>CM042031.1:37092500-37427500 GCA_023525975.1 Smallanthus sonchifolius
GTATACAATAGAGAAGGCGCTGATGGGCCCTCCATGGAAGTATCTCTGCCACACTCTTCTCAATGCATATCTCAAAAGAGAAATGGATGGCATCAAGTGAGCTCCTCACTTGCCTCCGCCTTCCATGGTATGATTACTGGCCTAGGTTTCAACTTCGCACAACTCATCTTTGAGGGTTTGTGATATAACCTTCAAGAGGGTGCAAAGCAACATTTTTTTATGTACCCAAGATTCTTACAGGAGGTTTTCAACCAGTAACTAAAATAACTTTCAAAACCTGCAAGAATATACATCATGTTTGGACATAAAAATAATATTTTTCAAAGTATGAGAACTGTTTCCAAAAAGTTTTCAGGGTCAGTGTTCCATTGTTATCTACAATGCTGAACATACAAAGTACCCGGGTGACAGTTCAGAAATCCTAGCTGATACTGATCCCACACCCTCCACATCACATCCTGAACAACAATCTGCTTCCACCATTCGAACCCCTGTGCATACTACTAAGGATGCATAGGTACAAAAATCACATACACCTGTTTTGGATGTTATCGTTCAACTGGAACAAAGGGCCCCAGTTGCAACGACATACACTAGAAAAAGGAGCAAGAAGACTCCTTCTCTTCTTGTCTTAAAGGCCCAAACCCAACCTCTAAGCCCTTATTCAGAATCCCAACATTCTGATGAGAATACCAAAAGGGATAGCCACAACACTAGAGAGACTTCCTTGGAAGCCTCTCTATTAGGATCAGGATCACCTCCCGGATCCATAGAGCAACCCCTTGAGCCATTCCATTATTTCTCTTCTCTGAACCTAAGTACAGAGGCACCTGGTCAAGATGATATACCTTCTCCAACAACCACTATATCGGAGGTATTGATTGACTTGGCTGCTGGTACACCCAACCCAGGTTCATCACCCAAGAAGGTTCACTCTGGTAGTATTGATAGAGTGAATGTGGAAATGGCTATCACTATGCCTGGTACATCAACTTCCCAGGAGGACAGTGATAACATAGCTAAGACCCTAACCACGACAACTCCCAGTGAGGATGTTTGTTGTGAAACACTCTTCGCTGAGAGGAATCCCAGGCGCCAAGAAAACCAGGGTGATGGGGATGCAGAGGCTAGGCCTAAGGCCCCATCTAGCTCTAAGGATTCCACAACTGTGGATGAGGACAGACTAAAACTTCATAACTTGGAATTGACGGCCAGGGTGGAGGCTAGAGGCTGAAGTGTCCAAACTAAGACACTAAGTCACTATGCTTGAAGCCCATCAATGCCCAACTATGCCTACTTCCTCTCTTATATCAGTGGGAACTCAAATAGATATATCCCTTTTCACTGATGCAACCAAAAAGGGGGAGGTGGTTACTAAGGAAGATGATGCTGACAGCCTCAAAGAATGGATACAAGAGCAGACTATGTTTCAAAGTTCCCTATACAAACCTACTTTTGTTCAAATCCATGACTTTCCAGACTCAGTAGATGAAGAAGAAGATGTCACTAAGGATTGGAAGTTAGTTGTTCGAGCTGTTGATGAGGTGCTACAAGAAGAAACTCTCCATGAGGACACACCTCCATCATTCAGCCTTCTTCCCGAAGCTGCAGCCATAATAAGTCATTCATCTACCCCCCAACTCTTCCTAACTTCAAAGAAGATAGAATTTGACTCCATTCTAGCTTGGGGTATGATGGAATAGCTGAGAGATTTTGGATTGGATGGGAGTTTAGTGGAGTAGAAGAGCTAAAGGGTGGCTTATCCTGAATCTTCATCAATAGCAAAACAAAGACTGGCTCCAAGAAGACTTGACCTAATCAGGAGCAGTGCTTTAAATGAAGAAGAAATTATCTGTTGGCGAAGATTCCTATACAACATAATGGTCAGGGACTTGGAAGTGCTAGGATGGGTAAGCTCTCTTACCTCTGATTTCACTTTCTTCCTAAACAATGGATCTTCTCTCTCAATCAACATCAAAGAGATCCTACTCCTACCTTCAGACTTCCTGCACAAGGTCTTTGAGCTCAGAACACTCATCTGCAACATCAACTCCTAAGAAAGTCAAGAAATGATCAAACTCATCAAGGCTTCTCTCAATAAGGAGGAATCACCTACAATGACTGACTCTGACTCAGATCTATCCTTCCTCTCTTCACCAACATTCAAAATGACCACAGAAGAAGAATCCAAGAGAAGATAAAAGGAAAAGGTGAAGGATTGTTGGAAAGATGTGACAGGTTTGGAATGGGAGGAAAATGAAGAGAGTGTCCTTCCCTTGTCCATTCCCCAAATTGCCAATGAAGCTGAAGCTGAGATCCTAACAGCATCTACTACACCTACTGTTGCGGTCCATGAAGCTGAAGCAGAGGCATCCAACAATGATAAGGGAAAAGGACTAATGACCAAAGAAGATGAAGAAAAAATTGAGAAGAAGAAGAAAGAAAAGGAGGATAGAAGAAGAAGAAGAGAAGAAGAGGAGATGGCTGAACTAAAGAAAGCTCAAGACAGAATCACATCCATTCTCCTCAAAGAACAACAGATCCAGCTGTATGCAAAACAGTTGGATGATCTGAAAGTAAAAATTCATGTAGTTCATCAAATTGAAGAAGATGAAGCCCTTGCTCTTCAACTACAGGAAAAATTCAATAAAGAAGAAGAAGAAAGAAGCTAAGTTCAGAATAACTGGTTCTGAACTAGCCAAAGAAATGAGAGAGGAATGGGTAAAGGCTCTGGTTTCTCAAGGTGAGGATGTAGACTACCTTGAGAAACTATCAAATAAAGAAATCTACAGAGCATTCATGTGTCAGCAGGGTCAATTGGCAAACAAGAAAAGGCTGAAGAAGAAGAAAAAGCCAAACAAAAGTCTAAGAAGACCATTGCCTTTAACCGAAGATCCCATGAAGAAAAGAAGATCATGATTCACTTCCTTAAGGCTAGAGGAGAGAGTGGAAAAAGGCTGGGTCCCAAGAACTTCATGAACCTGTAAGCCCTCTACCTTAAAGTTAAAAAGGATGAGGAAGAAAAAATGGGGAAGAAAGGCTCCAAGAAGAGGGTAATCATTCAAGAAGAAGAAAGGAAAACAAAGAAACCTAAGCCTTCTCCATCACCCAACACTTCCTCAATCCAACAATCTTCCACTCTCTATCCTAGACCTCCCTCCTCTCCACCCTCAAAGTCCAAATCCTCACACCCAGCTCCTACTCATCAACAACCTCCCAAAAAGAAAAACAAACCTACTTCCAAACCAGAAGACTCAAGAGAAATAATCAGATGGTCATACAGATCTCAAGACCAATGGTTTGAAGTTTTCACGGGGAGGACAGAAGTTAAAAGATCAATTTATACATTTGTTGATGAGGTACTACAGCTTCCAGATTCTGATCTAAGAAGAATGATGGAGCTGGGTGAAGCCAACGAGCCTGAGAATGAAGATGGGAGACATCTGCTGCTGGCAATCAAACATCACTTCAACCCTAGCAGAGATGAAATCCCTGATGTCAAACCTCTCCAATCCCACTCTCCATTCATCAGCTGGTCCTACAATGCTGAAAAAGATGAGTTCACATTGACAGATGTTAAAGGACAGAAGATGAGGTGTTCAAGCAAAGCTATCTTCAAAATGGCCAGCAAAGACATCAAGACTCTATCTGAGCTTCCTCTTAACAATCCCAGCAAGGACTAGAGAGGATGTGAGGTTGAAAGAATTGTCAGCCACATGCAAAAGCTTCAGCAACAAAAGTAGTAAGAGAGTTTTGGTAGCATCAGTCTAGGGGGAGTTTGTAGAAATAAAGACTGATGGCTACAAAATTCTCTAAGTACAAATGCTGTTGATCTCAAAGATTACTGCGGATCGACAAAGTTGCAACTGATAGGCTTTATCAGCTGCTGTCCAAAACTGCAGCTGATATGCCTTATCTACTGCTGACCAAGTTGCAGCTGATAGGCCTTATCTGCTGCTGACCAAAGTTGCAACTGATATGCCTTATCCGCTGCTGACCAAAACTGCAGCTGATATGCCTTATCTGCTGCTGACCAAAGTTGCAGCTGATAGGCCTTATCCACTGAAGATCAAAGTTGCAGCTGATAGCCTTCTCACTGAAGATCAAACGTTGCAGCTGACTGTTCTTGATAAAGCAACCAATACCACTGACAACTTTCTGCTGCTACACTAACACACTCCACGCAGAAAGAATGTCATTGGTACAAGACAATAAAATACAACAGCGCTCTTCTCCAAGCATGAAAACAATGATGCCTTAGAAGACGTTTGAATAAAGTTAACTAGCATAGTTATTATTATTGTCTGCATATGTAGAATAGCTTCAATACAAGATCAACGGTCTGTGTTAGATCTGATCCTTAGAATCAAGGGTCTGTCTTGATTCTAAGTTACTATATAAGTAGTACTTAGATTCATTGTAAAAGTATTTTTTCTTAAGAGTTTTCTTTGTAATCTTATAACACTTGAAGTTTAATACAAATTGCATTTATCAGTATTCTTCTTGTCTACTTGTTTACTTTGATTAAGTTGTGATTGTTTCCGCCAATATCAATTGGAATACAACCATCTTGTATTTACCGATCCTACATCCACTTCTCTTTCACGTGGAATTCGAGGCAGTTCGTCAGGAAAAACATTAGGGAATTCAGCCACAACCGGCACATCTTCAATCTTCTTTTTAGTGTCGGTGGTTACAGTTACAAGGTATGCTAAGCATCCTTTTCTTAAGTATTTTGTGGCTTTTAACATGTAAATTATTCCAGCAGAGTTAGATAATTTATCGCCTTTCATCGTAAGGATGTTGCCTTTCGACGAGCGAAGTTCTATTGCCTTTTTATTCCATAGGATACGGGCTTTGTTAGAGGCTAACCAATCCATTCATAGAATTATGTCAAAACCTGCCAAAGTCATTGGCAATCATCTTGCAGGTATAACATGTCCCGAGAGTGTCATATGGAAATTGTTCAAAATTTCAGAGATTTGGAGGATTTAATATTAACATTTACGCTTCCGCATTAACTCTGAGCATTTAAAGGATTTTAATAAACTCATATACTGTCGTTTGACGTAATTAATGACTGAGATCCTGGTTTGTCACATGCCTGACGGTAAAAATCTGTTAGTGGGTTTTGGGGGTATGGAATTTGGAAACCAGTGAACGTTACACCTCGCGTTTCCGCCTTGGCGGGGTGTGAGAAAATCAGGCAGAAAGATTTTGCAAGCCTTGATGTAGTCAAAGCAACTTCTGAGAAGTTTGACCAAATCAAAGCCCGAATGAAAGCCGCTAAGGACAGGCAGAAATCTTATGCAGATAAGAAAAGGAGATATCTTGAATTTCAGGTAGGAGACAAAGCTTATTGAAAGTGTCTCCTTGGAAAGGAATAATTCGATTACGAAAAATAGGGAAGCTAAGTCTGAGGTTTGTCGGACCATTCAAGATTGTGGCACGAGTTGGAGAGGTGGCTTATCGACTCGAGCTGCCTAAAGAATTGAGTGGAATCCACCCTACTTTTCACATATCTCATTTGCGAAAATGCTTGGCTGATGAATCGGCACAAGTGCCACTCGATGACATCGAAGTATACAATAAGCTTAACTATATTGAGGAGCCTATGATAAGTGTGGATAGAAAAGATAAACGACTACGTAAAAAAGTTATTCCACTGGTCAAGGTTCAATGGAAACATCGAAAAGGATCGGAAGCCACGTGGGAAACGGAATCCGAAATGAGGGAATTGTACCCTCAGTTATTTGACCTATAAAAGGTTTCGAGGAAGAAACCTCCAATAAGAGGGATAGACTTGTAACATCCTGAAAATAATAAAGAAAAGAAGAATAAAAATGAAAGGCGTTGGATAACGAGTAAAGAAAAGAACGATAAAAAGAAAATAGGATCACGACTCGTGGACTTGGGTCTGTCGCGTAGGGTTCAAGGGATAAAACCCCCTCACTCCTCCTCTTCTCCATTCATCACATTCACCTCAAACACTAGAGAGAGAAACTAGAGAGAGAAAGCGTCAAACCCGCACTCAAAGTGCGTCATCTTGGCCGGAGATCGTTGCCGAAACTTGGTGTTGACCGGAGAAGGAGAAACACACCAGAAACAGGTAACAAAACGCTTTCAGATATGAGTTTTTAGATTGAAAATGTGTAACACTTCTGATTTTCACTACTTGTACTCATTCTAGAGTTATCAATGAAAATCTGCCTGACTTTTCATTTTACTTGAAATCCTGTTCATACATTGTTACAATACTAGTTCACATGTGAAACATTACGTTTATGCTTGATTTCAAAGACTTGTACTTATCTGTGATTGATTCATGGATTGCACATAGACTTAATTGATCTTTATGACACATTAAATACACATGAACCACCCCCATACATCTCAAACATGTTCTTACAACTCATTCAATGTGAATTGATGCTTAAAAGTACTAGTTAGTACTTTCGTGCGATCGTTCGCCTTTTAAACCGTCGTTAACTACGTACCGTCCACAACCGAAAAATTCGTTTAACATGACATTAATTTATGTTTTAAATGTTTAAAATATTCATTTATTTAATTAAAACAAAGTTTTTTTTGCAAAACTTTCCTAAAATAAATCCTGAAATTCAAAAAACGATCAAAAAGTCCGTTTTCTCGCCCACCGATCGCCAACTACCATACGCGAATAACGTAACTTTAACTTAAAATTTTTTAGCTAAACATACTCTTTTTGTTATGACAATCAACTTTCATGTTGAAAACATTTGCCAATTTCGCTAAAAAATGCTTAAAATCGTAATTTTTGAATGCGCACACTCAACCGGGTCAAGCTAGGACCCAACCCACCTACTCTTGGACCTAGCCCAAGCAAGAAATCACAAAAAACCCAGACCCATTGAGGAAAATTTCCCAGATTCGAGGCCCCTAAAACCCTAAATTGCTTTCCAAGACTTTCCATATTTACACCCCTTCAATCATTAGTATAAACAGAAGGATTAGGATCTTGTTTTCTTTGATAATTCTCTCTCAAACACTCCCAAACCATCCTAAGTTGTGAAATCCCTTCCCAATATTGAAGATTTCAAAAATCCCTTAGTGGATTCCAAGATTTTGAAGATCAAACAAGTAAGTAACCCTCTGAAGTTCAATACCGTCTTTTTATTTAATTCTTTCTTCATCCCCTCAATATTTTTCTATTTTCTATCCATGATCACTTGATCATGTGAAACCTCAGACCTAAAAACCCTCTAATAATCTTAATTAAACTAATAAATCAAGCTAACATCACCAACAAACAAACAAAGGATCCCGTTTGCAAGACAACTATTGCCAGTGTGGCTCTGTCGATGCTTTAGTATGTTCTTGCTAAGTTAAAACATGTTATTTATTCTATATTATCACTTATATGAACTCACACGCTAATTAAATGTAGAATCCGCTTGCTCGTGTCGGCTTTGCCGATTGCATTATGTGATTCTCCAAAACGCTTCTGTGAATATCATGGCTAGACCGGTCACACGGGATATTTTGGCTAACCTAATCTGATTATATTATGTATTATAATAACATAATAACATTCGTCTAATTTTTATTTGCGCGTTCGGTAATCTTAAAACCCTAAACGGACCACTTAAGTGCAACCATTGATTTTGGACAGAAACTGTGCTGATTTTAACTGAGCGTAACATGACCATAATTAATCGAAACTGAGCAAACTCAATTTCCACGACGTATTTCGTCGAATTTAATTTCCAACCATATTGGCTCATTTTTTAATTCAAAAGTATGACTCCGTATTAGCCAAAACGGGACAGAAACCTTTTTCAGTACTTTCTGTCTTGTGGACTGTTTGGCTATGATCCGAGTCTCAAATGGAAAAACTTTCAAAACGAAAGTTTTTTGAAACGAATTAAACTAATTCCCTGAAAAATTTCATAATTTTTGGACGTCGTTTGATATTTTTAACAAGCACGTTTCTCTTCAGCTACTTTGCTGTCCAAATATGAAAATCGACTAGAACTCTATTTTTGCATCTAATTCATAACCATATGACCCGAACCGCCTATCTAACACTCCTAACCATCGAACCTACCCTAAAACTAGATTATTTATTTATTTAGGGTCTGGTCCGGGATTCATCTCGTCTATTCGTTCAAGTCTCTTATCTCGTCTAGCTTTCAAAGTGAGACTTCATAACCCCACTTTATTCAAATCGTTTTGGGGGAAACATGTACGCATTGTCATGCATTAAAACACATTTTCAAACAATTATAAAACAAGCGAATCATATATGTATATGAGTATATGAACACAACATGATAAACGTTAAACTTGAAAATCCTTAACTTGACGTTTTCAAGCCAACGGTAGTACATATATGGGCCATAGGATGGAAAGCGCATCACACTTTATGGAAAACTTTTGGTTGGATATCTTATTCGTTATTAGTGCAACTTGCGAGTTGTATCACTTATTATTTATTCATCATTTTAGGTTGAATTTTCTAATCATGTGTTTGTTTTATTTATGTGCTATGTGATGATCTTGAATTGTGACTTTTGCCAAACTTATACTTTTATTAAACCTGTGATTTCTCACCAACTATTTTTAGTTAACACTTGTTTTTCGTACATGTTTTAGATGATTAAGATCGTGATAGGTCAAGTCAAGAACACATAGGATTTGCCTAGATATCTATTGAAGAAATTCTATTTTAAATGTTTTGTCTTTTGAACCTGTTATTTGTTTATTTGAATTCTAAGACTTATGTAATTGGGTTTTTAATATTATGAAACTTTAATAGTAAATATCTTTATACCTTGGTTTATGATTCAATTAGTCGCACCCGTGGTTAAGATACACGGTTGGGGTGTGACAGATTGGTATCAGAGCCGTGGTTATAGAGAATTAGGCAACCATTTGACCTATACTATAACCTAAGCTCCCCTTTGAAACTTATATGCTTCTGTGATTCTAATCCACTAACTCTTTTATCTTTAGTATGTCGTCGTACTCTGCTGACATCTCTAGCAATTCAAGCCATATTTCCAATGTTGGGTCCCAAAGCCCAATTAGTTTGAGTAGGCTAATCTCACCACGATCATCTTTCTCTGGAAGCCTGCTACCCTCGAAACATAATGTCAAGCCCGAGTTAATCTCCGATGCGACAAGCCGGCTCGCACCGAATCCTGAAGTAATCAACATATCAAGCGATTCGGAATCCTAAGACCAAGAGAGCCATGTTGGAACCATTTATGAGGCCCAACTCCCGTTCAAGAAAAGAAAGCTGACTTGTGAAGCTGAATCCAACTCTTGGGCAAGGCCCAATCCATAATGTTCTCATCAAAATCAAAGGCTTGGATAGTGATACTAGAGACACGTGCAATCTGGAAGGGTGAGCGCCTGTACACTAGGGGTCTTGTTAAAGGAAAGTGAGGCACATTCGTTACGAGTCGCACTTACCTGGGGGCCCTTGGAGTGAGTGCTCACTTATAGGCTAAAACACGTCTCACTAGTATTATTCATCCGAATGTTGAATTTTGACTAGTCAGTTTTGTCTTTATATTTCATTGGTAATTCAACATATATGTTTTATTTATCTTGTAAAACATTAATATTAATGAATGAGTGATTTTATTTACAAATATTGATACTTTTATTTCTTGAATGTCTTTCCTAACTACCGACTTATGATTTCTTTTTCATAGAATGCCTGCTCGTCGTGATCCTGATAACATCGTGGCTAACACCGGTGAATCCTTCGACGAAACCACCGCCATAGCCACCCTACTCACTCAACAACTTGCTGTGGTCTTACCCACTATTGTCACTCAAATCAACAACTCCACCGGAGGATCTAGTTGGAGTGTTTGTACTTTCAAGCACTTCAACTCTTGTAACCCACACAAGTACCTTGGACATGAAGGTGCAACAGGGCAATTACAATGGTTTGAAGGCATAGAAAACACGTTTGAGATAAGTGACTGCCACGATGAACTTAAGGTAAAATATGCTTCAAGTGCCTTCCAAAGGAGGGCACTGACAAGGTGGAATGCTGAAAAGAAAATTCGGGGTAGGGAAGAAGCTCTTGCTATGACTTGGGATAAGTTCAAGGAAATTATGATCGAGGAGTTCTTTCCTGGCAATGAGATGAAGAAGTTGGAGATTGAGCTATGGGACCTTACCCAAGATAGTGGGGAGTGTGAGGCGTACACCACACGCTTTCATGAACTCTGCATCCTAGTCCCTCATCTGGTTACACCCTTGACCCGAATGATTGATCGTTATATTGGAGGCCTTCCGCCTCAAATTCGTGGTACTGTCATTGGTTGTTTCCCAACAACACTTGAAGCTGCTATTCGTTTATCTGCGTCCTTAACGGACGATCGGGTTAAGTCTGGAGTTCTATTCAGGAAAGGTGACGAGAGAGTTAAGGAGGAAGTGGCGAAAAAGCCTGAGTATCGTCACAAGAAGCAAAAGACCTCTAAAAGCTTTTCCATGGTTACCCTAGCTGTTCCTGTTGCCCAAGTAGCACCTACACCTGCACCTGGCAGGAAGCCATATAGCGGACCTCACCCGCTGTGTGCAAGGTATCAATAGCATCACCCTAATACTATTCAATTTCGTTTGTGCACTAAATGTGGAAGGCTTGGTCATTTTGCAAACACTTGTCGCGTAGCTGAAAAGGCTGCTACTACCCAAACTGCCACTCCTGCCATCATCAATGGAAGGGCCTATTATGAATGCGGTGCTTCTGATCACTACAAAAACCAATGCTCGAAGCTCAACAACAATAACCAAGGTGCACGTTCTCGCACTTTTGCCATAGGAGCAACCGAGGCCAGAAATGAAAATATCGTGGTTACTGGTACGTTTCTCATCAAGAATCGTTATGCATCTAACTTATTTGATACCGGAGCAGATAAAAGCTTTGTCTCCATAGAATTTGAACCTTTACTTTAAACTTGTCGTACCGTTCTTGAACCTGCTTATACTATAGAAATAGCCGATCCAAACTAACTGTTGTACATTCCGTTGTCCGAGGTTGTGCCCTAACTCTCAACGATCACACGTTCTAAATCAACATGATTCTCATCCCTCTTGGGAGTTTTGATATCATCGTGGGAATGGATTGGCTATCCCACAATCATGCGGAAATCAACTGTTTGGAGAAACTCATTCGTATCCCTCTACCATCCGGTGAGACCTTGAAAATCTTTGGAGAGAAACCTTAAAAAGGTTTGAAATTCATCTCCTGCATGAAGGCACGTAGCTATTTAATGAAGCGATACTATGCTTTCTTGGCACATGTTGTGGAGAAATCTGAAGAAAAGAAACTACAAGACATACCGAACATCCGAGATTTTCCGAAAGTATTCCCTGATGACTTGCCTGGACTCCCTCCATCTCGACAAGTTGAATTTCATATTGATCTTTTACAAGAAGCTAACCCCATTACCAAATCTCCATAGCTCTTAGCCCCTTCTGAGATGCAAGAACTGTCTAGCCAACTACAAGAGCTGCTAGACAAGGGATTCATTAGACTGAGCTTCTCACCTTGGGGAGCTCCGGTTCTCTTTTTCAAAAAGAAGGATGGGTCCTTCCGCATGTGCATCAACTACGTGAACAAAACAAGCTTACCATCAAGAATCGTTACTTGCTACCTAGGATCGATAACCTATTCGATCACCTGCAAGTAGCAACTTGTTTCTCGAAGATTGATCTCCGTTCTGGGTATCATCAAATCCGAGTCCATGAAGAGGACATTCCTAAAACTGCCTTTAGAACTCGTTATGGACACTACGAGTTCATGGTTATGCCTTTGGGTTAACCAATGCGTCCGCGGTGTTCATGGACCTCATGAACCGTGTTTGTAAACCCTACCTGGATCAATTTGTCATTGTCTTCATCGATGATATCTTGATCTACTCCCGAACCAAAGAGGAATATACAACCCACCTTAAGTTGATTTTGGAACTCTTGAAGAAGGAACAAATTTATGCTAAATTCTCCAAGTGTGAATTCTGGCTTAGAGAAGTTCATTTCATGGGTCACGTGATCAACGACCAGGGTATACACGTCGATCCAGCCAAAGTCACTGCTATCAAGAATTGAAGTACACCCTCTACTCCATTTGAGATCCGATCCTTTTTAGGTTTGGCAGGTTACTACCAAAGGTTCATCTCGAACTTTTCGAAGATCGCCCTGCCTCTCACTACATTAAATCAGAAAAAAAAGTCTTTTGTCTGGGAACAAAAGCAAGAAGATGCGTTCCAAACTCTTAAGCAGAAATTGTGCAACTCCCCTGTTATAAGTCTTCCCGACGGCAATGATGATTTCGTTGTATATTGTGATGCCTCAAACCAAGGTCTTGGTTGCGTGTTGATGTAAGGAGACAAGGTCATAGCCTATGCATCCAGACAGATTAAGGTTCACGAAAAGAACTACACCACTCATGACCTTGAGTTGGGTGCGGCGGTCTTTGCTTTGAAAATCTGGAGACATTATCTCTACGGCACTAAATGTGTGGTTTTCACCGATCACAAGAGCCTTCAACATATTCTGAACCAGAAAGAACTCAACATGAGGCAGCGACGTCGGGTTGAATTACTTAGTGACTACGATTACGAAATCCGTTACCACCCGGGGAAAGCTAATGTGGTGGCTGACGCCCTTAGTCGCAAGGACCGAATTAAACCCACCCGTGTGCGAGCCATGGGAATGCTGGACCAAACCAGTCTCAAAGATAAGATCCTCCTAGCCCAAAAACTAGTTTTTGCAAATGATGAGTTGAGAAAGGAGTTGGATTGTGGTGCTGAAGCACTTGGAACCCAAATCCGATGATCTCCTTTACTTCATGGGTCGAATTTGGATCCCTGGGTCAAATGAGCTCTGAACCCTTATACTTGATGAAGCACATAATTCCCGTTATATTGTTCATCCCGGTGCTAATAAGATGTATCACGACTTGAAAGAGTTTTATTGGTGACCAGGAATGAAGAAAGACATCGCCCTCTTTGTAAGGAGGTGTCTTTCTTGCTCTAAAGTTAAAGCTGAGCACCAGAAACCAACTGGTCTTCTCCAACAACCCGAAATTCCTCAATGGAAATGGGAGAAAATTTCCATGGACTTCATCACCAAACTTCCGCGAACCTCTAGTGGTCATGACTCCATCTGGGTTATTGTTGACCGCTTAACCAAATCCGCTCATTTTCTCGTAATCCGTGTGGACTACAAAATATAGAAGCTTTCCAGACTCTATATCAATGAGTTCGTGACACGTCATGGTGTCCCTCTATCTATTATCTCCGACCGTGATAGCCATTTTACCTCCCGATTCAGGCAATCTTTACAGAAAGCTTTGGGAACTTGTTTGAACCTTAGCATGGCTTACCATCCCTAGACTGATGGTCAAAGTGAAAGGACCATACAGACATTCAAATACATGCTCCATTCTTGTGTGATCGACTTTGGAGAAGTTGGGATCAACACTTGCCACTCATCGAATTCTCTTATAACAATAGTTACCATACGAGCATCAAGTGCGCCCCTTTCGAGGATCCATATGGTAGGAAGTGTCGATCTCCGGTGTGTTGGACCAAGATCGGTGACGCTCAAATCACCGGTCCCGAACTCATTCAAGAAACAGCCGATAAGATACTTCAAATTCAAGAAAGACTCAAGGCCTCTCGCGATCGTCAAAAGAGTTATGCTGCTAACCGTTGGAAGCCCCTTGAATTTCAAGTTGGTGATAGAGTCTTACTCAAGGTTTCCCCCTGGAAAGGTGTTGTCCGATTTGGGAAGAAAGGAAAGCTAGCCCCTAGGTTCGTTGGGCCATTCGAGATTCTTGAAAGGATTGGCCCAGTAGCCTATAGACTCAAGCTACCAACCGAACTTTGTAACGTTCATGAAGTTTTTCATGTGTTAAACCTCAAAAGGTGCCTTGCTGATGACACACTTCAAGTTCCTCTTGATGATGTTCATATCGACAACTCTATGCATTTCGTCAAAAAGCTCGTTGAAATCATGGACCGTGAAGTCAAGCAACTCAAGCGTAGCCGCATCCCTATCGTGAAAGTTTGTTGGGAAGCCAAGCATGGTCCTAAGTTCACCTGGGAACGTGAAGACCAGATGAAACTTAAGTACCCTCATCTCTTTCTAGACCCTACAGCCTCTATTAGTTGATTTTCGGAGACGAAATTCTTTTAACTAGGGGAGAATGTGACACTTCTGATTTTCACTACTTGTACTCGTTCTAGACTTATCAACGAAAATCCGCATGACATTTCATTTTACTTGAAATCCTATTCATATATTGTTACAATACTAGTTCACATGTGAAACATTACGTTTATGCTTGATTTCAAAGACTTATACTTATCTTTGATTGATTCATGGATCGTGTTGAAGCACTTTACGTGTGACAAACACTCTGGATAGAGTCTTAGTTTTGTACTTTCATTGTATGTATTTGTCTTTGTTTGTAAGTGTCTATATGTATTAGTTATCGAGTTGTATTTACTAATGCATGTTGATAGATGCTGAAATCTCTAAGTGTTCTGCGCACTTGTATGTGCACAGGAATTAGTTCGTGCGTACTTAGCAAGTACGCAAGAATACCTTGCGTACTTGCTAAGTACGCATGAGCAATTTGCCCTGCGCACTTGCTAAGTGCGCAGAGATCAGGTCGTGTATAAATAGGATAGGTTGACAGTACACAAGTACACAGGCATATACTCAGACCTTGTATACTTAGTATTTCTCTCTTTAACCTTCAAGTGTTTATAATAGATGAAAGTTTAAAGTGATTCTCTTGTCGGTTTACTTTGTGTTGTAAGACTCTCCACCTAGTCACGGGTATTCCGCACCGGTTCCGACTCAGGAACGCACTTGAATGTGATGATCCGCCACACACGAGGGACCTACAAGTGGTATCAGAGCCTCGGTGTTCATTGATTTGTGTTCCAGTTTCGGGTTTTAGGGTTTTTGAGCAAATCTGAGTTATAAAAGTTCGCTACTTTTTCTTGCAAAAATCCTCAAATCTGAGTTTGTTATCACTTCATTTGGTGTTTGGAAGGCCAAGGGTTTGTTAGATGATGATTTCTAAGCTTTTGGAAGCATCAATTTCTCAGATCCATCACTTTTTTAGCATTCTCCTCAAGATCCGTCAAGAACGCTATTACTTTTTTATAAATACGCAAGAGAAGTTGTCCTGCGTACTTACTAAGTACGCAAGAGAAGTTTTCCTGCGTACTTGTTAAGTATGCATGAGTATTTGACTCTGCATACTTAGCATGTACGCATGGTTGTCTTTGCGAACTTATCAAATACGCATGAGCACTTGGCTTTGCGTATTTACTAAAGACGCATGAGCACCCTTTATGTGCGTATTTACTAAGTACGCATGGACTAGCATCTGGGATTCAAAAACAAATATATTTCTTGGCCAAAATTTTTAGTGATCATTTGTACGCGTGTTTCGGCCCATTTTTGAGAAGATAGTAATTTTGGTTTTTCCGGACCAGAATTTGTATACGATGTGGTTTGGCGAAACACAGGCGAGATTTTTGTTGGATGATACCACTTGTCATACATTGTTTAAGGGTCCATACCTGAAAATGTAGGCTTCTAGTATCCGGGATACTTATTTAATATGGTATGAATGCTGAAGTAATGGGAGCAATTGGGTCGTCATCGGCTAAAGATCTCGTTCTATTTGTGAAGATGTGGCTGCTTTGGGTCTTTTGGAAAAAAAAAATCATCTTGTTTAGGTATTCAAACCTGAATATGTAGGCTACGAGTATCCGGGATACTTCTTTAATAGGGGATGAATACTGGAACAACTTGAACCCAAGGATTTGCTATTTTGGATCTTTGCAAAGGAATAAAAGAATAAAATCCTGGAGTTGGCTAGTTATGCTTTTTGAGGATTAAAGTGAAGTGATGATGAGCTGGTCATAGTTTACAGAGAAATGAGGGGGATAAAATATAGTATTCATGAGACATTAAAGAGGTGGTGGAAAAGCCGTTGGTACTTCCGATATATATACCGCGTTGACGTAACATGGATCTCAACCGTGATTTCTCGTGTAAACTATATTTTTCGTGCTCAATGGTCAAGCCTGTGTTCAAGATTTGATGTGATTCAATTATGATGGGATTTCTCATTTGGGATCTGGGCGGAATCTAGATAGACAACCTAGTTATGGAACTTCACTGCAGTGAACGTATACAGATTAGGAGGTGTGAACCAGTAATGAAGATCTAATTGAAGAATGTTGGACTTTGGATATAAGGTGATCACTGCTGAGCATGATTTTGTGTTTGATTCTATCAAGTGTTTTTAGGATGAAGCAAGATATCCGTTGGATTATTAGTTGTAGATGGAACCTTTTATCATTGGTCGATGGGATAGGAAACATACCCTTGTTTCTAGTCTAGTCAGATGGAGCTTAAACTGAAAGGGGAAATTAGAAATGAACATCTTCGGGAACTTGGTTAATTCGTGAAGATACAGGATAGAGTTGGACACATCTGGTTGAAGACTTAAGTTGGTTCTTATTGAAGCACTTGGTTTGGTCTACAATGAAAGCTATAGTTAGAGGGAGTCGGGTTTGTCATCACTCAGCAACTGAAGACTGATGTTGGAAGATTTGAATATCTCAAGTGGAATGCCAGAAGATCAAGTCTCGCCAGAAGACATGTGATGTCATTAGTTTAGAGGGAGTCTGTTAGGACATTCTTTGTAAACTGATGTATATCAGTGTTAGAGATAGATAGAATTTGATGCTATAGTTAAGAGGGAGTTTGGTGAAGCATGTTTTGTAACTATAAATTAAATTATATGTATCGGTGTACGTGGCTAGTACGCAGGAGGGTGTTCCTGAGTACTTAGCCTGCACACCAGTTTGGTCCTGCGTACTTAGTAAGTACGCAAGGCTTTTGCCTTGCGTACTTGTCAACTACGCAGGTAGTGTCCTTCCCCTATAAATAGAAGACTTGTCTTCATTTGTAGGTGGAACTCTGGAACAAGGTTGAGAGTTGTCCGAGTCGGGACGAGCTCTCCCGACCCCTAGACCGTGACCTTAGATGAGAGATGTGTGCTCCTTCGGTATGTAGTCTATAATACGGGATGACTTCTATGTTATGGATTACGTGTCGTTTCATTGTCTTTTGTCTTTGTTCGTGTTTTCTCTGCTTCGTTTTCTTGGTTCCCACACAAATCACAGAACAGGTCCGTGTAAATCCGCTGCGCGACGAGGCTCCCGGGACCTACAAGGTGCTCATGCGTATTTGATAAGTTCGCCATCATTTCATCCGTGATTGTGCAGCCATCATTTCATCCGTAATTGTGCTGAAAAGCATTTAATTGAACTTATAAAGGTTCACACGGATGACAATCTTGCTGACCTTTTCACTAAGGCATTTGATCGATCCTGTTTTGAGCATCTTGTCAACTTGATAGGAATGTTTAATCCTAAGTGAAAAAATTATTTTTCTCAAATCAATTCAATTCATGGAAGTTAAATTTTATTTCCTTTTAAATTTTCTATATAGTTCTTTTAATTTTCAAAATATTTTACAAAATCAAAAACAAAATAGAAAATGGAGAGAATTTCAAAGTTAACTTGAGAAAAAAAGAAATGATAGTACATCACAAATGATCTAAGCGTCATAGACTGCTCATATGGGAAATGAATGCTTCATGCTTACCTAACTGTTTAAATTATTATGTTTTTAATCTGCTTGTTTATAGGGAATTTTAATTGTCAATAGGTTGTATGCGTCTTTGAATCACTAGTAGTGTGAAAACTAAATCTAAATTACAACTGTGATTTGAACCCATGTTTGCTAGTGTGTGTGCGTAAAAGAATAGCAAAGATCATTATCAGATATACGATGATAGATTTTGGCAATAATTTTCTTCTGAGATCAGATTCGGGTTATGTCTTTAGCACAATTAATGTGGTTCATCTCACTGCCCATACTCACAAGTATGCAATGAGAGATTGAATCAAGACATGTCTCAACATCAACCGTGGAGCATGTATTCACCCTTGAATCACTTCGGATTCATTGAAATCAAATCCAGATAAAAGTTGGATTCCTTTACCTTAATACTCAAACACCATATTCATTATCCTGAATCATCATAATGATATTCACTGAAGAAATCAAATGAAACCAAGACAAATGAATCACTCGATTCTGAATCTTATGATTCCTGATAATCCTTATGGATTCTGCTTAATTTTTCCTGTGCTAATTGATGTAACTTCATTCTGAAAATTTTGAAAATCATTGGGAAAACTTAGATGCCTTGAGATAGTGTAACTTACATTACTATAGCATATCAGTGGGGTACACGTTGTATATCTAATAATTAATACCTTAACACACAAGAACGTGATACAAAGATGCTCATAGTTTCAAATCTTATAATATTGTCAACTTGAATTACTTGTTTATGAGCTTATTACGTATGAATAAATAGTAATACATGACATGATCCCATATTCTTTGATGTCTATATTGTATCGTTTTTGCTATAAGTTAGCCTGATATGATCCTCTGCTTGTGTCTTTGATAAAAAATAGTTTATGTGAATCCGTGTATATTTCTATCTAGAAAAGATCAAAAAGATTTTAAGTTTGTGTATAGTTCAGTCTTAATCAGAAAAGCCAAAAATATTTGTGTTTAACCTTCCTGAATTGATTTTGAATCCTCTTGATTGAATGTTGTTTATCTTGTTCGTTATTTGACTTGAAATATTCATAATTTGAGTTGAAAGTTTGAGCACACAAGGGTCTCTGCGTACTTGATAAGTGCGCATGCGGTAAACCCTACGTACTAAACAAGTACGCAAGACTTAAGTCATGTGTACTTGGTAAGTACGCATGAGTTAAGTCCTGCGCACTTAGTAAGTACGCAAGACCTTTTTGTGTTGGGTATAAAAACAGGACTTAGCCGATTTTTTATCTCATTCGAACATTTGCGCCTGTTCATTTCCCTCTGCAAATTTGACTCAAAAATTCGTGTGTTCTTAACCTGTTTTTCGTCCCGATTCTAGTATCATCATCGTATTAACATCACTTGGTGAGAATCGTAGGACATTTCATCCATTAAATCTCGTCTTTCGGACCGATTCAATAGAAATTTATTTAGGGTTTGAATCTGGATTCTAGATAAACTTTTGGTTGTTTTGGTAACCCATTATTGTTAAAACTTGCTTAGAATCAACAATCGAACCTTAATCAGTCCTTAATCATCCTTATAGATTCTTGATTTTGACCTTGACTCTCTGATTGACGTCGGATCGAATTTAGGTCAAAATGTGACTAATGTAGCGGCTATTTGGTGTTGATATTGGTCCCATAGGCTAGAATCATTGTAGGATCGTGAAATTATAAGATGGTTGTATTCTTAGTTGAAATTGGCCGAAACAATAACAACTACACAAATGTAATCGAACAGACAGAAAGAATACTAGTAAGATCACTGTTGTATTAAGCTTTGTGAATAAACGATTACAAATGAAAACTCAATGAAGAAGCACAACAAGCACACATACAATGAAGTGTTTACAGATTATTTATACTCACTTAGAATCAAGACAGCCCCTTGATTCTAAGGATCAGATCTAACACAGACCGTTGATCTGTTATATCTAGCTAACTATTACACGTTTTGTCTATATCTAGTTAACTTTATTGAAGCGTCTTCTTTATGCATCATTACTTGCATGCTTGGAGAAGAGCATTGCTGAGTTTCATTGGTTGTGCCATTGAGGTTCCTTCTGCTTTGAGTGTGTCAGTTGCTTTTGCAGAAAGTTGTCAGTGACGCTTGGCATGGATAGTCAGCTGCAATGACTTGTCTTCAAGGAACATAGCTATCAGCAACAAAAATGAGAATGATGCTGCTGATAAGCCTATCAGTAGCAACAAGTGCTGAATGCTGCTGATAAGCCTATCAGCAGCAACATGTGTTGAATGCTGCTTATAAGCCTATCAGCAGCAACATGTGTTGAATGCTGCTGATAAGCCTATCAGAAGCAACATGTGTTGAATGCTGCTTATAAGCCTATCAGCAGCATTTGTACTTAGAATAATTTAGAAGCCATCAGTCTTTGGTTCTACAAACTCCCCCTAGACTGATGCGACCAAAATTTTTCTAATCACTTTGCTGCTGAAGCTTTTGCATGTGGCTGACTATCCTTTCAACTTCATAGCCTCTTGGATCCTTGCTGGGATTGTTCAGTGGAAGTGCAGACAGAGTCTTGATGTCTTTATGTGGCATTTTGTAGATTGTTTTGCTTGAACATATCATCTTCTGCTTCCTTACATCAGTTAAAGTGAACTCATCCAAATCAGCATTATAGGACCAACTTACAAATGGAGAGTGGGAATTGAGTGGTTTGATGTCAATGATCACATCTTTGCTAGGGTTGAAGTAGTGTTTGATGGCTAGCACAAGAAGTTTCCCACCCTTATTTGCTGGCTCATGAGCTTCACCCAGCTCCAAAATTCTGTCAAGATCTGAATCTGGCAATTGCAGAACTTCATCAACAGATCTGTAGATAGATCTTCTTCTTTCAGTTCTCCCCCTGAAGATCTCAAACCTTTGATCCTGTGGATTATAGACCCAGTCAACTATGTCTCTTGAGTCTTCTGGTTTAGGTGTGCGTTTGGATTTCTTTAAGGGAGGTTGTTGATGGGTGGGAGCTGGGTGGGATGGTTTGGACTTTTTGGGTGGAGGAGTGTAGGGTTTGGGGAGGAGAGTGGAAGGTTGTTGGACTGAGAAAGAGGTAGGTGAGGGAGAAGGCTTGGGTTTCTTTGCTTTTGTTTCTTTTTCTTCCTGAATAGGTACCCTTTTCTTGGATCCCTTCTTCCCCAATCTTTCTTCCTCGTCCTTCTTGACTTTGAAGTAGAGGGCTTGCAGTTTCATGAAGTTCATGGGACCTAGCCTCTGTCCACTCTCTCCTCTAGCCTTAAGGAAGTCAATCATGACCTTCCTTTCTTCATGGGTCCGTTTATTAAAGGCAATGGTCTTCTTCGACTTTTGTTTGGCTTTTTCTTCTTCTTCAGCCTGTTTCTTCTTTGCCAATTGACCTTGCTGACCCATGAAGGCTCTATAGACTTCTTTATTTGATAGTTTCTCAAGGTAGTCTGCATCCTCACCTTGAGAAACTAGAGCCTTTACCCACTCCTCCCTCATTTCTTTGGCTAGTTCAGAATTGGTTATTCTGAACTTAGCTTCTTCTTTCTTCTTCTTCTCCAATTCTTCTTCTTCTCTGTTAAATTGTTCCTGTAGTTGAAGAGCAAAAGCTGCATCTTCTTCAATCTGGTCAACTGTAGGAATCTTTCTTTTCAGTTCATCCAGCTGCCTAGCATACAGCTGGATGGTTTGTTCTCTGAGGAGAATGGCTGTTTTTCTTTCTTGAGCCTTTTTAATGTCAGCCATCTCCTCTTCTTCTCTTCTCTTCCCTCTCTCTTTTCTCTTTTAGCAATCTCTCTTCATCTTCATCTGTCATAATTCCCTTTCCCTTGTTTATATTGGATGCCTCTGCTTCGGCTTCACCGACCACAACAGCAGAAGATGGTGCTGCTATTGGGATCTCAGCCTCAGCTTCATTGGCACATTGACAGGTGAACAAGGGAAGGTCAATGGCTTCATCCGATTTGCATTCAGGACCTGTGACTTCTTTCAGCATTTCTTTGATTGTTGATCTTGACTCATATGCTGCAGCACAGATGTCTACTCGAGGAGAAGCTGAGTCAGTATCAGTGTCAGATTTTGACACATATACTTCATCAGTAATTCTTCCTACGTGTTCAAGTTTGGCTCTGACAGTAGCTATCATTGCCTGGCTTTTAAGTGAGTTGACATTGCAGATATTTGCCCTGAGTTGAAAGATCTTGTCGAGAAAGTCTGTAGGAAGTGACAAGATGTTCCTGGTGTTGATGGTGAGAGAGGAGCCGTTGCTTAGTAAGAAGGTGTGGTCAAGAGACTTAGTGCTTGTCCATCCCAACACATCTAAGTCTTGACAATGAAGGAGTACATAAATCTTCTTAAGCAGCAAATTTCTTCTTTAGTGAGAAGACTGCTCCTTATAATGTCAAGTCTTCTAGGAGTCAGTCTTCTTTCTACTGCTGCCGAAGATTCAGGATAAGCTACCCGTTTTGCTGTTTGTATTAGTCTTTCGAAGTGGGGTAGATTACTCCATCAAGTCATGGAACCTGCTAATGGCAAGTTCTGTTGAGAGATCTGATGAAGTGTTGATGCAGTTAGTTAAATATAGTTGTAGGACTTGGAGGGCATTGAGAGATTTCCAGTTTAGCTCTTCTACTCCACTAAACTCCCATCCAATCCAAAATCTCTCAGCTGATCCATCATACCCCCAAGCTAGAATGGAGTCAAATTCTAGCTTCTGTGTAGTTTGAAACAGTTGGGGGGTAATGGATTGACTTATGATGGCGCTGCTTCAGGAAGGATGCTGAATGATGTATTTGTTTGTTCTGTGTCTTCAGCATCATTCAGCATTTCATCAACAGCCCTGACGACCAACTTCCAGTCTTCAGATGTCACTTCTTCTTCGTTATCTGAGACTGGCAAGTCATGAATTTGTACAAAAGCCGGCTTGAATAGTGAGCTTTGAATTACAACCTGCTCTTGAATCCAGTCGTCGAGACTATCCGTGTCTTCCTCCATTGAGACCATCTCCCCCTTTTTGGTTGCATTAGTAGACAAGTAAGCATCAGTTTGGGTGCCTACTGATACAAGAGAGGGAGTGGTTAAAGTTGGGCATTGATGGGCTTCATGCATAGAGACTTGGTGTCTTAGTTTGGACACTTCAGCCTCTAGCATAGCCACCCTGGCCGTCAATTCCAAGTTATGAAGTTTCAGTCTGTCCTCATCCACAGTTGTGGAATCCTTGGACCCTGATGGGGCCTTAGGCCTAGCCTCTTCATCCCCATCACCCATGGTTTCTTGGCACCTGGGATTCCTCTCAGTGAAGGGAGTTTCCAAGGAAACATCCTCACTGTGAGTTGCCGTGGTTGAGGTCTTAACAATATTGTCACGGTCCTCCTGGTCATTTGATGCACCAGCAGTAGTGACAGCCTCTTCCACATCCACTCTTTCATAACTCCTAGAGTGGACCTTCAGGGTAGATGAACTTAGGTTGGGTGTGTTAGAAGCAAGGTCAATCAGTACCTCCGAGATAGTGGTAGTTGGAGAAGGTACATCATCTTGATCAGGTTCCTCAACACTAAAGTTCAGAAGAGAAAGGAAGGGCTCAGGGGGTTGTTCTACGGATACGGGAAGTGATCCTGATCCTAATAGAGAGGCATCCGAAGGAGTCTCCCTAATAATGTGGCTTTCCCTTATGATATTCTCACAAGAATGTTGCGATTCTGAGTGAGGGCTGTTAGGTTGGGTTTGGGCCTTGGAGGCAAGAGAAGAAGGAGTTCTCTTGCCCCTTTTTCTAGTATATGTTGTTGCAACCGGGGCCCTATGTTCCGGTTGAACAATAACATCCAAAAGAGGTGAAAGTAATTTTTGTGCCTGTACATCCTCAGTAGTATGCACAGGGGTTCGAATGGTGGATGCAGACTGTTGTTCAGGATGTGAGGTGGAGGGTGTGGGATCAGTATCAGCTGGGATTGCTGAACTGTCACCCGGGGTACTTTGTACGTTCAGCATTGTAGATAACAATGGAACTTTGACCCCTGAGAACTTTTTGGAAATAGTCCTCATGCTTTGAAAAATGTTATTTTTATGACCCAACAAGATGTAGATTCTTGCATGTTTTGAAAGTTCTTTTAGTTCTTGATTGAAAACTTCCTGCAGGAATCTTGGGTACATGAAAAATTGCTGCTTTGCACCCTCTTGAAGGTTATATCGCAAACCCTAAAAAATGAGATGTGCAAAGTTGAAGCCTTGGTTAGTGACCATACCATGGAAGGCCGAGGCCAGTCCAGAGCTCACCTGATGCCATCCACTTCTCTTCTGAGATATGCATTGGAGAAGAGTGTGGCAGAGATACTTCCATGGAGGGCCCATCAGTGCCTTCTAGATCGTATACTCGGTTTGATTTCCAGTGTATCTAATGGAGACAAAGGTCCTCATGTATTCTTCCTTCGAGTATGAGATGGCTGCTCCCTCATCTTGAAGCTTAAGATGTTTTCTGAGTGTAGCTACCAAGATGGTGATATTCTTGCCGTCTACTTTGGCTTTGATTTAGGGAATACCCTGTTCGGTTGAGTAGACGGCGGTACTCCAGAAATCCTCCATATGAGGGATATATATGTTAGGGTTGGTGGTAAGGGCAAAGTAGATCTTTGATCGACATAAGAAATCGATCATATCGTCAAATCCTTCGGATTTCTTTCCTTTGGTGAGGTATGCTGTTAGGTTATGGTATGGGGAAAACTTGTCATCTGGATTTTTGATATCTGCCATAGCCGTTTGATTTTGGAGGGATGGTTTGAGTATGGTGGAGACTTGAGAATATGGACAATGTAATCCCCGAGGAATTTCCGACCTTATCTTAACTTGTCCGGCGTTGTAACTTATTTAATGTTGGGAATACATTTATACCGTTCAATAAATTTCTTGAATTCTTTTATATACTCATATTTAATTTCATGAATTAATTTATTATTATCTTAATAAATAAACATATACATTTATAGTTATGATAATACAAACTTATTACAAAAATATTAAAGTATAATTATTAAGTAATAAATTCATTTGAGAAAAATAAGAATTTACAATTTAAAAATTTAAATAATTAATGTGAAGTTATAATTTAAAATAAATTTATTACTTTTAAATAACTTATATGAATTTTAAATATTTATAAATTTTCAAGTCTAATTAAACTTTATAAAAACTTAGGGATTTATTTTATAAAACCTTGAAACTCAAACTTAAATAAAAAAAACCTAACTTCTTACATAAAATAATAAAACCTGAAAGTCTAAGGACCTAATTTGTAAATTCTGAAACTTTAAATCTAACCTAAAACTAACTTAATGCTGGAAATGAAAACATTTAAAACCTCGGGGACTTGTTCTGTTGATTTCTAATTCTCCCTTTGCTCAAAACCGATCCCGGGTTCGACTCTGGCGGAAGCCGGTTTTGGAGCCAAGAAATCGATCTCACGACTGAGGTAATGTCAATCGAAATCGAAACCGGCATTGTGTTCGCGAGACCCAATCGACCCATCTCCCTGTCTTTAATCGAACCATTATGAGCTTATCAATGGCTAAACCCATAACCGTAGCTTCTTGATTATCGGCGACTCAATCGATTCATTTCCGAATGAATTGGCTATAAATAGCGACTCTAACACGTCGTCGATACACACTACAGACTCCCTACGACCTTAGAACCATCGTTAAACACCGCCGGAGCTCAGATCAGTCAAAGGAACCGCCGCGATTTGTGGCTGAGTCGACCCCTCTATTTACGCAACTAACTAAGGTAATAATCATATGAATCGAATCATACCAACCCAGGGAGTGAAAGCCCCATGAAATCGAGGCTGGCTATTAGCCGGATTGAGCGAATTGCTCGGCTAGGGTTTCGAGTGGTTTGGGGAAGAAGATGAAGGCCGGGGATTGTGGGTTAAGTAGAATCGAAACCGGCTTAGACCAAGGCATCATGCCCTGGTCTAACGGTTAAAGTGTGTGTGTGTGCGCGGCCCGGTTAGGTCGCCGGTTCGAGCCTAGGGAAGGGGTTTTTCCTATTTTATTTTTTTTAATCCATTCTTTTTACATTTTAAACATTCCAAAAATTCAAAATAAAATTTATATAAATTCTAAAACTATAAAACAATAAAATCTAAAATTTATAAAATTACTTTTATTTATTTTGGGTTACTTTTTAAGCTTTTATATATTAACTAAATATTTAGAAATCCAATTAAATCCATTTTTTTTTCAAAAATTATATTAATCTTCTTTTTATTTGAGTCCATGAAACCTTGTATTATTTAAACTTCTAAATAAATATATTACTTAGACAAACTTATTAATCAACCCTATAAATTAAAAATGTTTATTATTAAGCGTTATTAAAATCTTTTAAACATAAAAAATAATTATTTGACAAAGGACAATTATTTAAATAGTTAAATAATTATTTTTAAATAAATAATTATACAAAAACTCTTTCATTCATTTAAAACCTAATTATTCTATAAATTCTTGGTAGGGTTATCTAATTATTGTTTATCAACTTAATTATAAATACTTTAATCAAAAATATATAAATTGTGTCATCTCAACTATTATACATATAATGGCAACCTTAAACAATCTTCTAAATCCCAAAACTTATACAAACTCAACTTCAAATCTCAACTCTCATTATCTTGTACAACCTATCTCAAATCCTAGAATTCAAATCTATCTTGTAGGTTTGTTGTAAGTATTCCTCATAATATCCATCCAACTTATCAAACTTAATCATCTTCAGCTCTACATCCAAGTGAGTATTCATAGCCCCTTTTTACTGCTTTTGTTTTGGGGTGAAACATGCATTAACTATCTTATCTACACGATTCTTTAACTTGATTCTTTGCTATGATCTACATGCTTTATATCTTTAACTATTTGGTGACCATTGCATGAATGCATGCCAGTACGTTCATTAACTTGTGTTGCAAGCCTAAGACAGTACCTAACATGATCATTTATAGGGGAAACCGAAACTAAACTAAACTTACCACATAACCTTGGCGGGTTGTTGTTGGTGTGAACCATCATCATGGGTGTATCTCCCCATGTTGGATGTGAACTATTGTCATGGGTGTATCTCCCCATGTGAACTATAAAACTTCGGGTGTTATCTAACCCCTTTATCAAAACGGCAATCCGTGGGATTGTGGCAGCTATATTTCATTTACCAGGGTTGAACTGTACGCTTGGAGCCTTATGTGTTATTAGATATGCTTTAGATCTGTATTAGAATCTTTTGAATCGTAAACTTTATCTAAACTTTGGTATTGGTGTCAAAACCTATGTTGCTTACCAACTACTTGTAGTTGACTTTTACTCGCATGTTTCAGGTGCTCCTGCTTAAGGCTCTTGCTGCTCACGTAGGACTTGGACCTAGAAAATAAACTGGAACTTATGTTATGTTAAATCTTGTCTTTTCATTATTCTTGTAACGGATCATTTAATATGATTAATAAATATCTTCGCATTAATTAGATGATCATGAGCTTTTGAACAACCGTGTCAGCCCCGGCGTTTAATCCGCCGCCGGCTGGGGTGTGACAGATTGGTATCAGAGCCATGGTTATAGGGAATTAGGTTATTAGACACATGACCTAGACTATAACCTAGGAGTCCCAAACATAAGTTTAACTCGTGTATATCCTTAGGAACTCCTCTATGCCATACTTATCTACAACTATCTATTGCTAGCTACATGTGGCAACTACGTGAACTACAAGTGAACTATATTCTTAGACTGGAAAGTCTAATCCAAACAAAAACTCTCAAAGGTATGTGGGTTCTAACTAATGAATGAGGACTTGTGCAATCCGGAAGGGTGGGTGCCTGTATTCTGAGAATTCTGTCTAGGAAAGCATTTCGTATAAATCCAAATCAACCGATGGACCAGTTATGATTTCCTGGGAATTCTTGGGATGAGTGCCCACTTATAGGCTAAAGCATGACTCCTCAGACATTAAGATGAGCCTACAGAGCCTTGCTAAGTCAATGTGCCCACTAGGGTACCTTCCATGTTTAACTATTAACTTGCAGCTTATGTACCAACTCTTGAACATAACTCGTATCTTATGAACTCTCTATTCATCCCTTGTAGAATGCCTCCCCGTCGTGACCGCAGAAACAACCTTACCGACAGGATTATCCAGCAAATGGCTACTATCCTGCCCACCATGGTGAACCAGCTGAACCAGAATGCTGCACCCAGAAATCCGGTGTGCACATTCAAGCATTTTAACTCTTGCAACCCTACAAAGTTCTTCGGAAATGAAGGAGCCACTGGACTTCTCCAATGGTTCGAGAGCATTGAAGGAACTTTTATCAATGCAGACTGCCCTGAGAACCTAAAGGTTCGCTATGCTACCAGTGTCTTCCAAAAGAGGGCACTTACCTGGTGGAATGGGGAGAAAAGAAACCGGGGAATGGAAACTGCACTAGCCCTACCTTGGGCTGAGGTCAAGGCTCTTATGACAGAAGAGTTTTGCCCCCGGAACGAAGTTCAGAAACTAGAAGCTGAGTTTTGGGACTTGAAGCAAGACAGTGGTGAAAGTCTTGCCTACACCACTCGTTTCCACGAGCTCAGCCTACTAGTGCCTCACATGGTCACTCCTCTCTCTCGAGCAATCGAGAAGTACATCAATGGCCTGCCAATGCAGATTCAGGACACTGTCCTGGGAAGCAAACCGGCAACCCTTGAGGAGGCCATTCGTCTTGCTGCCACCTTATCTGATAACCATATTAAGGCTGGAACTCTATCCAAGAAGGGTGCCAAGAAAGTGCCTGAGAAGGTCACTGCTGAATCTTCCAAGGAGACCCGACCTGGGTCTTCTTTCAACAACAAAAAGAGGAAGGGCAAAAACTTTGCCATTCTTACTCCAGCTGTTCCTTTGGCCCAAGTAGCCCCAACTACCTCCAACCCCAACAAAAAGCAATATGTGGGAAACTCACCGCTGTGCAACACCTGCAAACTACACCACCCTACCCAGTCACCATGCCGTGTGTGCACCCTATGCGGGCGTTATGGGCACTGGGCAGCTACCTGCCGCATCCCTCCAGCACCGCAAGTTTACCAGCCTGCCGTTCCCGTTCCTGCTGTTCCGGTTCCTGCTATTATCAACCAGGGTCGTGCTTGTTATGAGTGCGGTGACCCGAACCACTTCAGAAACCGATGCCCTAGGTTGGTCATTGTAAACCAGGCCAACATGAACCAAGGTAACATGGTTCAAGGGAACATAAATCAGGGAAACATGAACCGGGGAATCGTGAACCAAGGGAATGCAAACCCCGCAGCTCGTGGACGTACCTTCAACATTAATGCTAATGAGGTTCAAGCCAACAACGAGGTGGTGAACGGTACGTACCTAATTAACCAGCAATATGCCTCTATCCTATTTGATACTGGTTCAGATAGAAGCTTTGTATCTTTTGAATTTGAACCACAACTTGCCATGAACCAAGCTAAACTAGACAAACCATTTGACATCTTAGTAGCAGACGGTTATTCTATCTCGTGTGATTCTATCATTAGAAACTGTACTCTGAACTTGAACGATCATGACTTCTCTATCAACCTTATTCCTATGGCGCTCGGAGGTTTCGACATCATAGTAGGCATGGATTGGCTGACTGAGTATCATGCTGAAGTTATCTGCTTTGACAAGTATATTCGTATTCCCCTCGGCTCGGGTGACATCCTGGAAGTCTACGGAGAGAAGCCGTCGAATGGGCTAAAGCTTATGTCTTGCACCACCGCACGGAAGTGCTTACGAATGAAATGCGTGGCGTTCTTGGCCCATATTGTGGATAAGAAGAGCAAAGACAAAAGTCCTCAAGATATCCCCGTGATCAAGGACTTTCCGGAAGTATTTCCCGAGGACTTACCTGGTCTTCCTCCGGTACGTCAAGTCGAATTTCGCATTGATTTAGTGCCTGGAGCAAATCCTGTAGCAAAGTCTCCTTATCATCTTGCACCGTCAGAAATGCAAGAACTCGCAAGCCAACTCCGGGAACTTTCTAACAAAGGGTTTATCCGCCCTAGTGTTTCTCCTTGGGAAGCACCTGTGTTATTTGTCAAAAAGAAGGATGGTTCGTTCCGGATGTGCATCGACTACCGGGAGCTCAACAAGCTTACTGTGAAGAACCGTTATCCGCTCCCAAGGATTGATGATTTATTTGATCAGCTTCAAGGCTCGACTTATTTCTCGAAGATTGATCTTCGTTCTGGTTACCACCAGTTACGAGTCCTCGATTCTGATATCCCAAAGACAGCTTTTCGTACAATATACGGCCATTATGAATTCATGGTTATGCCCTTTGGTCTAACCAACGCACCCACGGTATTCATGGATCTTATGAACTGCGTGTGTAAGCCGTATTTGGACAAGTTCGTGATCGTCTTCATTGACGATATCTTAATCTATTCAAAATCAAAAGCAGAGCACGAGAAACACCTGCGTTTGGTTTTAGATCTCTTGAAGAAGGAGAAGTTATACGCTAAGTTCTCCAAGTGTGAGTTTTGGCTAAAAGAGGTCCAATTCTTGGGACACATAGTCAAAGAGAAGGGTATTCACGTGGATCCTGCTAAGATTGAAGCAGTGAAGAACTGGCAAGCTCCAAAGACCCCTACCGAAGTCCGTTCTTTTCTTGGCTTAGCTGGCTATTATCGTCGTTTCATAGCCAACTTTTTCAAAATTGCGGTGCCACTCACTGCCTTAACACATAAAGGCAAGCCCTACGAGTGGGGACCAAAGCAAGAGAAAGCCTTCCAGACTCTAAAGCAGAAATTGTGTGAAGCTCCTATCCTAACTCTTCCCGACGGAACTGAAGATTTTGTCGTCTACTGTGACGCTTCTCACTTAGGCCTTGGTTGTGTTCTTATGCAACGAGGCAAAGTGATTGCTTACGTGTCTCGGCAACTCAAAATCCATGAGAAGAATTATATGACGCACGATCTTGAGCTGGGTGCGGTCGTTTTCGCTCTCAAGATTTGGAGACACTACCTATATGGTACTAAGTGTGAAATTTTCACCGATCATAAGAGTCTCCAGCATATCTTCAATCAGAAAGAACTCAACATGAGGCAAAGGCGTTGGGTTGAACTATTAAACGACTACGACTGCAACATTCGTTACCATCCTGGTAAGGCGAATGTCGTGGCCGATGCTCTCAGTCGTAAAGAACCTATCAAGATCCATAGCATTCGTATCCAAAATGATATTCAAACCCGTATCCTGGAAGCACAACATCTTTCGGTCACTGAAGGAAATATGTACAATGAAATGTCATGCGGTGCAGAACTCCAGCTTGAAACTAAACCCAATGGGTTACTTTACTTTCTAAACCGCATTTGGATTCCTGACCGTGATAATCTCCGCACTTTTGTTATGAACGAGGCTCACAAGACTCGTTATTCTATCCATCCAGGTGCAGACAAAATGTACAAGGACCTTCGTACCCAATACTGGTGGCCTGGTATGAAAAAGGATATCGCTCTGTACGTGTCCAAGTGCCTTACTTGTTCGAAGGTTAAGGCCGAGCACCAGCTTCCATCTGGCTTGCTTGAACAGCCCGAGATACCTGTGTGGAAGTGGGAGTGTATTGCCATGGACTTCATAACTAAACTCCCGCACACGTCTCGTGGTCATGATAGCATATGGGTGATCATCGATCGTTTGACAAAATCTGCCCATTTTCTGCCTATCCGTGAAGACTACCGAGTTGAGAAGTTGGCTCGAATCTACATTGATGAGATGGTTAGTCGACACGGTGTACCTCTCAATATCATCTCTGATCGTGACTGACGGTTTACTTCTCGTTTTTGGCAATCATTACAATCAGCTTTGGGTACTCAGTTGAATCTTAGTACGGCTTACCATCCGCAAACCGATGGTCAGTCCGAACGAACGATTCAGACTCTCGAAGACATGCTTAGAGCCTGTGTCATTGACTTCAAGGGTAATTGGGACTTGCACCTACAATTAGTGGAGTTCTCGTATAATAACAGCTACCATACGAGCATCGACATGGCTCCCTTTGAAGCACTTTATGGCCGCAAGTGCCGCTCTCCTATATGTTGGACGGAGATTGGGGAATCACAGATTACTGGCCCCGAACTCATCCAAGAAACATCTGACAAGATCTTGCAAATCCGAGACAACCTTCTGGCTGCAAGGAGTCGACAAAAGAGCTACGCTGATAAACGTCGAAAACCCTTGGAATTTCAGGTCGGAGATCTAGTCCTTCTTAAGGTATCCCCTTGGAAAGGAGTAGTCCGTTTTGGAAAGAAAGGGAAGCTTGCACCGAGATTTGTAGGCCCTTTTAAAATCCTGGAGCGGATTGGGAAGGTAGCTTACAAGTTGGATCTACCAGAAGAGCTTAGTAACATTCATCCGACTTTCCATATTTCGAACTTAAAGAAGTGCTTGGCTGACGAGAATCTCCAGATACCGCTCGACGAGGTGCACGTTGACGAATCAATGCACTTCGTAGAAAAGCCCATGGAAATCATGGATCGGGAGGTTAAGCAGCTCAAGCGAAGCCGAATTCCAATCGTGAAGGTTCGATGGGAATCCAAACGTGGTCCTGAGTTTACTTGGGAACGTGAGGATCAAATGAAGGCCAAGTACCCTCATCTATTCCCAGGACCCTCCTCGTAGTGAAATTTCGGGACGAAATCTCCTAAAGTAGGGGAGACTGTAATCCCCGAGGAATTTCCGACCTTATCTTAACTTGTCCGGCGTTGTAACTTATTTAATGTTGGGAATACATTTATACCGTTCAATAAATTTCTTGAATTCTTTTATATACTCATATTTAATTTCATGAATTAATTTATTATTATCTTAATAAATAAACATATACATTTATAGTTATGATAATACAAACTTATTACAAAAATATTAAAGTATAATTATTAAGTAATAAATTCATTTGAGAAAAATAAGAATTTACAATTTAAAAATTTAAATAATTAATGTGAAGTTATAATTTAAAATAAATTTATTACTTTTAAATAACTTATATGAATTTTAAATATTTATAAATTTTCAAGTCTAATTAAACTTTATAAAAACTTAGGGATTTATTTTATAAAACCTTGAAACTCAAACTTAAATAAAAAAAACCTAACTTCTTACATAAAATAATAAAACCTGAAAGTCTAAGGACCTAATTTGTAAATTCTGAAACTTTAAATCTAACCTAAAACTAACTTAATGCTCGAAATGAAAACATTTAAAACCTTAGGGACTTGTTCTGTTGATTTCTAATTCTCCCTTTGCTCAAAACCGATCCCGGGTTCGACTCTGGCGGAAGCCGGTTTTGGAGCAAAGAAATCGATCTCACGACTGAGGTAATGTCAATCGAAATCGAAACCGGCATTGTGTTCGCGAGACCCAATCGACCCATCTCCCTGTCTTTAATCGAACCATTATGAGCTTATCAATGGCTAAACCCATAACCGTAGCTTCTTGATTATCGGCGACTCAATCGATTCATTTCCGAATGAATTGGCTATAAATAGCGACTCTAACACGTCGTCGATACACACTACAGACTCCCTACGACCTTAGAACCATCGTTAAACACCGCCGGAGCTCAGATCAGTCAAAGGAACCGCCGCGATTTGTGGCTCAGTCGACCCCTCGATTTACGCAACTAACTAAGGTAATAATCATATCAATCGAATCATACCAACCCAGGGAGTGAAAGCCCCATGAAATCGAGGCCGGCTATTAGCCGGATTGAGCGAATTGCTCGGCTAGGGTTTCGGGTGGTTTGGGGAAGAAGATGGAGGTCGGGGATTGCGGGTTAAGTAGAATCGAAACCGGCTTAGACCAAGGCATCATGCCCTGGTCTAACGGTTAAAGTGTGTGTGTGTGCGCGGCCCGGTTAGGTCGCCGGTTCGAGCCTAGGGAAGGGGATTTTCCTATTTTATTTTTTTTAAACCATTCTTTTTACATTTTAAACATTCAAAAAATTCAAAATAAAATTTATATAAATTCTAAAACTATAAAACAATAAAATCTAAAATTTATAAAATTACTTTTATTTATTTTGGGTTACTTTTTAAGCTTTTATATATTAACTAAATATTTAGAAATCCAATTAAATCCATTTTTTTTTCAAAAATTATATTAATCTTCTTTTTATTTGAGTCCATGAAACCTTGTATTATTTAAACTTCTAAATAAATATATTACTTAGACAAACTTATTAATCAACCCTATAAATTAAAAATGTTTATTATTAAGCGTTATTAAAATCTTTTAAACATAAAAAATAATTATTTGACAAAGGACAATTATTTAAATAATTAAATAATTATTTTTAAATAAATAATTATACAAAAACTCTTTCATTCATTTAAAACCTAATTATTCTATAAATTCTTGGTAGGGTTATCTAATTATTATTTATCAACTTAATTATAAATACTTTAATCAAAAATATATAAATTGTGTCATCTCAACTATTATACATATAATGGCAACCTTAAACAATCTTCTAAATCTCAAAACTTATACAAACTCAACTTCAAATCTCAACTCTCATTATCTTGTACAACCTATCTCAAATCCTAGAATTCAAATCTATCTTGTAGGTTTGTTGTGAGTATTCCTCATAATATCCATCCAACTTATCAAACTTAATCATCTTCAGCTCTACATCCAAGTGAGTATTCATAGCCCCTTTTTACTGCTTTTGTTTTGGGGTGAAACATGCATTAACTATCTTATCTACACGATTCTTTAACTTGATTCTTTGCTATGATCTGCATGCTTTATATCTTTAACTATTTGGTGACCATTGCATGAATGCATGCCAGTACGTTCATTAACTTGTGTTGCAAGCCTAAGGCAGTACCTAACATGATCATTTATAGGGGAAACCGAAACTAAACTAAACTTACCACATAACCTTGGCGGGTTGTTGTTGGTGTGAACCATCATCATGCGTGTATCTCCCCATGTTGGATGTGAACTATTGTCATGGGTGTATCTCCCCATGTGAACTATAAAACTTCGGGTGTTATCTAACCCTTTTATCAAAACGGCAATCCGTGGGATTGTGGCAGCTATATTTCATTTACCAGGGTTGAACTGTACGCTTGGAGCCTTATGTGTTATTAGATATGCTTTAGATCTGTATTAGAATCTTTTGAATCGTAAACTTTATCTAAACTTTGGTATTGGTGTCAAAACCTATGTTGCTCACCAACTACTTGTAGTTGACTTTTACTCGCATGTTTCAGGTGCTCCTGCTTAAGGCTCTTGCTGCTCACGTAGGACTTGGACCTAGAAAATAAACTGGAACTTATGTTATGTTAAATCTTGTCTTTTCATTATTCTTGTAACGGATCATTTAATATGATTAATAAATATCTTCGCATTAATTAGATGATCATGAGCTTTTGAACAACCGTGTCAGCCCCGGCGTTTAATCCGCCGCCGGCTGGGGTGTGACAGACAATATGGAGAATATGGAGAGCTTTGAATGTGGGGGGACTTAGGGTTGAAATGAACGCGAAGAGGTGGTAAAGAAAATTTGATTTGTTCTTATAACGGCAGAGGAGAGAATGACTTGTACAGTACAACTTTATTTACTTTTTATTGTTACAACTATAATACACCGAGGCAGTCATGGTAAAGACTGACGTTAATATCTTTTACAGCGGGTAAAAGTTAATTTGGACTTAAATTTATCTATCAGTAGCAAACTTGGTTGCTGTGGATGAATAAGCCTGTCCGCTGCAACTTTGGTTGCTGCGGAAGGTTAAGTTTGTTAGCAGCAGACTTAATTGCTGTTGATAAATGCAGTGATCTGCAGCAAGGATGTTGCTGCTGACAGCCTTAAAGCTATTAGCACGAAACTTGTTCCTTCTGATAAGTTAATTTAGTCAGGGGCAAATTCTTTGCTGCTGAAAATTAGACGTATCAGCAGCCAAAAGGATGCTGCTGAGTTATAACTTTTATTTACAACATAAGACAGACATATTTACACCAAAGGATAGACGCACTCAACTGAACCGATGATGATGCTTGGTCGTTTCTTTACCTTCCATTGTTGAGTTGGTGGTTTTCCAGCCCTCTTTGTCTTTTCAGCAGCGGATGTTCTATCTGAGGATTTTGGCTTATCAGCAACAGATTTTGTTGTTGATGGTTTTACTTGAGCAGCTGCAGACTTTGTTGCTGCTGAAGGCCTTCCTTTTGGTTGCTTGGGCTTTACTCAATCAGCAGCAGTTATTTTGGCTGCTGATGGCTTAGAAACAGATGTATGCTTATCCTTCTTCACCTTGCCGATAGGCTTTTGTATAACCGGGGTTGGAAGAAGAATATGATTGAAAGGATTTGACATACAATTTGCAGCAAAGTGGTCTGATTCTCCACAGATGATGCAAGATTGTTGAGGTTTTGACAACTGTTCCCTTGGTGGAGAAAGAGATTTTCTGAATTGAGTTGTCTTAGCTTCAAAACCTCTTACCTGTTTGTTCTTCTTTGTCTTCTCAAAAGCATGTTGCTTGACGTTTCTTTTCTGCTAAAGGTAGTAGAAGCAGGTGCTGGCAGTGTGGTTATATTTTCCACAGACAAAACATGATTTTGCCATTTTATCCCTTGAAAGATACACATAATCCTTTCTTTTGAAAAGGTCTTTGAAATTCCAAGGGTGAGCTTTGTTGTTCTCAAAAGTAGTTTCTTCCAATGTTTTTTGAACATATGGAACCCTTTCTCCAGGCGCATGACATATGTCAAACACCTTCCTTGGCTGGACTGAAGATGAGGACTGGCCCTTTTCAGTATTTAGCTTCCTACCTTCTGGAGGATAGCTAATTTTGATTTGTTTGAATGGTGTAGGAACAGGTACTGAAATGGCTGGTACTTGTGCTGAATGGACTTCATCTTTAGTCAGAGTGACTTGAGGGGCAGGAGGAGATGAAGCTTCACTTGTTTTAGTGGAGTCTGAGTAAGTTGAATCAGACTCTGATGAGGTAGTGCTTTCTTGTACCAATGGTTCATCCTTAGAAGGATCAAGATTTTTGTTGGCCATATCAAGATTTGCCAGATTGAAGCATGGTTCATGGATGGCAACGTAGTCAGCAGGAAGTGCAACGGCTTGATATTGTCCAGCATGATACCCCACACCAGTTTATACCTTATCATGAATTTGAGCATCCAGAAGTCTTTGCAGCTTTTTGGATGCAAATTCATATTTGTTAATGTGAACTTTCTTCTCTGCTAATTCTGCTCTGGTAGCTTTTAATTTGACAAGAAGATCATCAATCTGAGTTTCAAGATTGGTTTGTTCATGTTTTAATGATGAAATCTCTTTCTTTAGGCAGTTAATTTTTTCTTTGTAACTGTCTTCAACCTTTTTGAATTCAGATTTCATTTGATGAAACTCTTCATTTTGATCTATAAGGTTTTGATTGTGCTTTCTATAACCCAAAACTTTATCAATACAGGCTTAAGAGCAAAGATGTTCATATACCTGAGGCGGTATCTCAGTTGTGTCTACCATAAGAGCTTGGTTGTTAGTAGGCAGATCTTCATACTGGAAGCTCCAGTCAAAGTCAGATGTTCCAACAGCTGCACAAGCTGCAGTTTGAAATGGAGGAGTAGCTTGTTGCTGTTGATGTTTTGGTTGGGCTTGGTGAGCTGCTGGGTTTGCCCTAGGTGTCTTGCATTCTCTAGCAAAATGACCTAGTTGGTTACAGTTGTAACATTTCAATTTGCTTTTATCCAAGCCAACTCTGGTGTTGGAGCTGTTGCTTGGAATGGGTCTTCCGGTTCTAGAGTAGAACCTTTTTGCTCTTATAGAGAGCATGGCATACGAGTGTTGTATATCCATTTGGCATACGAGTGCTGTATATCCATTTCTTCTAGATCATCTGGATGGAAGCACTCAAGATACTCCTTGATAAAGTACATGTTGCTTGAGTTTTCAGAAACAAAAGCAGCAGTGGATGAGGATTGAGAAGGAGCTTCAAGAAGAAATGGTGATGTGTTTGTTTTAAAGGTAGGAGTTTGAGGATGTGTGACTATGGGAGGATAGTAGTTGCTAGTACTAGGACCTGAGTACTAAGCAGAAGAGGTGGTGGTGGATGTTGAAGCTATTTGGTAGCTTGAGCTTCGTTCTTTTGCCTGAATCATCTCTAGCTCATAAGTTTTCAGCATACCAAAGAGCTCAGTCATCTGGAGAGTCTTCAGATTCTCCGTTCTTCTGATTGACACTGTGTAAAGTGTCCAGCAGCTTGGTAGAGACCTGATGAACTTCTTGAGAATATCTTCATTCTCTAGCTTCACCTTTGAGCACTGCAGCTCCCCTACAAGATAGGTAAATCTGTTGTATAAAACAGTTAGAGACTCACCTTCTTTCCAGACGAAGTTTTCATACTGCTGCTTCAGGATGTCTCTTCTGTTCTCTTTGACTTCCTCCGAGCCAGCGAACATTTTCTCAAGAGCTTCCCAGAGCTCTTTGGCAGTTTTGTAGCTTCTGAAGTTATGAAAAACTTCATTTGGAAGGCACATTTGGATAGCTCCTAGTGCCTTGAAGTCTACCTCCATCTTTTTTATATCCTCTTCTGAGTACTTGGAGGGATCCTTTGGAACTGATGGTCCTCCAAAGTCAGCAGATGCCACCATTGGAATGTAGGGTCCATCCCTGATGGATTTCCACATTCCGTACTCTTGATAGCAGAAAAATGCTCTTGCGTACTTAGCTAAGTACGCAGGTCACTTCTCATGCGTACTTACTAAGTACGCAGGGCTAACCCATGCGTACTTAGCAAATACGCAGAAAAGGTGATTCTGCGTACTTGTTCAGTACAGCAGTGTTCTTGACGGATCTTGAGGAGAATGCTCGAAAAGTGATGGATCTGAGAAATTAATGCTTCCAGATGCTTCGAAAACATCATCTAACAAAACCTTAGCCTTCCAAACACCAAATGAAGTGATAACAAACTCGATTTTAAGGATTTTAGGTTACGAACTCGTTTTTCCTCAAAACCCTAAAAAATCAAAACTGCAACAAAAATCAACGAACATCGAGGCTTTGATACCACTTGTAGGTCCCTCGGGTGTGGCGGATCGTCACATGCAAGTGGATCTACTAGTCGGACCGGGTGCGGAATACCCGTGACTAGGCGGAGAGTCAAACTAAACAAAGTAAACCGACAAGAGAAAACACTTTAAACGTTCTTTGTATTATAAACACTTGAAGGTTACAGAGATAAGCACTGAGATTACAATCTGCGTATTTGCATCTATGTCTGCGTACTTAACTTCTGTCAACCTATCCTATTTATATAAGACCTGATACCTGCACACTTAGCAAGTGCGCAGGGCAAAATGCTCTTGCGTACTTAGAAAGTACGCAAAGTTGTTCTTTGGTACTTGCTATGTACGCAGGAGCTTTCTCCTGCGCACTTACAAGTGCGCAAAACACTTGGAGAATTTTGCAACAATCAATATGTAAAAGTAAATACAACTCGATAAACTAATACATAAAGACTCTTACATACAAAGACAATTACAAACAAAACAATACAACCTAAGACTAAGACTCTATCTATCCAGAGTGTTTGTCACAGGAAAGTGCATCAACAAACTCCCCCTTGACAACAACTCGGGATAATATTTAGTCTTCGGTCTTCACATCTTCAGTCTTCACAGCGCTTGATCTTTAGCTTCCATCTTCTTCTTCTAATCAAGGCAGAACTTAATCACCTTGTCATATTTAGAAGCAAGGAGCTTTGTCCACTCATCCGTGTAGACGCAATAACGTTCTGCTAGTACCTCTAGATCTTTCACATAAAAATTGATGAAGCAGACTTCATCAAATATTCTGATCAGTTTCTTTGGCACTATGTTCCCGCTCTCTAAACGTCCTTTACCCATGATCACAGCCTCGCCCGTCTTTGGATCTACGTACCAGTACCACATGTCACCAAGATTATCCTGAGATAACTTTCTCAGGGTAATCTTAGTTTCACATCGCACTGGCTTGTATACCAATTTCTTTAAGTGCTTCTTAGTCACAGGATGTACAGCGTGCTTATCCTTCACTCTCTTGGGCACTTGAGGCTTGAACATTTCAAATTTCCCCTATCTTGCTTCTCGATGCAGAACCACCCACAAACCCATCACCACTGCGTGATTGGAATGACACAGCAGCTCTCGGTTTGCTAGGTTCACAAGGTCGTATTTAGGCAAGGAGTTGAACGCCAGTATTGAACCCATGGTGAAATGCTGCCGTCTTTCTTCTTTACAAATAGTACCGGAGCGCCCCATGGTGAAATGCTCGGTCTAATAAATCCTTTTTCTGTTAATTCCTGTAGTTGGGACATCAATTCTTTCATTTCCGACGGAGCCAATCGGTAGGGGGCTTTGGCAACGGGCTCAGCTCCTGGCAGTAAATCAATATGGAATTCTAATTCCCGTTCGGGTGGCAACCCAGGTAGATTCTCAGGGAATACTGTAGGTCCCTTCGTGTGTGTCGGATCATCACATGCAAGTGGTCTACTAGTCGCACCAGGTTGCGGAATACCCGTGACTAGGTGGAGAGTCTTACTAAACAAAGTAAACCAAACACGAGATTCACAATAAACGTTCTTTGTATTATAAACACTCGACGGTTATAGAGAGAATACAAGCTGTGTACTTAGCAGAACTGAGTTCGTCTAAACAAATGGTTCTACGTACTTAGTCTCTGTGAACCTATCCTATTTATACAGACCTGATGCCTGCGTACTTAGCAAGCGCGCAGGACCAATTTCTCTTGCGTACTTAACAAGTACGCAAAGGTGTTCTTGCGTACTTGCTAAGTACGCAGGAGCTTTCTCCTGCGCACATGTAAGTGCGCAAAACAGTTAGCAGAAAAACAACATACATTATGTAAAAGTAAATACAACTCGATAAACTATTACATAACGACTGTTACATACAAATACAAATTACAGACATTAGAAATACAAACTAAGACTCTATCCAGAGTGTTGTCACAGGAAAGTGCATCAACAAACTCCCCCTTGACAACAGCTCGGGATCTTCATCGTCTTCAGTCTTCATTCTTCAGTCTTCACAGCACTTGTTCCTTAGCTTCCATCTTCTTTTTGTAATCAAGACAGAACTTGATCAACTTGTCATATTTGGCAGAGAGAAGCTTCGTCCATTCTTCAGTGTGGATGCAGTACTTGTCGGCTAGTACCTCCAGATCGTTCACAGAAAAGTTGATGAAGCAGACTTCATCAAATATCCTGATCACTTCCTTTGGCACCATGTTTCCACTTGCTGACTTACCTTTACTCATTACCACAGCCTCGCCTGTTTTTGGATCAACGTACAGTACCACATGTCACACAGAATATCCTGAGGTAACTTGCTCAGGGGAATCTTAGTTTCATATCGTACTGGCTTGTATACCAATCTCTTTATGGGCTTCTTAGTCACAGGATGCACAGCGTGCTTATCCTTGACTCTTCTGGGCACCTGAGGCTTGAGGTATTCAAATTTCCCTGATCTTGCTTCCCGATGTAGTGTTACCCACAAACCCATTGCTACTGCATTATTTGAGTGACTTAGCAGATCGCGGTTTGCGAGGTTAACTAGGTTGTACTTGGGCAAAGAGTTGAGCGCCTCACTGGTGGGTTTCAAGTATTGAACCCCCCCAGATCTTTTGATGGCGAACAACTGTTTTTTCTCCTCGAACCTAACAACTAAGATCATACCTGTCGCTCCGTGCTTGTCTGTGATAGACGTCTTTTGCCACACGGGAGCTGGACCCTTTGAAGATGCAGAAGGTATGTCTTTCTCTTTTTATGCCTCAGGGTCCACAGGTATAGGGTCGACCGGGGAGGCTTCAGTTGTAGCTTCAACATTACTTGCCATGTCAACTGAGCCTGTGTCGAGCAGAAATTCGAGCGATGGTACTTCAAAGATCTCACCATCCTCTAACTCGTACTCTCCTTCCCCGTCGCCCTTGGGAATCTCTATCACCACATCATCATCATCCTCATTCCAGTCATCACCAGAGTCGATCTCTCCTTCTTCCAGATTAAGGAGAGCATCGATTTGTGCCTCTTTGGAATAGTCAGGCTCTAAATAGAGGATCTCATCATCAGATAAGTCCTTGAGCACGCCAGCCGCTGACTTCCCTTTATCTCCGCCACCACCACCTGAGGTATCACCACCCTCTTGCTGAGTAGACTCCCCCTCAGCCAATGGAATAGAAGAGATGGGCACAATCACCAAAGCTTGGTGCTCACCTCCACTAGGACCGACTTCAGGATCCTTGTCTTTATCATCATCCTTAGTCAGATCGACTGGATGACAAGACTCGGCACCGGTGGATTTCTTTTCTTTGTCTTTCTCTTTCTCTTTCTCTGTCTCCTTCTCCCCCTAAGCACCTAGCTTCGCGGTCAGTTCACCAACTAATTTGACCATCGCTGCGTGCTCTTTTCTCTGCAAGTCCATCCTCAGCTCAAGTGAAGTTCTGTGGCCTAGAATCATTTCGTTAGTCTTCATTAACAGTTCATTCTGTTCCATGACATTCTTCAACCGTTCATCAGTCCCCGTTCTCTGGCTACGCAGAATCCTAACTTCATCCGCCAGAGAGTTTATCTGTGCTTGTTGAGCATCAGAATCCTCTTTTTACTTTTGAATAGTCTTCAACAAGCCAGCAACTTGGGTTTCTAGCACATCGATCCTAGCTTCATTTGGATCTGGATGCCTAGATGATGAGGCTTCGGCGTTGTGGATGGGGGAAGAGAAGATTGTGTCAAAGTCGAACCCCTGTGATAAATCACCGTAGTTAAAGGGTTGACCTGACGGCTCTTTGGTGGGTGTTGGGATGGGGGATGTAATGATAGGAGTTATGGTTGGGGTGATGGTGACTGACTCCGTGAGAAGTGGAGCAGTCACCTTTACCTGGATGGTTGGAGTAGGGAGGGTCACCGTCACAGGAATCACCTCTGTGACCGCCGTGACTGCCACATCTGCTTGTACCAGTGGCCTTCTCCTCCTTCTATACGGTTGCCGTGCTGGCGGGGTAGATTCTGATAGCAATCGTGCTGGTGGACTGTCAGCCGCAGGTTGTACTTGCTGCACAGTTGGAATCTCTTCAACCCTAGGGATAGCAACTTCTTGCCTATCGCCCCTTTTCTTGTTGGCTTTCTCTCGCCTTTGTCTTTGTAGAGCAGCGTCAGAGTCGGAATCCGGCTCGTATTCGCTGCTCGAGCTTTGTCATTTTCTTTTTGAAGACGACGCAGGCAGGGTTACCTGTGCCAACCTTCTCGGATGTGCCTGTGATGGTGCGTCATCGGAATCAGAAGAATCTGATTCTGTTGCCTCCGAATCGGATTCCTCAGCACCACCAACATCACCTTCATCATCACCTTCATCATCACCTTCATCATCATCATGCTCTTCCTCTTGCTCTTCACTAGAGTCATCACTCATCTCTGGTGCTGAGTTGGGACTATACCAGTTCCAATCTTCAGGAGCGACGTATGATTCATTCAGTAGGTGGCCAAAGAGTTCAGTGTGCGCAGGGGTAGGTTCTACACTGCCTGGCTTTAGAAACTGAGCAAAGACTCTCTTGTCCACCCTTTTTACCTGCAGTCTCTCCCAGATAGCACGTATGTTTGGCAATGCATCATCGATCAGGAGCTGCACAAACCTCGGGTACAAAAGGAACCTGAACCTCTCTACTGTATTTATCTGGTTATTGAGTGCTTTAAAGATATAGCGAGAGAAGTTGTAGCCCCGATTGAGAGACAGGCCCACCATGGCCGCTGCAAGGTCATGACCCATGGCATCTTTCCCCGCTTTCCTGGATGAGATGCACATGATCATGATGTGGGCAAAGTAACGCCATTGATCCAATACCCACATCTTCTTGTAGGAAGCATAGTCCCTAGCCCCGACATATCCCATTCTGTGCCTCCAACACCCATCCACGTAGTAATCTGGATAGGATGTCGGGTCGGTGGCAAGGTCTCCGAACTGCAATACTCTCCTTATTGTATCCTCGGAGATAGCAATAGCCCGACCGTCAACGGTAGCCCTTATGACATTCGGGGATACCGTGCAATCTTGCTCTGCAGTCTCCCAGAATTGCTCCAGGTAAGGTCTTGAGACTGTTGGGTTTGCTGAGATTGCATAACTTATTCTTGATCTGTTGAGAAAATCCACAATCTCCCTATATTGCAAGGTTGCGCCTTTCCATTCTGGTTCGGTGTTAGCCACTAGGTTGAATTCGTCAGTGAATGCATGAGCCATAGCCTGCAAACACACACAGAAAACATATTCAGAACAACTTATAACACTGGAAGTAAACACACATGACGTAGTATAGTAGTTACACTTTGAAAAAATTTTCAGACTTAAGACAAATTTCTAAGTGTTGGTCCTGCGCACATAGCAAGTGCGCAAGATTTTTCTCGTGCGTACTTAGCAAGTACGCAGGAAGTATTTCTTGCGTACTTGCTAAGTGCGCAAGAACAACCCTTAGCAAAAATTTCAGAAAATTGTAATTCGTTCAAAACGTGGGTTGATTAGGTCGCCATTAGGTCGGAATTAAGGATTCTAACCTATGGTACCATTATCAACACTACACTCGTTCAATTATTGACCTAGGCCAGTCGCCGACCCACTGTCGGTTCAACTTCAAATGACGGATCAATCGAGGACCATGAGATGATTTGGGAGTCGATTAAAGTTTCCTATTAGCTTGTTACAGATAATAAGTTACCCAAACAACCCCATATTACCCCAAATTTTGTCGGCATTAACCTAAAAAGATTCTAGGTCAGAATTCGGTCCAAAGTGACGATTAAACGGATGAAATCGGCCTATAATCTCACCACTGAGATGAAATATGATGATGAAAGTATGGACGGGACGAAAGGATGATTGGACACAAACGATTTTGAGAGTAAAATTGCAGAGGGAAACTTTGGGTTTGAAAGCGTGAAAGCTTAAAAAATGTTCTAAGTCTCTGATTTATACCCCTCACTTAATGTTCGTGCGTACTTGTTAAGTGCACACGAGTTAACTCTTGCGTACTTAACAAGTGCGCAAGGCTTAACTCTTGCGTACTTGTTAAGTGCGCAAGTGTTACTTCGTGCGTACTTGACAAGTGCGCACAACCCTTAAGTGCGCATTTTACAACTCAGAATTTATGAAGATTTTCAAGTCAAATAACGAACAAAATAAAAATATTCAACCAAGAAGATTCAAATACAATTCATGAAGATTAAACATAAAATATTTTTGGCCTTTTTCTGTTTTAAACTTGAACTATGCATAAACTTAAAAACTTAAAATCTTTTTGTTCTTTTCAAGATAGATATATATAATCATTTACACAAGCTATTTTTGATCAAAGGTACGAGCAGAGGATCATATCAGGCTAACTTATAGCAAAAACGATACAATATAAACATCAAAGAATATGGGATCATGTCATGTATTACTCTTTATTCATACGTAATAAGCATATAAACAAGTAATTCAAGTTGACAATATTATAAGATTTGAAACTATAAGCATCTTTGTATCACGTTCTTGTGTATTAAGGTATTAATTATAAGATATACAACGTGTACCCCACTGATATGCTATGATATTTTGCACTATCTTCAAGGCATCTAAGATTTTTCCAATGATTTTCTTAATTTTCAGAATGAAGTTACATCATGTAGCACAGAAAAATCAAGCAGAATCCATACGGATTATCAGGAATCATAAGATTCAGAATCGAGTGATTCTTTTGTCTTGGTTTCATGTGATTTTCTTCTTTGAATATCGGTATGATGATTCGGGATAATGAACATGGTGTTTGATTATAAGGTAAGGGGATCCAACTTTTATCTGGATTTGATTTCAATGAACCAGGAATGATTCAAGGGTGAATACATGCTCAATGGTTAATGTAGAGACATGTCTTGATTCAATCTCTCCTTGCATACTTGTGAGTATGGGCAGTGAGATGAACCGCATTAATTGTGCTAACAACATAACCCGAAACTGATCTCAAAAGAAAATTATTGTCAAAATCTAACATCCTTTATCTGATAGTGATCTTTTCTAATCTTTTACTCACACACGCTTGCAAACATGGGTTCAAATCACAGTTGTAATTTAGATTTAGTTTCCACACTACTAGTGATTCAAAGACGCATACAGCCTACTGACAATTCAAATTACTTGTAAATAAACAGATTAAAAACATAACAATTTTAAACAGATAAGTAAGCATGATGCAATCATTTCCCATATGAGCAGTCTGTGAAGTTTAGATCATTTCTGATGTACTATCATTTCCTCTTTTCTCAAGTTAACTTTGAAATTTTCTCTATTTTCTATTTTGTTTTTGATTTTTGTAAAATATTTTAAAACTAAAAGAACTATACAGAAAATTTAAAAGAATTGAAAATTTAACTTTCATGAATTGAAATGATTTAAGAAAACTTAGTTTTCACTCAGGATTGAACATTCCTATCAAGTTGACAAGATGCTCAAAACGGGATCGATCAAATGCCTTTGTGAAAAGGTCAGCAAGATTGTCATCCGTGTGAACTTTTACAAGTTCAATTAAATGCTTTTCAGCACAATCACGGATGAAATGATGGCGAATCTCTATATGTTTAGTTTTGGAGTGTTTCACCGGGTTATTTGTGATGGACATGCTGGCATTGTTGTCAATGAATAGAGGAGTTCCAGTGAAGTTTAAGCCGTAGTCTCTGAACTGCTGCTGAATCCACAGTATCTGAGAACAACCGCTCGCTGCAGCAATGTATTCTGCTTCACAAGTTGAGACAGAAACCGTTGACTGCTTCTTGCACTGCCAGGAGACCAGCCTGTCTCCTAAGAATTGACATCCACCAGAAGTTGACTTTCTGTCAAGGTTACAACCGCCATAATCTGAATCAGTGTAGGCTTTGAAGTCGAATGACTGCTGCTTAGAGTACCAAAGACCTAATCGGGGTTTCCCTTTCAGATATCTGAAAATTCTCTTCACAGCTATCATATGTGACTCCTTCGGTTGAGACTGAAACCTTGAGCACAAACATACAACAAACATTATATCGGGTCTTGAAGCTGTGAGACACATAAGTGATCCGATCATCCCACGGTACAACCTGCTGTCCACATCCTTTCCATCTCTGTCGGGATGCAAACCATGATTGACTGGGATTGGTGTGCCATAACTAGTGTTATCACTCATCTTGTATTTTGACAAGATGTCCTGCACGTACTTAGTTTGATGTAGATAAATACCATTCTCTCTTTGACTGACTTGCAGACCTAGAAAGAATGACAGTTCACCCATATTGCTCATTTCAAACTTGGACTTCATCACCTTCTCGAATTCCCTACACATCCCTTCATTGGTCGACCCAAAGGTAATGTCGTCGACATATACTTGCACAAGAAGAATGTCACCTCCTGCTTTCCGTATGAAGAGAGTCGAGTCAATCTGTCCACGGTCGAAACCATTAGACAGTAAATGCTTAGATAATGTCTCATACCATGACCGCGGTGCTTGATGAAGACCATAAAGTGCTTTGTCGAGCTTGTACACTTTATTTATATTATACGGATCTTCAAAACCGGGAGATTGAGTGACATAGACTTCGTCATGCACCTTACCATAAAGGAAAGCACTCTTCACATCAAGTTGATAGACCTTGAAGCCGACATATGTGGCATAAGCCAAGAACAGTCGAATGGACTCAATTCTAGCAACTGGGGCATATACTTCATTGTAATCCAAGCCCTCTTGTTGATAAAAACCAATCTTGCTTTGTTCTTCACAACTACATGACGATCATCCGTCTTGCATTTGAACACCCATCTGGTACCAATTGGCTGAAAGCCTTTTGGCAAGTCAACTAAATCCCACACGTGCAACTTTTGGAATTGAGACAGTTCATCTTGCATCGCCTCAATCCAGCAGTTGTAAGTGAGAGCCTCCTTCACATTCTTTGGCTCTAACTGGGACACAAATGCAGCATGCAGACATGTTTCCATGACACTAGTGTCGAATATCTATGTGTAAAGACTGGTGTTCTCAGTGATGGTTCTATGACGAGTCTGAACACTGGCATAAGGATCACCAATAATGTTGTCGATTGAATGATTCCTATGCACCCTCGTCTCCGGTACAATCGGTTCTTGAATTTCTGGATCTAGATTTGTGCTTAACTCCCCCATTTCCGGTGATCCAGAGGAAGAAGATTCAATGTTTATTGGATCAGCTGGAGCTTCATTTCCTACAGTTGTGTTAGGATTGGCTTGAGCGTCATCTCCAACAATATGAACACCTTCACTGTTATCACTGTCATGAGTTCCAGATGCAGATGCAGCATTGGAATTAGGAGTTATAATTGGTACAGTAGCGCGAATAGAAAAACTGGAGTCATTGTCGCCACGCAATAAATCATAGACATTTGCGGCGTCTTCTGCAGATAAGTCAGGAAGATTGAAAGACTTGAATAGTGCATCATAATCAAAACCCCAAGCTGGACCTTTTGGTTCTGGTGGAGTGCAGTGTTTACTACAGTCCACTTCAAACCATTCTTCGACAGTACGAGTTCCTATGTTGTACACTCTCTTGCAGGGCGAATTGGCAACATATCCTAAGAAGATGCCTTCCACCGCTTTCGCATGAAATTTAGACTGACAGTCTTTATACTGTAGCAACAAGGAACAAGGACTACCAAAAGGAACTAGGTAGTCAAGATTGGGAAGTCGATTGTTGATCAACTCATAACATGTCTTGTTGTGCCATTTCACAACCAGAACCCCGGTTACCAAACCGTTTTGGACAAGATGATTCATTTTACGATAAGAAATATGTCCGAGTTTCCTATGCCACAAGATGGAGTCAAGTTCTGTCGCTTTTGTAAGCAAACCGTTTCGGACAAGATGATTCATTTTACGATAAGAAATATGTCCGAGTTTCCTATGCCACAAGATGAAGTCAAGTTCTGTCGTTTTTGTAAGCAAAAAAGTAGCAACTGATGAGGTGGTTTTTGCCACGCTCATATCGATCTGATAAGTGTCGTTTGATCTTGGTACTCTCATCAGAATCCAGTCTTCGGGAACCTCAAAACCGGGTTTGAGAATCAGACATTCTGACTTGTCAAACATCACCGAGTACTCCTTGTCACACATTTGGGAGACACTCAACAGGTTATGCTTCAGCTGCTCGCAAAAGTTGACATTGTCAAAGCTGACACAACCGTTCGAAACCACGCCTTGACACGTGATACCGCCGCCTTTTTCTCCGGCAAAGGCCACATAGCCGCCTCTGAATGGTTTAACGTCTTGAAGCAAGGCCATGTTTCCTGTCATGTGCCGGGAGCATCCACTATCTACATACCAACGGTTAGAGATAGTACCCTTCGGACGTCCCTGCACGAGTAACAAAAGAATTAGTTAGATTTGGAGACCCAAGCCATTGTGGTCTTGGGTCGTCCATCCTTCTCAAAATAAACTACTTCTTTCAACTCACAGTCATGATGACTGTTCAAAATTGGTGAATCTTTGGATGAATTTGGAACAGGAGATTGAGAACCTTTAACTTTCTTGTTCCAGGATCTCTTTTGATTCTTAACCAGAACAGTAGACTTTGGCTCAACCACAGCCGGTGAACTTGTGGAAGCTTCACCTGATTGAGTCTTAGTCAGCTGTTACAGCTTTCTCAACCTCTTATTCCTTCTTCTTCTTTGTGGCTTAGAGAGTCTAGCCACAGATTTCTCACCAGTGCGTGTACTACCAGATGTAGACACACGAGGTATAGCAGGTTGCTTTACCTTTCTTGCAACAGATGGTTTGGCCTCAGATTTAATCTTAGGTTTTCCCATAGGTTGTACTGGTGGTTTCACCACATTCTGCTTTGGAGTTTTGGGAGGTTTCACTATTGGCAACTTAGGGATAACGGCTGGCTGTGAGACAACATGCCGTTTCCCTTGGTTCTTTGATGGACAGTTCACAAGAATGTGACCAACCATGCCACAATGAAAACACATCCTCTTGTCCACATGAGTTCTCTTGTAAGGCTCATTAGATCTGGCCTTAGATAACTCTCCATTATGAGCAGGAGGAGTTGGTTTATGAACAGAAGTCTGACCTTTTTCAGTTTGGTTTTTGGGGGTATAATACTTTTGCAAATTCTCTTTGTAACCAAGCCCATAATGAGCTGAAAAAGCCTCTTTCTTAACTTGGTTAATATTTTATAACCCCCGTAAAGCATTACCTTAAGTTTATCATTTGTTTCAATGATATCAGGTTCAGTTAAAATGCAGTTATCACCATTAGTGATAATGTTTTTGTGGACTTTCTGTTCAGTCAACAACTCCTCAGAGACTACTCCTTCAAGGCAAGTGTCAACCGACCCATCTTCAGAAGCAGTAACATACTCCTCACTAGATGTAGAGTTAGCCTTACTTGAGGATTCATCCTTTTTAGGGGAATCATCCTTATCAGAGGACTCATCTAGACAGGTGAGATCAATGTCTAACAAACTATTGACAAACTTCCCACTAATAGGTGGAGGAAAGGCATTGGTACCAAGACCTAGGCCCTTCAATTTCCTCACTACTGATTCGTAGTGCTCCACCACAAAGCGAGAGTTTTTCAACTTCTCATTTGTACATTTTAACTGCAGGATCTCATTTTGCAGTTTGTTGATTTCATTGTTCCGTTTTTCTAACCCCCTATACACAATATCCAAGTGAACTTGTTGCTCACTTATTTGTAAAGAATATTCACATTTTTCTTTTTTCAACGTTTCAACAGACTCTTTAAAACGTTTTTCATTTTCTTTGTAATTATGAGCTGTCATAGATAGGGGTTCGATTTTGTCTTGGAGCTTAGAAATTTCAAGCTTTAGCCCTAGACATTTAGAACAAGAAATACCAGAGAAAGGGTTAGAATCTACCTCAGATGATGAACTCTGTGCTTCTCCAATGGCCATGAGGGCAACGGCAGTGGTAGACTCCTTTTCAACAGCTACAGAAGCTTCCATCTCCTCAGCTTCTTTTCTCTCAGCCTCCAACAGCTCCATGATCTCAGCCATGAGACCAACCTGTGTTTGAGCAACGATGGTGTCCTCTAGATGAACACCCCAATCAAAGTTTTCATCATGCTGAGCTACCAGTGCATTTGACGAACCACCTTGATGTTGATTGTGGTGGCTAGTGTTGTTGTGGCCGTGGCTGTTTCCCTGGCTAGGTCTGGTGAAACCAGATGCCGGTGCTCGGTCTTTTTGACACTCACGAGCAAACTGTCCATAGTTCAGACACTTGTAGCATTTGGCCTTGGATTTATCAAAACCAACCTTGGCATTAGAATGTCCACCAATGAACTTTCTTCCTGTTTTGTTCAGGAAACGCTTGGCCCTCCTCAAAAGCATGGCCATATTCCATTGAATATCCATGTCCTCAATATCATCAGGATCCACTTGGTTAAAGTCTTCTTCAATAGTTTCGGGATCCGTTAGCTTGCCGCCTATGAAATTCTCATACGCAAGCATACATGATGAAAACAATGCTACATGTTCTTCAGCTATTTTGACTATTGCAGAATGGTTAGCTGAAGACGTAGCTGGAGGATTTCTTGAGGTGTGTTGATGATTAGTTCCCAACCCTGATCCGGATGCATAACAAGCATGACCACCACGCCCATTTGAGTGGTCTTCTTCATTGGAGTGTCCAGTAAAGAGGGCAATTCCAGAGCCCGAAGATTTTGAAGTGGAAGTCGTCCCATGATACATGGAAGGGTCCTGTATCTGAGGTCTTCCCGAGCTCTCCTTCTTCATAAGATTCATGTTATGAGCTTGAATCTTACCAATAGCCTCATCTACTGTTAACTCATAGAATTTAGGATTTTCCCTCATCAGGGTTGTATACATCTCAAACATTGGTGGCAAAGCATTAAGAAATTTTTCCACCAGTTCTTCATCGGGATATTTCAGTTCAAAAGCTTTCAATTCCGTTTGTAAATGATAGAATCTAGAGATGAGATCATCTAACGATTCATTTTCCATGAAATTGAAGCATTCATACTGCTTCCGGAGAAGATCCCGCTTACTCTTCTTAACGTCACTGTTCCCCTCAAATCTTTTCTGAAGTGCTTTCCAAAGATCCTTGGAGGTTTCATAGCCTCGGAAACTGTGAAACAATTCCCGAGTTAATGACATAGTGATTGAGCCAAGAGCCTTCTTTTCCCGATCATAAGCTTTCTTTTGTTCTTCATCAAGCTTAGAGATGGGCTTTGGCACCTCTTCATCAAGATAGATGTGTGTGGGATGCTTATATCCCTCAATGATTGGTATCCATAATGATGAGTCGGTGTATGAAATGTAGTGCTCAAAACGCGCCTTCCAATCGGAATAATCGTTTACATTTAATAGTTTAGGCGGTTTCTGAGGTGTACCGATTTCATTATCATAATTTAACATGTTTCCAAGATTCTGAAGGTTTGACATAGTGAATTACTTGGTCAAAATTTAGAAAAATCAGACATTGTTGCGCACTTGGTTTTGGCCTTGCGCACTTGAGAAATGGTCTTGCGTAGTTAAGACTTACTCTTGCGTACTTGTTAAGTACGCAGGAGGAAATATTAAGTACGCAGGATATAACTTAAGTTCGCACAAGTTCAGTCTTGCGCACTTGTAAGTACGCAGGAGATAACTCTTGCGTAGTTAGTAAGTACGTAGAAAACTGTACTTTTTACCAAAAATGGTAAGTACGCAGGACACCTTTTCAGCAACTCTCACCAACCTTTTCCGGTCACCTGAAAATCGCCGGAGATAGTGAAAAGTAGGCTGATGATCAATGCAATCGAGCCAAAGGATCAGAAACAAGTTTCTAACCAACCTTTGATGCTCAAAACACACAAATACACAACAAAAATCGGTTTTTGAGAGATTTTTTCTTCTAAAAAAGTGCTCAAGAGCTACCCCTTTTTATCACAAAAATCAACAAAAATACCTCTTTTTGCTTGTAAAACTCAGTAAAACGTCTCCAAACTCACTTACAACACTCGAATTCAAGAGCAATGCTCTGATACCACTTGTAGGTCCCTTCGTGTCTGTCGGATCGTCACATGCAAGTGGTCTACTAGTCGCACCGGGTTGCGGAATACCCGTGACGAGGTGGAGAGTCTTACTAAACAAAGTAAACCAAACACGAGAGTCACAATAAACGTTCTTTGTATTATAAACACTCGACGGTTACAGAGAGAATACAAGCTGCGTACTTAGCAGAACTGAGTTCGTCTAAACAAATGGTTCTGCGTACTTAGTCTCTGTGAACCTATCCTATTTATACAGACCTAATGCCTACGTACTTAGCAAGTGCGCAGGACCAATTGCTCTTGCGTACTTAACAAGTACGCAAAGGTGTTCTTGCGTACTTGCTAAGTACGCAGGAGCTTTCTCCTACGCACATGTAAGTGAGCAAAACACTTAGCAGAAAAACAACATACATTATGTAAAAGTAAATACAACTCGATAAACTATTACATAATGACTCTTACATACAAAGACAAATGACAGACATTAGAATTACAAACTAAGACTCTATCCAGAGTGTTGTCATAGGAAAGTGCATCAACAAATACTTCCGGAAAGTTGCACACCACGGGTACATTCTTGAGTGCTTTCGTTTTCATTCTATCGTCAATAACATACGCCAGATAAGCTTCGCAACCGCGCCTCATGTAACTTTCGGCCTTGATCATCAAAATGACGTTTTGCATTGTGCAATTCCAATCCCCATAAACCGTAATTGGACTTCCGCTAGGAGCTTTGAGGTGTATCCTCTTACGTTTACATATGATTTGAGCTTCGTTGGCAGCTAACCAATCCGTACCCAATACTATATCGAATCCTCCTAAGGTGAGAAGGAATAATCTAGAAGGAAACTTATGGCCCTCTATTTCTATGATACAATCCTCTGTTACTTGAAACACTGTCGAATTTTTACCCACGACAGTTTGTACGCTAAAGGCCTTTACTATGGTGTTGATAGTGCAATCCAGTTTACGGCTAAATGTATTTGATATGAAGCTTTTACTAGCACCAGAGTCAAATAAAATAGCAGCATTTTCATCATTTACTAGAAACGTACCTGACACAACATCAGGGTTTCCTCTTGCTTCTTCCTCAGTCAGTGCATAGGCTCGAGTCCTAGCCTTCGGCGGTTCCTTTTCAGCCTCTTTTTCCTTTCCCGAACCGGATTGTCTGGTTTTTCTACAATCCCTAGTCAGGTGCCCATACCTTCCACAACTTTGGCACTTGACGTCCTTTAAGCAATCTCGGGAGTAGTGCCCCGGTTTCCCGCACTTATAGCATGTGGTGGTGCCGATTCGACACTCGCCAAGATGTTGCCTTCCACATTTCTTGCATGTTTCATATTCATCCGACCTTCGTTTCTTTAGTTCAGTTGCTACATTCCCTTTTCTGGTGCTTCTAGACGGGTTCTCCCACTTTCTCTTTTGTGTCTCAGGTGCCGGGTCCTCATTGGCATAATCGTCGTAAACGATTCCAGACAGGTTGACTACCGACTCGAAGGTCGATGGTAGGTTGGCTTTCACGTGGACACGGACCCTTTGAGGTAGGCCCTTCACATAATACTTGATCATTCGCTCCTCTGTCTCCACCAGGTGGGGTACCAGTTGAGCTAACTCATTGAACCTAGAAGTATACTGGCGGTGTGTCTTGCTGCCAGCCTTAAAGTTTAGGAATTCATTTTCCACTCGATCAATTTCATTCTGGGGACAGAACTTCTGAATTATTAGCTTCTTTAGGTCTTCCCATGTCATTCTTGCAAGAGCGTTTGGGGACTTTGTCCGCTGGATGTTCCTCCACCAACCTAGTGCCTCATTGGTGAAAGAATGAACAACATACTTAACAGCTTGGTCCGGTCGATACTCGCTGATATTGACTACAGCATTCATTCTCTCGATCCATTCGAACGTAGCCACAGAATCTTTGCTCCCATCGAATTTGGGTGGGTCTCCGTCCTTGAAGCCTTTGTAAGTACACCCACGATTGTTCGATCCCATCTTCACTTCATCCCCATCACTATCATACACTTTCTCTTCATGGTCTCCTTCATCCTCCTCTTTACTTTTCTTTAGTGCCTCGGATAGTAGATCAGGCAATACTTTCTTCAGAGTGAGCACAACTTCACGGGCAATAGCATCCCTGACTTCGAGTTCCAACTGTATAGGCCCTGGATTGTCGTCCCTAGTTTGGGTCACTTCTGTTTCGTGCACACTTTCAGTGTGTTCTGCGTGCACACTCTCTTCTTCTTCAAATCTTTGGTTCAATGAGGGTCTACCTACTCGGCCAGTGCGACCGCCTCGGCGTCCTGTTCTTCCTCCGTCAGCCATAATTCTTAGTTTCCTGATAGTTATAGAGGGAATACATCAATGTCATTTCTTCAGATCATAGTTTTAAAACAGTACGAGCAAGGTAAATTGTTAATTACAGTGACCGGTTTGTGATTACTAATTTACATTGCTTTTCGGGTTCAAAACTCTTCAATTCGGTTGTGACATTGACATCTATTTGTTCTAAGTTAAGTTGTCTATTCTTATCCAAGTGTATTAACTCTAGTACTTACTTACCGTGCTGGCGTTGGCGTTGGTTACCCATACTAACATCCGTGCGTTGGTCCCATAATCAGTTTGAGTCCAGACATTTTGGGATGTCTGAATCTCTCAAACTATTTCTCTGATACCAACTTGTAAGGCCCCTTTCCCGGGTAACCTCACTTGTTGGATTTACTCATAAACATAGTCACGAATACTGAACTTAGATTAAAAACATTCATCATTCGATTACATATCATTCGTCATTCTATTACATAACATAACATAACTTGACAGCGGAAGTCTTAACACATATATTAAAGTGGGATGTCAGTCTTGTGTCGGGTAACCTTCACGCCATCGCACGACCTGTTCTTCCTTTACCTGAAATGTATACTAAAAGTCAGCTAACGCTGGTGAGTTCTAGTTTAAAGACAATCATGCATAACATTTATCTTACCATGAGTATTATATTTATATATATATACTTAACATTTGAGCTTTTACTTAATCTTCGCTTTACTGTTCTCACATAACATTCAATTGTGGGTATGTACATATGTACATACGTGCTTACTTGTGGAGAACAATTATTGGCCATAATCTTTAGGGAGATCAACCCATCACACTTGTCGCGAATGTCACAAAGACATCACAGTGAGAACTACCGTCGTAGCCCTTTTCATTCTCCGTCCGGCTCTAGAAAACCGTCCGTTCTTTACTTAAATTCGTCCGACAACTTGTGTCCGTCCGCACTTCACCGTCCTACCGTCGTAGTCCGTCCTTTTGTCCATCTGCCCTAGGGCGTCCGTTTCCCACGTGACCATTATGTATGCAACCGTTCTACTTGGTTTAAGGCAATTGCTTCAACCGTCCTTATACGTCCTAGCTTGCGAATGAACGTTTTTGTCCCGGTTGTAAAATAGTCACGTGGTCGTCCCTCTACCGAAGTAGCCGTCGTCATAGAAGGGTTCATAACGTTTACTTACATTCATAACATGCAATATATATATAATATAAAGCAAGATTTCATTCTTTTACGTTATGCCTTCTTTCTTTCTTTCCTTTATAATTCATACGCTTCATTCTTTGTTCATAATTCATTTTCATATACAAGTATATATATATTAGTATACCACGTATGATCACATTGACATTCATAGTATTTATTCATTTAGTGTATACACTTCAGCCCCAAAACATTTAAAATGATTTGCATATAACATAGAAGGGGGCACATAGAACTCACCTGATGAGTAGTTTCTGAGATACAGTTAGCTGGTTACTGAGCGTCACTAATGTCACTCACGATCTGTATAATGAAGTCATACTCGTAAGGTAGTGCCACTAGACATTACTATGCTTGAACCTAGTAGTTTCGATGGATTTGTTTATATCGAAACTTGATAGTTTCGATAGGCTGCTTATGTCGAAACTTGGTAGTTTCGATAGGCTGCTTATGTCGAAACTTGGTAGTTTCGATAAGTACCTTATGTGTAATCTTAGCTTCGGATAGTGGGCTCATATCGAAACTATGGTAGTTTCGATGGGTCTGTAGATATCAAAACTATGTAGTTTCGATGGTTCTGCACATATCGAAACTAAGTAGGTCTGCACAGATCGTCTTCCCCAAATATCCAAAGTTTTTGCATGCGCGTCTGATCGAGTCAATATCTCAATTTTCTTAGATCAAAACGTTCGGTTTTTATTCTAGATGCTAAACCTAAGTTCATTTTCAAGTTTCATCCGCAAAATCGTTACCTATTTAGCCAAAACCCGAAAATCCTAAAAAGTCATAAAAACTCAGATTATGATCGAACGCTTACCTGGATTGGATTTCTGATTCGGCGGAGATGATCACGAGCGCAGCAGCAACGTTCTCCTGAATTTCTAAGTCGATTCGTCACTTTCTCTCTCTACGCCCGTGCTCCCTTCTCTCTCTCTAGAACTTGAGATTGGTGGAAAATGAGAAGTTTGGGCAGCCCTTGCCCTTATATACTTGGGCTTCCTTCGGCCCGTTGGAGCCGAGCCCAAGCCCATCCATTTTTCTTTCGTCATTTGAAAATTATAATTTCGATCGTGCCATTATTTATTTATTACCAGTTTTAGGATGTTACAAAAAACTTTTCCACAATCTCTTCATCTGGATACTTGAGTTAAAAAGCCTTCAACTCAGTCTGTAAATGATAGAATCTAGAGATGAGGTCATCTAAAGATTCGTTCTCTAAAAATCTGAAGCACTCATACTGCTTCCTGAGAAGATCCCGCTTACTCTTCTTGATGTCACTATTTCCTTCGAATCTCTTCTGTAAAGCTTTCCATATATCCTTAGAATTGTCATACCCTCGGAAACTGTGGAACAATTCCCGAGTTAATGCCATAGTGATCGAACCAAGTGCCTTCTTTTCACGATCATAAGCTTTCTTTTATTCGTCAGAAAGCTTAGAGATAGGTTTGGGCATGGTTTCATCAAGATAGATGTGTGTGGGATGCTTATATCCCTCAAGGATTGGTATCCATAGCGATGAGTCGGTATACGAAATGTAGTGCTCAAAACGTGCTTTCCAATTAGAATAATCGTTCACGTTCAGCAACTTTGGTGGTTTTTGTGGTGTACCGATCTCATTATCATAATTTAACAGGTTTCCCAAATTCTGAAGATTCGACATAGTGAACACTTAGTCAAATTTCAGAAAAATCAGACACAGTTGCGCACTTGATTTTTGGACTTGCGCACTTGAGAAATGGTCTTGCGTATTTAGATTTGTTCTTGCGTACTTGTAAGTACGCAAGAGTAAATGGTAAGTACGCAGGATATAACTTAAGTTCGCACAAGTTCAGTCTTGCGTACTTGTTAAGTACGCAGGGGATAAGTCTTGCGTATTTAGTAAGTACGCACAAAACTGTACTTTTTGCCAAAAATGGTAAGTACGCAGGATACATTTTCAGCAACATTCACCAAACTTTTCCGGTCACCTGAAACTCGCCGGAGATGGTAAAAATTGGTTTGATGATCAATGCAAATGAGCCAAAGGGTCAGAAACTTGTTTCTAACCAACCTTTGATGCTCAAAACACTCAAATACACAACAAAAATCAGTTTTTGAGTGATTTTTGCTTCTAAAATAGTGCTCAAGAGGTACCCCTATTTTATCACAAAAATCAACAAAAATACTTCTTTTTGCTTGTAAAAACTCGGTAGAAACTCTCCAAACTCACTCACAACACTCGAAATCAGGAGCAAAGCTCTGATAACAGTTGTAAGTCCCGGGAGCCTCGTCGCGCAGCGGAAATACACGGACTTGTTCTGTGATTTGTGTGGGAACAAAGAAAACGAAGCAGAGAAAACACGAACATAGACAAAAGACAATGAAACGACATGTAATCCATAACATAGAAGTCATCCCGTATTACATACTACATACCGAAGGAGCACACATCTCTCATCTAAGCTCACGGTCCAGGGGTCGAGAGAGCTCTTCCCGACCCGGACACCTCTCAACCTAGTTCCAGAGTTCCACCTACAAATGAAGACAAGTCTTCTATTTATAGGGGCAGGAACACTACCTGCGTACTTGACAAGTACGCAAGGCAAAAGCCTTGCGTACTTACTAAGTACGCATGGTTTGGTCATGCGTACTTGACAAGTACGCAAGGCAAAATCCTTGCGTACTTACTAAGTACGCAGGACCAAACTGGTGTGCGGGCTAAGTACTCAGGAACACCCTCCTACGTACTAGCCACGTACACCGATACATAGAATTTAATCTATAGTTACAAAACATGCTTCTACAAAGTCAGCGGCTGATGTTCTAAACGATCTATCTGACGAGGAGATCTTATACTTAGAGCCTGACTATTCCAAGGAAGCACAGATCGATGCTCTCTACAATGTTGAAGAAGGAGAGATCGACTCTGGTGATGATTGGGATGAAGATGATAAGGATGTAGTTATTGAAGTTCCTAAGGGCGACAGGGAAGGAGAGTATGAGTTCGAAGATGGTGAGATCTTTGAAGTGCCATCCTTTGAATCTCAGCTCGACACAGGTTTAGTCGACACTGCTGGTAACGTTGAAGCATCGACTGAAGCCTCCCCAGTTGACCCTACACCTGTGGATCCGGAGGCACCAAAAGATAAAGATATGCCTGCTAGTTCATCAAAGGGTCCAGCTCGTGTTTGGCAAAAGAGTTCTATCATAGATAAACAAGGAGCAACAGGGATGATCTTGGCTATAAGGTTCGAGGAAGATAAGCAGTTGTTCGCAATCAAACGATCTGAAGCGTTCAACTCCTACCTAAATACGACCTCGTGAACCTAGCAAACCGAGAGCTACTTGGTCACTCAAATCACGCAGTAGCGATGGGTTTGTGGAAGGTTCTACAGCGGGAAGCAAGATCTGGGAAGTTTGAAGTGTTCAAGCCTCAAGTGCCCAAGCGAGTCAAGGATAAGAATGCTAGACATCCTGTGACTAAGAAACGCTTAAAGAAACTGGTATACAAGCCAGTGTTATGTGAAACCAAGATTCCCCTGAGCAAGTTATCTCAGGATATCCTCGGTGGCATGTGGTATTGGTACGTAGATCCTAAAACGGGCAAGGCTGTGGTGATAGGAAAGGTACAGTCAGAAAGTGGATGCTTAGTGCCGAGGGAACTAATCAGAGTATTTGATGAAGTCTGCTTCATTAACTTCTCTATGAAAGATCGAGAGGCACTAGCAGACAGGTATTGCATGCATACGGACGAATGGACAAAATTCCTTGCTTCTAAATAAGACAAGGTGATCAAGTTTTTCCTTGACTACAAGAAGAAGATGGAAGCTAAAGATGCATGGCTGTGAAGACCGAAGACTAAAGACCGAAGACGATCCAGAGCTGTTGTCAAGGGGGAGTTTGTTGAAGCACTTTTCATGTGACAAACACTCTTGATAGAGTCTTAGTTTTGTACTTTCATTGTATGTATTTGTCGTTGTTTGTAAGTGTCTCTATGTATTAGTTATTGAGTTGTATTTACTAATGCATGTTGATAGTTGCTGAAATCTCTAAGTGTTCTGCGCACTTGTATGTGTGCAGGAATTAGCTCCTGCGTACTTAGCAAGTACGTAAGAATACCTTGCGTACTTGCTAAGTGCGCAAAGATCAGGTCGTGTATAAATAGGATAGGTTGACAGTAGAAAAGTACGCAGGCAGATACTCAGACCTTGTATACACAGTATTTCTCTCTGTAACCTTCAAGTGTTTATAATAGACGAAAGTTTAAAGTGATTCTCTTGTCGGTTTACTTTTTGTTGTAAGACTCTCCACCTAGTCAAGGGTATTCCCCACCCGGTTCGACTCAGGAACGCACTTGCATGTGATGATCCGCCACACACGAGGGACCTACAAGAACTTGTAGGTCCCGGGAGCCTCATCACGCAGCGGGTTAACACGGACATGTTCTGTGATTTGTGTGGGAACCAAGAAAACGAAGCAGAGAAAACACGAACAAAGACAAAAGACAATGAAACGACACGTAATCCATAACATAGAAGTCATCCCGTATTACAGACTACATACCGAAGGAGCACACATCTCTCATCTAAGCTCACGGTCCAGGGGTCGGGAGAGCTCGTCCCGACTCAGACACTTCTCAACCTTGTTCCAGAGTTCCACCTACAAATGAAGACAGTCTTCTATTTATAGGGGAAGGAACACTACCTGCGTACTTGACAAGTACGCAAGGCAAAAGCCTTGCGTACTTACTAAGTACGCATGGTTTGGTCATGCGTACTTACTAAGTACGCAGGACCAAACTGGTGTGCATGCTAAGTACTCAGGAACACCCTCCTGCGTACTAGCCACGTACACCTATACATAAAATTTAATCTATATTTACAAAACATGCTTCTACAGATCATACGTAGACTTAATTGATCTTTATGACACATTAAATACACATGAACCACCCCCATACATCTCAAACATGTTCTTACAACTCATTCAATGTGAATTGATGCTTAAAAGTACTAGTTAGTATTTTCGTGCGATCGTTCGCCTTTTAAACCGTCTTTAACTACGTACCGTCCACGAATGACAAATTCGTTTAACATGACATTAATTTATGTTTTAAATGTTAAAAATATTCATTTCTTTAATTAAAACAAAGTTTGTTTAAAAAACTTTCCTAAAATAAATCCTGAAATTCGAAAAACGATCAAAAAGTCCGTTTTCTCGCCCACCGATCGCCAACTACCATACGCGAATAATGAAACTTTAACTTAAATGTTTTTAGCTAAACATACTCTTTTTTTTATGACAACCAACTTTTATGTTGAAAACATTTGCCAATTTCGCTAAGAATGGCTTAAAATCGCAATTTTTTAATGCGCGCACTCAACCGGGTCAATCTAGTACCCAACCCACCTACTCTTGGACCTAGCCCAAGTAAGAAATCACAAAAAACTCAGTCCCATTGAGGAAATTTTTGCAGATTTGAAGCTCCTAAAACCCTAAATTGCTTTCCAAGACTTTCCATATTTACACCCCTTCAATCATTAGTATAAATAGAAGGATTAGGATCTTGTTTTCTTTGCTAATTCTCTCTCAAACACTCCCAAACCCTCCTAAGTTGTGAAATACCTTCCCAATCTTGAAGATTTCGAAAATCCCTTAGAGGATTCCATGATTTTGATGATTAAAACCCTAAACGGACCACTTAAGTGCAACCATTGATTTTGGACAGAAACTGTGTTGACTTTAACTGAGCGTAACTTGACCATAATTAATCGAAACTGAGCAAACTAAAATTCCACGACGTATTTTGTCGAATTTCCTTTCCAGCCATATAAAGCTAGTTTTCTAATTCAAAAGTATGACTCCGTAGTAGCTAAAACGGAACAGAAACCTTTTTCAGTACCTTCTGTCTTGTTGGTACTGTTTTGGCTATGATCGGTTCTTAAGTGGAAAAACTTTCTAAACGAAACTTCTTTGGAATGACTTAAACTAATTCCCTGTAAAATTTCATAATTTTTGGACATCGTTTGATATTTTTAATAAGCACGTTTCTGTTCAGTTACTTTGTTGTCCAAATCTGAAAATCGACTAGAACTCTATTTTTGCATCTAATTCATAACCATATGACCAGAACCGCCTATCAAACACTTGTAACCATCGAACCTACCCTAATAATAGTTTATTTATTTGTTTAGGGTCTGTGTTGAAGCACTTTCCTGTGACAAACACTCTGGATAGATAGAGTCTTAGTCTTAGGTTGTATTGTTTTGTTTGTAATTGTCTTTGTATGTAAGAGTCTTTATGTACAAAGAGAAGGAGAAGGACAAAGAGAGAGAGAAGGAAAAGAGTTCTACTGGCGATGAGGCATGTCATCTTGTCGACTTGACTAAGGATGACGACAAGGACAAGGATCCCGAAGCCGGTCCTAGTGGAGGTGAGCACCAAGCTTTAGCAATCGTGCCCATCTCTGCTGTTCTAATGGCTCAGGGGGAGTCTGCTCATCAAGAGGGTGGAGATACCTCTGGTGGTGGTAGTGGTCATAAAGGAAAGTCAGTGGCTAAAGTACTTAAGGACTTATCTGATGATGAGATCCTATATCTAGAGCCTGACTATTCCAAAGAAGCACAGATCGATGCTCTCTTCAATCTAGAAGAAGGAGAGATCGACTCTGGTGACGATGGGATGATGATGACGAGGATGTTGTGATCGAAATTCCCAAGGGTGGCGGGGAAGGAGAATACGAGCTAGAAGATGGAGAGATCTTTGAATTTCCATCCTTCGACGCTCCGCTCGATACAGGTTCAGTCGAGCAGACCAGTAATGTAGAAGCCTCGACTAAAGCCTCCCCAGTTGACCCTGAACCTGTGGACCCAGAGGCACCGAAAGAAACAGACATGCCTTCTACTTCATCAAAGGGTCCAGCTCTTGTGTGGCAAAAGATGTCTATAATAGACAAACACGGAGCAACAGGGATGATCTTGGCTGTAAGGTTCGAGGAGGACAAGCAGTTGTTCGCTATCAAAAGATCTGGCGGGGTTCAATACTTGAAACCCACCAGTGAAGCGTTCTGCTCCATTCCCAAATACGACCTTGTGAACCTAGCAAACCAAGAGCTGCTGGGTCATTCCAATCACACAGTGGCGATGGGTTTGTGGGTGGTTCTGCAGCGAGAAGCAAGATCGGGGAAATTCGAAATGTTCAAGCCTCAAGTGCCCAAGAGAGTCAAGGATAAGCACGTTGTACATCCTGTGACTAAGAAGCACTTAAAGAAATTGGTATACAGGCCAGTGCGATGTGAAACTAAGATTCCCCTGAGCAAGTTATCTCAGGATATTCTTGGTGACATGTGGTACTGGTACGTAGATCCAAAGACGGGCGAGGCTGTGATCATGGGTAAAGGACGTTCATAGAGTGGGAACATAGTGCCAAAGGAACTGATCAGAATATTTGATGAAGTCTGCTTCATCAACTTTTTTGTGAAAGATCTAGAGGTACTAGCAGAACGTTAATGCGTCTACACGGATGAGTGGACAAAGCTCCTTGCTTCTAAATATGACAAGGTGATTAAGTTCTGCCTTGATTACAAGAAGAAGATGGAAGCTAAAGATCAAGCGTTGTGAAGACTGAAGATTTGAAGACCGAAGACTAAAGATTATCTAGAGCTGTTGTCAAGGGGGAGTTTGTTGAAGCACTTTCCTGTGACAAACACTCTGGATAGATAGAGTCTTAGTCTTAGGTTGTATTGTTTTGTTTGTAATTGTCTTTGTATGTAAGAGTCTTTATGTATTAGTTTATCGAGTTGTATTTACTTTTACATATTGATTGTTGCAAAATTCTCCAAGTGTTTTGCGCACTTGTAAGTGCGCAGGAGAAAGCTCATGCGTACTTAGCAAGTACGCACGAACAACTTTGCGTACTTGCTAAGTACGCAAGAGAATTTTGCCCTGCACACTTGCTCAGTGCGCAGGCATCAGGTCTTGTATAAATAGGATAGGTTGACAGAAGTTAAGTACGCAGACATAGACGCAAATACGTAGATTGTAATCTCAGTGCTTATCTCTGTAACATTCAAGTGTTTATAATACAAAGAACGTTGAAAGTGTTTTCTCTTGTCGGTTTACTTTGTTTAGTTTGACTCTCCGCCTAGTCACGGGTATTCCGCACCCGGTCCGACTAGTAGACCCACTTGCATGTGACGATCCCCCACACCCAAGGGACCTACAATCTGGTCCATGATTCATCTCGTCTATTCGTTCAAGTCTCTTATCTCGTCTAGCTTTCAAGGTGAGACTTCATAGCCCCACTTTATTCAAATCGTTTTTGGGGAAACTTGTACGCGTTGGCACGCATTAAAACACTTTTTCAAACAATTCTAAAACAAGCGAATCATATATGTGTGAGTAAATGAACACAACATGATAAACGTTAAACTTGCAAATCCTTAACTTGATGTTTTCAAGGCAACGGTAGTATAGATATGGGCCATGGGATGGAAACCGCATCATACTTTATGGACAACTTTTGGTTGGACATCTTATTCGTTATTGGTGCAACTTGCGAGTTATATCATTTATTCGTTATTCATCATTTTAGGTTGGATTTGCTAATCATGTGTTTGTTTTATTTATGTGCTATATGATGATCTTGAATTGTGAATTGTTACTTTTGTCAAACTTATAGTTTTATTAAACCTGTGATTTCTCACCAACTATTTTTTGTTGACACTTGTTTTTCGTACATGTTAAAGGTGATTAAGATCGTGATAGGTCAAGTCAAGAACACATAGGATTTTCCTAGATATCTAATGAAGAAATTCTATTTTAAATGTTTTATGTTTTGAACCTGTTATTTGTTTATTTGAATTCTAAGACTTATGTAATTGGGTTTTTAATATTATGAAACTTTAATAGTAAATATCTTTATACCTTGGTTTATGATTCAATTAGTCTCACCCATGGTTAAGATGCACGGCTGGGGTGTGACAAAATGGGGTTTAGGGTTTTATATGGGTTTTAATCAAAACTCGGGATTTTTATGTGTAAAATGGCTAAAAAAGCATAGGTTTAGCTTCATGGAAGGTAAAAAAGTGTTTTGGACGTAAAAAGATTCAAACTTGAATTAAAAACGATGATTTTGGCCAAGAACGTATGAATCGTCCAAAATCTCATTGAATGGTACGAAAACTCCGGCCGTTCGAAAAGTATTTCCGGACATAGGTAGTTTTCGGATAGAACATGTTAGATCGATATGGTTTTCAGTCGAAAAAGATTTCGACCGAAATAATTTCATAAGCAAATGTTTTAAAAAAAAAGATTTCGTTAGAGAAAGATTTCAACCGAAATAGTTTTCGGGCATGAAGTTTTCGAACGAAATTATAACGGGGAATTGAGACATCTCGAACGATAAAGATTTCGGCCAAAATAGATTTCGACCGAAATAGTTTTCGGACATAGAGTTTTCGGACAAAATGACTTGGTGTTAATTTGTTTAGTTCGTGACTCTTAACAAGTCCTTTAGCCTCCACTTAGCTAGAAGCCCTTGCTGAGTGAGTTAATTCCTAAGAAATCAAGTAAGTTCAAGAATCCATATTTACTCTTTTAGGGTGGTGTGCATATTCAAGAATTAGACGTTTATAATAAATGTATTTTATTACTTAAACGTTTTGTAAGAAAGAAAGATAAGAAAGATAACGGTTTATTAATTAAACGTTTTGTAAGAAAGATAACGGTTTATTAATTAAATATTTTGTAAGAAAGAAAGGTAAGAAAAATAACGGTTTATTAATTAAAGGTTTTGTATGAAAGAAAGATAAGAAAGATAACGGTTTATTAATTAAACGTTTTATAAGAAAGAAATATGAGAAAGATAACAGTTTATTAATTAAACGTTTGGTAAGAAAGAATGATAAGAAAGAATAGTTTATTCAACTATATGTCTTATAAACAGAAGATAAAAAGAAGATAATGATTTATTTAAATATATGTTTTTATAAACAGAAAGAAAAGAAAGAATGGTTTATTTAACTATATGTTTTATAAAAAAGAAAAGAAAATAAGTCAAATACATTATCTAATCTTTAAGAGTATGCTTATACGATGAAAGACTGTAGAAGCATGTTTTGTAACTATAGATTAAATTCTATGTATTGGTGTACGTGGCTAGTACGCGGGAGGGTGTTCCTGAGTACTTAGCCCGCACACCATTTTGGTCCTGCGTACTTAGTAAGTACGCAAGGCTTTTGCCTTGCGTACTTGTCAAGTACGCATGACCAAACCATGCGTACTTAGTAAGTACGCAAGGCTTTTGCCTTGCGTACTTGTCAAGTACGCAGGAAGTGTTCCTTCGCCTATAAATAGAAGACTTGTCTTCATTTGTAGGTGGAACTCTGGAACAGGTTGTCCGGGTCGGGAAGAGCTCTCCCGACCCCTGGACCGTGAGCTTAGATGAGAGATGTGTGTTCCTTCGGTATGTAGTCTGTAATACGGGATGACTTCTTTGTTATGGATTATGTTTCGTTTCATCGTCTTTTATCTTTGTTCTTGTTTCTATGCCTTCGTTTCTTTGTTCCCACACAAATCGCAGAACAGATCGTGTTATTATCCGCTGCGCGACGAGGCTCCCGGGACCTACAAAGACTTGGGGTAGTAGCATAGTCCTAGAAACTAGTGGTACCCTAAGCATAATAGCAAGTCTTGAGGTAGTAGTATAGTTGTTGAGACTAGTGATACTCGAAACCGATGTTGCGTCATGGACAAGTCCACGACGTACCAAAGGAAAAATCGGGACAGTGCTCGGCAGGGCACTGTAATGAGGATGTTGTACAACTGCTTAAGATGTGTAACATCCCAAAATTAAAACGACGGTTAAAATAATGGGTTAAACGCTAGACGAACGGAATAAATGAACGAGGCATGACAGGCTGGGCCCGAGGGGCTGGCGAACATGAGGGGAGGAGTCCCTTCCCTATAAATAGCCCAAGTCACCTCCATTTCTCTCATTTGCAACATCTAGAGAGAGAAACCGTAGAGAGAGAAAGTTGACGGATCGGCCCGAGATTGAAGAAGTGTATTACTCCATTGCTCGTGAGCAAAACCTATGAATCAGAAGCTCGATACAGGTAACGATCTGATCTAGATCTGAGTTTTTGTTTGTTTTGGGGTTTTCGGGTTTTGGATGAAAAGGTAACGTTTTTACATATGAAACTTGAAAATAAACATAGATCTAGCATCTAGAAGGAAAAACGAACGTTTTGAACGTATAAAGTTGGGATCTTGATGTAATTAGATTTGCATGCAAAAACTTAGGGTTCTTGGGGAAGATGATTGCCCGCAGGCCTTGCGTACTTGTTAAGTACGCAAGAACAAGGCCTTGCGTATTTGTTAAGTATGCAAGAACAAGGTCATGCGCACTTGCTAAGAGCGGATGCGTCAGGACTATGGGGATAAATAGCTGGTTAGTAAAGTCAGTATGTTCGCCTAAACCAAAACGAGTAAACCGTTAAAGTCCGGATTAGGTCTGATGTGTATTTAACTAATCAATTCAGATCGGAAGTGACGTTGTTGGACCTTTGTTTAGGACAACCCAGATTAGCTTATCGGGTGAGTTCTAGAAGCCCTTCTTTAAATTTTTTAAATAATGTTTTTGGGCTGGTATGCATACATACGAAATGATGTTTTATGAAACGATGTTTACGAAATGACGTTTATGAAATGATGTTTACGAAGGATGATGTTTATGAAATGTTTTTTTTCAAATGAATTTTACGAAAGGTTTACGAATGAAATGATGTTTTGTTTAATAAAACGTACGAATGCTTTATCTAAGATGAGGTAAAGGTTTTATGGAAGTCACGAATGAACGAATCTGCCACGAGTTCTTGTGGGAGCTAGGGTATGTATGTATGTATTGGCCTTCCCTTTACGGGGGGCCTTTGTGGCTGGCTAACGGTTGTACAACATGGTGGATAAAGGGGTGACGGCGGTCACAATGGGATTACCGGGATCCCGATGGAAGGTACTATTCCTTGCGGGGAAATAGTGCCTATGTTATGTTCTGTCTTCCTAGAGGTAACGAGCCTTAGGAGACATATGTTTGGTCCACCTAGAGGTAACGAGCCTTAGGAGACCTGGTGACGGATGACTTTGAGGTAAAGAGCCTTAAGTTCATCCGCTGGTGTGCGACGTATGGAATTGACGGTTACGAGAAGGTCCAGATTCGATTCATGTTGACTTATGTTATGATGTTATATTACGATGTTATGATGAGGTTAAGTTATTGCATGTTTTACGTACGCTTTTGTTAAACAAATGTATGTTATGTTTTTGGCAAAATGTTTATGTTAAGGTTTTATGTAAAGCTATAACTCATAAGCGTCGCTGACTTTTAGTATGCACATTCAGGTTAAGGTAGGTATGGAAGTTGAAATGTGATGCTTGGCAAGCGATGAAGAGTTACCCGGCTGATACGATGACTGGCATCCCATTACGTTATGTTTATGTTATGTAATGAATGTTTTAGACAATGTTTACGCTTCCGCATGTCTGACAATGTTACGCTTCCGCATGTTTGAACAAGTTTTGATTGTTTTGAATGAATGATTCCGCTGGGTTATTTGATATTCAAGTTTAAAAACTGTTTGTGAATGAGTAAATCCAACAATTAAGGCTTCCCGGGTTTAGGGCCTTACAAGTTGATATCAGAGCAATAGTTTTAGAGATTCGGACACTCCCAATGTCTAAACTTAAACTGTGAATGGGACCGAAAGCGGATGCCAGTACGGGTAACTCGAGACACAGCATCAGGTATGATGGTAGTATATATTTACATATATAGTATGCCATAGAAAGTGTTAGGTAAGGACTTGTGTTATGATAGAATCACAAAGGTGGTCAAATAGAAATCAAAAGGTAGTGTAATGGTTAATTGCAGATGGGCAGTGTATATTAACATCTTACAGTACTTGTTGAATTCTATTTGTTAACTAGCGTGATGACATTAGATTCCTTGTCTTATAGAATGAAATGGCGGGATGAAAGAGCGGAAGGCGTGGTGGGGGCCGTACCTGCGGTCGTACCGGTTGTCGTAATAGTACTCCTGCTCGTCAGGAGTACAGTGAAAAGGGAAGTGTCCACACGGAGCCGGAAGTCAACACGCATGGAACTGAACGGACTCCCATGGAAGAACAACACTTTACTTTCAAACCGGAAGTGAAGGCGGCCCTGGCACGCGAGTTTACTGAATTGATGAAGGCTACCCTGCCAGATCTGCTGGCAGAGGCAATGAAGAAGTCCTGCTCGATCATTGAGGCAGTTAACGCACCGCCTGCTCACGGTTGCGACTATAAGTCATTCATGGCATGTGATCCATCGGTTCTCACTGGGAAGAAAGATGTGGTGGCTACGTTTGATTGGGTGATTCGTATGGAGGCTGCCATTCATCTGAGCGAATGTCGAGCGAGTCAAGTTGTGAAGTTTGCTGCTAACTCCTTGAGGGAGGAAGCATCTCACTGGTGGGAAGGTGTACTTCAGGCTAAAGGGCATGAGGTGGTTAACTTAATGATTTGGAATGACTTGAAAACTCTGGTAATCAAGAACCTCTGTTCGAGGAACGAGAATGAGAAGGTAGAGAGGGAATTTTTGGGTTTGAAGGTCGGGAGCATGACGCACTGGCAGTACACTACCCAATTCAATGAACTGGCACGTCTGGTGCCACATCTCATCACGACTGAGGAAAGAAAGATTGTCTACTACATTCGGGGACTGCCGGACAAGGTCCGCACCTACGTTAAGGCAAACGCTCCTATTACCTACGATTCGGTCATAGAACTGAGTGGCGTGGTATTTGACGATTTGGCACTGAATGTTCTCTCTATTGATGAACCGAAGAAGAAATCAAGTTTTCCGGCCAAGCGATCTGGCGAAAGACTGTTTGGAGCTCGAAAGAAGAAGGCTAGAGTGGGTGAGGTCGCGGTATGTGGGAAGTGTGGCAGTAGGCATCTAGGTGAATGTAGGCTAGGGACAAATCTGTGCTACAAATGTAGCAAGACTGGGCACTACTCACATGAACGTATGCAAGGCATTAAATGTTTTAATTGTGGCGAAGACGTACACATGAGCCAGGAATGAACTAAACCAAGAAAGGGTGAAAGGGGAAAGGGAAAGGCGCTGAGAAGAGAGAAGAGAGGCCCCGAGCGAAGACGCGAGCCTATGCGTTGACGTAGGAACAAGCTAGGGAAGACACCGAGGTGGCGTCAGGTACGTTTATCCTTGACAACACTTTTGTACCTGTGTTATTTGATTCGGGTGCCAGTAAGAGTTTTATATCTAGTTGGAGCATATTCTGGTGACAACGAGCTTGAAGATATTATGTCTTAGTCTTAGAGTCTTTGACTTGTAATTGTTAGAATTGTTAGCAACAGTTAAAGGGGAGTCTGTTAGGACATGTTTTGTAACTGTTGATAAAATTTTGTATAAGTTCTGCTAGAGGCGAACTTATTAGAGGCGAACTTATCAGAGGCGAACTTGTTAAGTTCGCTTAGTCTATCATAGGCGAACTTAATAAGTTCGCTTAGCCTATTAGAGGCGAACTTAATAAGTTCGCCTAAGCATCTTTTAGGTGAACTTGTTAAGTTCGCCTGGTGCAGAACAGTAGTTTATAAATACAGAACAGAGTCTGTGAAAAAAAAAGATAGAAGAGACGAGATAAATTCTGTGAAATCTTGTAAACTGATATCTTGGTGGAATACAAAGAGTTTATTTACACCGTTGTTGTTGATTGAGTTACACGAGCACGTTGATCATGGATTCCGCACGTTATCACCGTGTCGTACCACGAGTCTAGAGATCCGTCACGCACCGAATTAGGGACCAACAAGTGGTATCAGTGCTTTTGCTCTTTATTAGCATAAGATTCGTGGTGTTTTCGTGTCCAATCAACATCAAATTTCAGAGATTTTGAAGATTTTTCATCATTTTTGTGTTCTTGATAAAAATGAAGAATTTTTTATCATTTTCGATTGATTTTGGATTCATTTGATGAAATTGATCCGATAGAAGTATTCCTAATCAGTTCCTACACATTTCTACGGTTCAATTTTATCAAATTCCATCAATTCAGCAAGATAAGATAATTTTTGGAATTTTTGATTCGTGTTTGGGTTGAATAGCTGAACTAGGCGAACTTAAAATTCTGTTGCAGGCGAACTTAGTAGGCGAACTTAATAAGTTCGCTTCACTCAGTATTAGGCGAACTTAATAAGTTCGCTTGGTGAAGATCAAAATGTCTCCGAGACTTTTTAAAAAGAAAGTTTATATGGTCGTTTTGAATCTTTTTTGAAATTTTGAATTTTCAAATTTTTTTAAAAAGAGTATTTTGGCGGGAAATTTTTTCCGGATATTTTCGCAAAAAATTCAAAATGTCAATTTCTTATGATGATAATGAGATTAGAACTATGCCACCGAGAGTTTTGTGCATATCAGATTTTCGTAGCTGGAAAGTCTGGTTCGAACAGTTCGTATCAGCAACTGATGAAAACTTTTGGACATACATATTTGAAGGATATGTGCATCCTACTTATGACTATATGGGATATTATGATGTTCCTAAACCAGTGAAAGTTCTTACTAAAGTAGAAAAGCAGAAGTTTGATCGAGAGATGAAGACGCGTGAAACTTTACCGTTGTCTTTACCGAAAGATATCATTCATAGTCTCGGGAAGTGTCCAACTTCAAGAGATCTATGGGAAGCATTGAAGAAAAAGGGTGAAGCAAATTCTCAAGCGTTTGTGGTCTTGATCAACGAAGTATTAGAGAAGAAGAGTGATTTTCAAAGTGATTCTTCTGCAGATTTAACTGACAGTGAGAGTATTCGTTCTGGTCAAAGTACTCAATCTACTGAGACTGATGTGATGAGTGAAAAAAGTTTTCATACAGTTGAAGATGATCTGAGTGAATTAGAAACTGATGCAGAGCCTGTCATTGTTGATCAAAAGGGTGAAGCTGATGATGACGTTTTCACGGCTCCTGGTGCATCTTTTTCAGAAGAAAAAGATGAGGTACTTTCTAACTCTGAAACGTTTTGTTTTAACTGTATTTCAGTGAAGGATAAAATGATGAGGGTTATGGATGACAACGTAAACCTCATTTGTGATATGAAATCCATGCACACGGTAAATCAGAAATTAAAGGATAATGAGAATGTGTGTATTGAGAGAATAGAATCACTGAAGAGGGATATAAATTCTCTGACTTTGAAGATCAAAGAGCAGGCATATCACCTGGATATGTCCTTTACAGAAATTAAGAAACGAAATAATGATCTTGTTGAGAAAGATAAGGAACTAGCTGAATTTAAAGCAGAATTCATCAAATTGCATAGAAAGTTAGAAAGCTTTTCAAATTCATCATTCTTATTAGAACATTATCATAATAATACTGAAGAGGGGAAGGGAACTAGTGGTATTGGCTATGTTCCTCCACCATTCAATGGAAATTATTCTGTTACACCTGAGATTATAAACGATGAGGATATAGATCCTAAGACTGTGTTGAAAGTGAATCCAGTCACAGGTGAAGATATGGTGTATTCTGATGAGAGTGATGGTGAATATTTTGATGAAGATAAGGTAGAAGGGATACCGAAAGAGATTAAGAAAGAAGACTCAAAGGTTGATTCTAATTCATCTGGAAATTATACATTTGGAAGTTCTTCAAATTCAAGGAGAGTTCCATTTGTCAGAGATTATAAAGACAGGCGTACATGTTTTCATTGTAATGAGATGGGACACATTGTGGTGAACTGTCCTTACAAAAATAAAGGGAAGAAGCATGTAGTTCTTGAGAAGGTGAAGCCTGAATCAAAACCTGTTGAGAAAAAGTTTATTCATTCTCAAACTCCAAAAGAAGTTCATGTAGGAGAATCTTCTTCAAGTGCATCTTATCGTGTGAAGATTCCTTATATGAAAGATTATCGTGAGATGAGATCTTGCTTTTCTTGTGGTCTTGTTGGTCATATTCAGATTGCTTGTCCTCACAACACCAAAGGTAACCGACATGTTACTCAAGGAAAGGTAAGAACTCATGGTAAGCCTTATGTTAACCCAAATGTGGTTAAACCTCATGCTATACCAAAGGGTAATTCAAAATCTGAGGTTAGGCTTTCTAGACCTCAAAGACGGAGGAGAAACAGAAGATTGAGAAAACTTTTAGAACAACAAGAGTTTTCACAATCAAATCAATTTTCAAATGAAAGAAAATGTTCAAACACTTCACATTTTAAGCAAAAAGAACTTAATGAAAAGAAGTATGTTTGGAAATCTAAAGTTTCTGTTTTTGACTCGTCGAAACAATCTCCAAAAATTGATGAGAGATTTGATTGTGAATGGACTGAGGTTTATTATTTTGATACAAATGGACGACCCATGACTACCATGGCTTGGGTCCCAATTTCAAATTAAAGTTTCTTGTTAGTTGTGCAGAATTTACCAAGAGGGACTATTAATACCGTTTTGGTTGTTGATAGTGGTGGTTCTAAGCACATGACAGGGATTGACATCTACAAGAGTAAAGAGTTGTTGATAACTGAGAAATCTATTTGATTCAACGACTTGATGCTCAAGGGGGAGAATATGTCACACACAATGTTTTGGAAAAAGTTTAACAAGTCCAAATGATAACCTGAAACTTAGGATGACGATGGTGAGCATAAAGTCATTGATGTAACCATTTGACTAGTTGAAGGGGAGTCTACAGGACAGGGGGAGTATAGAACTGTGTTAGTGACAAAAGGCAAAGGCATTCAATTACATTACATTGGTTTGAGTTTTTAATTGATTGAATTGCTTAATATTGAGTAACCAAGTAAAATACTCTTAAGTTCGCCTAGCCTATTAGAGGCGAACTTAATAAGTTCGCCTGGTTTATCAGAGGCGAACTTGTTAAGTTCGCTTAGTCTATCAGAGGCGAACTTAATAAGTTCGCTTAGCCTATTAGAGGTGAACTTAATAAGTTCGCCTAAGCATCTTAGGCGAAATTGTTAAGTTCGCCTGGCGCAGAACAGTAGTTTATAAATACAGAACAGAGTCTGTGAAAAAAAGAAGAAGATAGAAGAGACGAGAGAAATTCTGTGAAATCTTGTAAACTGATATCTTGGTGGAATACAAAGAGTTTATTTACACCGTTGTTGTTGATTGAGTTACACGAGCACGTTGATCATGGATTCCGCACATTATCACCGTGTCGTACCGCGAGTCTAGAGATCTGTTACGCACCGAATTAGGGACATACATATCTGCGACTTTTTTGTAAAAGAGTAAAGTACACTGTAAGTAAGCTAGAAAGGGCCTTTAGTGTAGAAACCGCTGAGGGTAGAACCGCAAGGGTAACCGAAGTAGTTGAGAATTCCATGATGAAAATAGAAGGCCATAGATTCCCTGTCAGGTTGTTTGTTATGGTTTTGGGAGGGTTTGATGTAGTTTTGGGTGTGGATTGGCTAACTGCCAATGAAGCACAAATTATATGCAAATGGAAGATAATCCGACTCAAGGCTCTGGATGGTAGCGAAGTCGAGGTTTTTGGAGATCGTGATGCCCCGATACCTAACGTCATCTCAATGATTAAGGCAGCAGATTACCTGAGGCGCGGATGCGAGGCTTATCTAGTGTATGTGATTGACAAGTGTAAGGAAGTGAAGGAACTAGACGATGTACCCGTGTTACGCGAGTACCCAGAGGTGTTTCCAGAGGACTTGCCTGGGATACCACCTGACAGAGAGATTGAGTTCTGAATCGACTTAGTACCAGATGCCCAGCCCGTGGCTAAGGCTCTATATCGACTAGCACCAGTGGAGATGAAATAACTTATGACACAACCAGACGAGGTACTTGAGAAGGGATTTATCAGACCGAGCATTTCGCCTTGGGGTGCTCGTGTATTGTTTGTAAAGAAGAAGGATGGCTCTATGAGGATGTGTGTTAACCATCGTGAGTTGAACAAACCAACGGTGAAGAACAAGTACCCTTTACCAAGGATCGACGACATGTTCTATCAATTGCAGGGCACCGTTGGTTCTCAAAGATCGACCTTCGATCTGGGTACCATCAATTGAAGGTAAGGGAAGAAGACATACCAAAAACCGCGTTTCGTATGCGCTATGGACATTTCGAGTTCCGCGTAATGTCCTTCGGATTGACGAACGCCCCCGCAACGTTCATGGATTTGATGAATAGGGTGTGTCGACCGATGCTAGACCGATCGGTAATCGTGTTCAACGATGATATCCTCATCTACTCCAAGAATGAGGGTGATCACGCGTGTCACTTAAAAGAGGTGTTGGAGGCTCTGAAGAAGGAAAGGTTGTATGCTAAGTTCTCCAAATACGCGTTCTCGCTTAGGGAAGTCCAATTCCTAGGTCACGTCATTAAACCGAACGACATTATGGTTGATCCAGCAAAGATAATGACAGTAAGAGACTGGGATATTCCTAAGATGCCAACAGAGGTTCACAGTTTCTTGGGGTTGGTGGGCTACTATCGGAGATTCATCCAAGATTTTTCAAAAATAACTTCGCTGTTGACAAAGTTGACTCAGAAGGAGGTAAAGTACGAATGGGGTTCGACCCACGATGAGGCTTTTAAGGAATTGAAGGAGAAGCTAACAGCTCCAGTCTTGGCCCTTCCCGAGGGCAATGAAGACTTGGTGGTATACTCTGACGCTTCGGGTCAGGGATTGGGGTGCGTGCTGATGCAACACGGGAGAGTGATCGCGTATGCATCATGACAGTTAAAGGTTCACAAAGTCAATTATCCGACTCACGATTTGGAACTTGCTGCTATTGTATTCGCATTGAAAATCTGGAGGCACTACCTTTACGGGGTGAAATTTACCTTTTATTCCGACCACAAAAGTTTGAAGTACTTCTTCAAACAAAGGGAGCTTAATATGAGGCAGAGACGATGGCTGGAACTTTTGAAAGACTATGATTGTGAAATCATATACCATCCTAGAAAGGAAAATGTGGTGGCTGACGCTCTAAGCCGAAAGGATGTGTCTACTCCTATTATAGTGAAAGCTTGCCAGTTGGTGGTAACACCGGATGTGATTAAGGAAATTGGAAAGGCTCAAGATGAAGCACTTAAAAAGGAAAACAAAAAGAAGGAAAGGATGGTTGGCCAGCAAGACAAGTTGGAATATAACACCCTTGGTGTTAGGACACCTTTTGGGTAGGTATGGATACCTATGGGTGGCGGGTTTAGAACCAACATCTTAGATGAGGCTCATAAGTCTCGTTACTCTATCAATCCTGGTACCAACAAAATGTACCAAGATCTGAGGAAGGAATACTGGTGGCCTGGGATGAAGCATGAGGTGACGAAGTACGTAAGAAAGTGCTTGACTTTGTAACATCCCGTATTTCGAAGCGATAGAACGAGCACGAGGTTTACATGAAATTAAGGAAAAGGAAGTGAGATAGACCAAACCTTGGGCCGGGTCGCTAGGTGGGCTGACCTGAGGATGAGGATGGGCCTTAAGACCCTAACCCTCACTCCAACCACCTCATTTTCACACTTCAACTTCCTACCTAATAGAGAGAAAAAACCGTAGAGAGAGAAAGTTGACGGATCAACCCAAAGAGCTAGCATATCGTTCCTCTACTACTCGTGAGTAAGTTCTCCGATTCGGAATCTCGAAACAGGTAATAACCCGAACCAAATCCGAGTTTTTATTCTTTTTGGGTTTTCGGGTATTTTCGTAAAAAGGACGGGTTTTTATGAACCAAATGAGAAAAGGAGTATAGATCTGGAATCACGAGAGGAAAATACGAGTTTTGAACATAAAAAGTTTCAAACTTGACGAATCAATCGATCCAGATCTGAATCCATGCAAGTTTACGGTTTGGGATAAAGTTCACGGTTGGGATGAAGTTCACGGTTGGGATGAAGTTCACGGTTGGGATAAAGTTCACGGTTGGGAAAAAGTTCACGGTTGGGATAAAGTTCACGGTTGGGATAAAGTTCACGGTTGGGATAAAGCTCACGGTTGGGGTGAAGTTTGCGGTTGGGGTAAAGTTTGCGGTTGGAGTAAAGTTTGTGGTCTGGGTAAAGTTTGCGGTCTGGGAAAAGTTTGTGGTATGGGGTAAAGTTCACAGTTGGGGTAAAGTTTGCGGTCTAGGTAAAGTTCACGGTTAGAGTTCTCGGGCCTAGTTCGCGGGTAAAATCCTGAGAACTTTCCTTAAGCCGTATACTTCCATGTTCACGAGATTAAGCCGTGAACTCCTAAAAGTCACGGGAAAGAACCATGTACCCCTAGGTTCTCGGTATAGTGGGGGTCAAAATCTAACGAGATGAATGTAAGCTAAGACTAGGTTGCGTACGTACAAGTTAGAAGATCTCTTAGAGACCCTTGACCGTGTTCATCAGAGGTGAGTTCTAATCCCCTTTTTGCCTGCTTTAGGGGTAGTCTGCATACTTAGTGTAAAATGTTTATTATATTTTGACATACATAAACAAAGGCATGATATATGTGTTAAGCTATGTTTAGTAAAGCATAACTATATTTTATGGCAAAGTTATGAACAAGATTTACATAAAGTTTTATGAATGGTAAAGTGAACAGTTTTCCTTTGGGAATGTGTACCAGCTGTAAAAGTCCTTGGGACAGATGTTACTTGCACAAGATGTCAGATATGGGTTCACTCATTAGTAAGAACCTTCGGGATTCGTTAACGGTTGTACAACAAGGTTGAGTGATGGCGGTTGCTCGGGAGAACTACGCAACTCCCCATAGCGGTAAAGCGGTATTGTCGGTTCATGGTCGTTGATCATGAGGGCAATGACCGGACAGAGGAATTAATGGTAAAGCGGTATTGTCGGTTCATGGTCGTTAATCATGAGGGCAATGACCGGACAGAGGAATTGATGGTAAAGCGGTATTGTTGGTTCATGGTCGTTGATCATGAGGGCAATGACCGGACAGAGGAATTGACGGTAAAGCGTTATTGTCGGTTCTTGGTCGTTGATTGTCACACTCCAAACGACGGCGGAATCATCGGGGCGGGACATGTAGACTGTTCATGAGCTCAAGGTTGACTAAATTGTAATATGTTAAATCCATTTCCATTCAAACAAACATGAATCAAATTCAAGTACATAAAGAAATACAATTTGTTTTTGAATTAAGATTAACTAGGTCCAAAGCCTATGTGTAGCATGTCTTGATCAAACTCATATGAAAGCACCTGAAACATGAATAAAATAAGGTTAACTAAAAAGTTGCTGAGTATAACACAGGTTTGTATATACATAACATGATAAATAAGGCATTTATGGGGAGCAGCTATTGTGTAACCAAGTACAATCAAACCTTTGTAACTAGCATGCAAAACAAAGTGTGTTGTCGGTTTCAATCACCGCGCATCCTGGGTGGGTTTGTCAGACTCAATAGATCTATCATTGAAAACCGTCAGCTTGAAAAGTTAATGATTGCACATAATCGCATACAAGAGGTTAGCACACCTATCACTCGGGCATAAAGCTCAAATTGCACACATAAATGTAAATAGGATTTGTACTTGTGTTGTTTGTGTAAATGTAATCATGTAATTTGAATAATGTTCATGTTCCACCCCAAAAGTGTAAAAGAGTAAAAAGGGGTTGTGAATACTCACTTGATTCGAAGGCGTAGCTAACAAGAGATACTAGCTAGTAATGTGATCCTTGTAATGCACAACGTTAACCTAGTGTGGAATATATATTGAATTAATAGTGTACAATAGTCTATGTCTAAGTCTAGGGTGGAATTGGATGAGTGTATGAAGTTTAAGATTTGTACTTGGAAGGTGTTGTGTGAAATGAACGATTTGAAAATAAACCTTTTCAGAACATTTTGATTAAGGTTAGGGTTCGAATAACTAAATATATAAATTAAATAATTATTGTTTATTTAGTTATGAGAAATAATGTAAGTATTTAAATGTAATTAAGTATAAATAAATAATTGATTTTGTTTAAACATGAATTAAATAAATAATCATCATCTTATTTATTTATAAAAATTTGTAACTTAACCATTTAAAATACCATTTAAGTGAAAGCTTTTACAATAAATATAAATTTAATTTTTATAAACTTTAAATAAATAATATTTATTCCAAGATTAAACATTTAATCTTTTTTTTTATATAAAGAAAACACATTTTTTATAAAGTCTGAAATATTACTGATTGAAATATAAAATTTATAATTCTGCCAAAAATCTGACTCACACATGACCGTGCCTCGGAAGGGCACGATCGTGCTCAAGCCACGGGCGCGACCGCGATATTCGGGGCGCGACCGGGTTGATCAACAGAGGTCATTAACTAGACAAATCAATAGGCCCGACCGTGCCTTGTCCTGGCACGGTCGCATCCAAGATTCTTAGACACTTCAGAGATTAGCCCAAGGGCATGACTTGGTCTGGACAGGAGGACACGACCGCGCTGCTACTCGGCACGACCGCGTTTCATGAGGCACGGCCGCGCTAGATGATTAGCGCGACCGTGTCTCTTCCAAATCAGACACGAATTGACAAATTCTCGTGTTGTAAATGCTGGAATTGTTAGGGCTTTTGTTTATTGAGTTTTTATGAGTATTCTGGGATATTTTAATTGTATGAAGAACATGATTAGAACCGGATTTGATTAACCCATTTTTAATAAGAAAAGAATTCTGGTTCTGGATGATTTCTGTAATGAAAACCTAAATTAATATGGGGCTTTTGATATATGGACTGAAATGAATGAGAGGAATGTTTCAATTACCCAAAACAGTAGAGAATTGATAGAGATCGGTAGAAGGAAGTTCCGGCGTCGACGGCTTGAGTTCCGGCGACCTTTACTGCAACTCCGGCCAATCCAGATAGTCCGGGAGCTTCAGGGATGATTGAGTATCGTGACTCTGTTGCTGGATTGAGAGAATTCTGGTTGAAAGGCGTAATCCGAATTTTCTTGAAATGCTTTGAGAGGTTTTTCGAGATTGATAGGATTAAGTTGGAGCGTTTGTGAATTCGAAAGTTGTATTACTCACGTAAATGGAAAAGAAACGGTGAACGGCTACGGATTCTCGACGATCGGTTATTAAAAGTGTATTTACGTTTTGACAGTTACGCAGGCGCGACCGTGCCCAATAGAGGCGCGACCGTGCCAAGGCACCGGGCGCGATCGTTCCAAGGCTAGTCGCGCGATCGTGCCAGAGTACTTCGGCACGACCGTGCTTAGCTAGGGTTTCTTGTTATTTTTCAACTCTAGTCCTTAACCTTTCAGGTTTGACAAGTTTGAATAAGATAGCTACTTGTATAGTGTTTAAGCCTATATAACCCAGTAAAACTAGCGGATTTGTATTGTATCATTGTATTTAATTTATGGCGAAAAAATAACACAAAACAGTGCACGAGTATTGAGTTTGAAATGCGTTATATTGAATTGAAATACGAATACTAAAATCAGAAATGTTACATTGATCATGACGACATTGACAAGGTACTTGTCGGTTCATGGACACGAGCCATAAGGGCATTATAGTGTAAAGGAATTGACGGTTCATTATATGTTTTTAAACTGTTTTGAAAAGTAAAGTAAAGTATGTAAAGTTTTGCCTTAAGGGCAGTATTTAAGTATTAGTAAAGCTTTTGTATAATTGATTTAAAGTAAACGTTACAATTTACTCAGCGTTGCTGATTTTTAGTATGCACATCAGTTAAGTGTAGGTGGAAGTAGATGGATGTGGATGCTTAGCTTGGCGAGACGAGTTACCGAATATCAATGTCTAGCATCCAGTTTATGTTTTTGTTGTTTAAGTCAAGTTTCAGTCTAAATTTGACAAGTTGTGAAAGACATGTTATTCTTCCGCTGCTAAACAATGAATGTTTTATGTTTAAGTGTTATGTGTTGATGAGTAAAATCCAATAAGTGAGGCTTCTCGGGTTTGGGGCCTTACAAGTTGGTATCAGAGCCATAGTTTGAGACATTTGGACATCCCTGATGTTCAGACTTAAACTGAGAATGGGACCAAGTAGTGGATGCTAGTAACGGGTAACTCAAGCCAAAGCATCAGAGGCGAATAGTAAGTAAAGTTTCTTTCCTTGTTTAGAGTGTCAAGATAAGAATAGAGGCTTTAGTGGAATCATGAAAACGAATAAATAGAAAACAAGAAGTGATGTAATGGTTAATTGCAGATGGCCAGTGTATATTAACATCTTACCTTACTTATTGTGTTCTACATATTCCCTGGCATGATGAAATTAAATCCCTTTGTTCTCTATCTTTCAGTTAGAAATGTCTAGACGTGAAGGAACTAGAGGAGGAGGAGGAGGAAGACGTGGTGGACGTACAGGCCGCCGCGGGGGAGCTAGAACCAACCAGGAGATTGAGGGGAGTGTTCACACAACCCATACTGATACGGTAGTCAGTCAGCACAATGTTGAGCATGCGGTAAGAGAAGATTAGACATTCAAGTTCGAGCCAGCCATACAAGCAGCTCTCGACCGGGAATACATCCGACTGCTGAAGAAAACCTTACCAACCATACTAGACAAAACCTTGAGGAAAGCCAAAGAGAACCCAAACACGAGCTCAGCCACTGAAGAGCCCGTGATGCTTCCAATAATGGGAGGACCCAATCTAGTAGAGAATGTTGCACCGCCTGCTCGCAGCTGCGACTACAAGGCGTTTCAGGGTTGTGATCCACCCGTGCTTACTGGGGAGAAAGAAGCAGCAGACACTTTGGACTCAATTAACGACATGGACTCGACCATTCGTCTTACCGAATGCCGGCCAAATCAAGCGGTCATGTTCCCTACGAAATCATTAAAGGGAGAAGCAGCACACTTGTGAGAAACTGTGAAACAGGCTAAGGGTGACCAAGCGGTCGGATTGATGGGGTGGAATGACCTGAAAGCATTAGTAATTGAAAAGTTTTGTCCTAAGAACGAGGTGTACAAGGTGGAAATGTTATTCTTGACTCTCCAAGCCGGACTCATGACTCACCGGCAATATATATCCAAGTACAATGAGTTGGCAAGTCTGGTGTCCAGCTTGTGACGACTAAAGAGAGGAGGATTCATTATTATGTTTAGGGATTGCCTTCGAAGATCCGTACTTTTGTAAAAGCCAATACACCAAGTACCTTGGAGTCGGTGGTTATTCTAAGCTGTGTCGTGTATGATGACATCGTCTCCGCTGAGGCCATCCCCGAGGTGCCCAAGAAACAAGTAGTAAAGCGGACCGGTGACGACCTCCAAGGTCCTGGTGAAAGGAAAGCAAGGGTCAAAACTGAAGGTTTATGTGGTAAGTGTGGAAGAAGACATGGGGGTGAGTGGAGGCTCGAACAGGTAGGATGCTTTAAATGTGGCAAGTTCGGACATCAGTCGCATGACTGCCCGGATAGGCCTAGAAGTTACAACTGTGGAGAACACAGACATTTAGGCCGAGATTGCAGGAAGCCCAAAGAACCAAAAGCGGGGAGATCTGGAAAGGGAAAAGGCGCAGAGAAAGAACCCTACAACAACAAGGCCAAAGCAAGAGCCTACTAGATGACTCAGTAAGGTACGTTGCAATCTTTATATGTTCCAGCAAGTTCATATCATCGATTCCTTACATGATTAGTTAGCCCCATTAGATTAGATGCCTTAGAATTAGAGATCTGTCCTGATTAGACTCTCAGTGGTAGTTAATCACAATGGCCTTCATGACCAAGCTGCCTCGTATAGCTACGTTTTACGCCACCCATTCTGTGATTTGCTACCAGTATAGCTTATGGCAGGTTTCGAGGACAAAACTTGTTGTAAGGAGGGTAGACTAGTAACAACCCGTATTTCGAAGCGATAGAACGTGCACGGGGTTTACATGAAATTAAAGAAAAGGAAGTGAGATGGACCGGGCCTTGGGCCGGGTCGCTAGGTGGGCTGAGCTGAGGATGAAGATGGGCCTTAAGACCCTAACCCCCACTCCAACCAACTCATTTTCACACTTTAACTTCCCCACCTTTTAGAGAGAGAAAGTTGACGGATCGACCCAAAGAGCTAGCATCTCGTTCCTCTAGTAATCGTGAGTAGGTTCTCCGATTCGGAATCTCGAAACAGGTAATAACCCGAACCAAATCCGAGTTTTTATTCTTTTTGGGTTTTCGGGTATTTTCATAAAAAGGACGGGTTTTTATGAACCAAATGAGAAAAGGATTATAGATCTGGAATCATGAGATGAAAATACGCGTTTTGAACGTAAAAAGTTTCAAACTTGACGAATCAATCGATCCAGATCTGAATCCATGCAAGTTTGCGGGTTGGGATGAAGTTCACGGTTGGGATAAAGTTCACGGTTGGGATGAAGTTCACGGTTGGGATAAAGTTCACGGTTGGGATGAAGTTCACGGTTGGGATGAAGTTCATGGTTGGGATAAAGGTCACGATTTGGATAAAGTTCACGGTTGGGATGAAGTTCACGGTTGGGATGAAGTTTACGGTTGGGGTAAATTTCACCATTGGGGTAAAGTTCACGGTTGGAGTAAAATTTATGGTCTGGGTAAAGTTTGCGGTCAGGGTAAAGTTTGCGGTATGGGGTAAGGTTCACGATCTGGGAAAAGTTCGCGGTTAGAGTTCTCGGGCCTAGTTCGCAAGTAAAATCCTGAGAACTTTCCTTAAGTCGTATACTTCCATGTTCACGAGATTAAGCCGTGAACTCCGAAAAGTCACGGGAAAGAACCATGTACCCCTAGGTTCACAGTATAGTGGGGGTCAAAATGTAAGGAGATATATGTAAGCTAAGAATAGGTTGCGTACGTACAGGTTAGAAGATCTCTTAGAGACTCTTGACCGTGTTTATCATAGGTGAGTTCTAATCCCCTTTTTACCTGCTTTACGGGTGGTGTGCCTACTTAGTGTAAAGTGTTTATTATATTTTGATATACATAAACAAAGGCATGATATATGTGTTAAGCCATGTTTAGTAAAGCATAACTATATTCTATGGCAAGCGTTTACTATATTTTATATACATAAACAAAGGCATATTATTTGTGAAAGTTAGGATCAAATTTACATAAAGTGAACAGTTTTCCTACGGGAATGTGTACCGCTGTAAAGGTCCTTGGGACAAATGTTACTTGTGCAAGATGTTAGATATGGGTTCTACTCATTAGTAAGAACCTTCATGGTTCGTTAACGGTTGAACAACTGGGATGAGTGACGGCCGTTGCTCGGGAGAACTACGCAACTCCCCTTAGCGGTAAAGCGGTATTGTCGATTCGTGGTCGTTGACCATGAGGGCAATGACCGGACAAAGGAATTAACAGTAAAGCGGTATTGTCGGTTCATGGTCGTTGATCATGAGGGCAATGACCGGACAGAGGAATTGACGGTAAAGCGGTATTGTCGGTTCATGGTCATTGATCATGAGGGTAATGACCGGACAGAGGAATTGACGGTAAAGCGGTATTGTCGGTTCATGGTCGTTGATCATGAGGGAATTGACAAGATACTTGTCGGTTCATGGACGCGAGCCATGAGGGCAGTACAATGTAAAGGAATTGACGGTTCATTATATGTTTCTAAACTGTTTTGAAAAGTAAAGTAAAGCATGTAAAGTTTTGCCTTAAGGGCAGTATTTAAGTATTATTAAAGCTTTTATATAATTGATTTATAGTAAACGTTAGAACTCACTCAGCGTTGCTGATTTTTAGTATGCACATCAATTAAGTGTAGGTGGCAGTAGATGGATGTGGATGCTTGGCTTGGCGAGACGAGTTACCCAAAGATCAGTGTCTGGCATCCAATTTATGTTTTTGTTGTTTAAGACAAGTTTCAGTCTAAATTTGACAAGTTGTGAAAGACATGTTATGTTCCACTGTTATGTTGAAAGTTTAAATTGTTTCCGCTGCTAAGCGATGAATGTTTTATGTTTAAGTGCTATGTGTTGATGAGTAAAATCCAATAAGTGAGGCCTCCCGGGTTTGGGGCCTTACAGACTTGCTCGTAAGTAAAGGCTGAACACCAGAAACCGTATGGAAAGATTCATCCGCTCAATATACCAGAATGGAAGAGGGAACACATTACCATGGACTTCATAACCTAGCTACCTCGCACAACTAAAGGTCATGACACCATTTGGGTAATCGTGGACCGTTTAACGAAGAGTGCTCATTTCCTACCTATTCGCGAGACGTTCTCGTCGGAAAGGTTAGCGAAGGTATTTATTAATGAAGTAGTAGCACGACATGGAATGCCTTTGACGATTGTATCTGACCGGGACACACGATTCACATCGAGGTTCTGGAAAATATTTCACAAGGCGATGGGTATGAGCCTTTTACGATCATACACCCGCAAATGGTTGGTTAGTCCGAAAGGACCATTCAAACATTGGAGGATATGCTTCGTGCTTGTATTATCGACTTCAGTGGTAGTTGGGACAGTCATCTACCGTTAGCCGAATTCTCCTACAACAACAGTCATCACACGACGATAGGCATGCCGCCTTACGAAATGTTGTATGGGAGAAGATGCAGGACCCCAGTTTGTTAGAGTGAGATTGGACATAAGGAATTAGGAAGCCTTGAAGTCGTACGAGAAACTTCGAAAAGGTTTGATCAAATCAAGGCATGAATGAAGGCCGCACAAGATTGTCAGAAATCCTATGCGGATAAATGATGAAGGCCTATTGAGTTTGATGTTGAGGACAGAGTAATGTTTAAAGTGTCGCCCTGGAAGGGAATCAAACAATTCAGAAAGGGAGGAAAGTTAAGTCCGAGGTTTTTCGGACCATTCAGGATAATGGCACGGGTTGGTGAGGTCGCTTATCGGTTGGAGTTGCCTGATAAGATAAGTTGGATTCATCTTACCTTCCATGTATCACACTTGCGAAAGTGTTTGGCGGATGAATCGGCTCACGTACCACTTACTGACATCGAGGTCAACACCAGCCTTAACTACATTGAGGAACCTGTGGCCATCTTAGACAGTAAGGAGAAGCATTTGCGTAATAAGGTTATTCAATTGGTTAAAGTCCAATGGAAGCACCGGAAGGGATCGGAATCTACTTGGGAAACGGAGACAGAAATGAGGGAGTCGTACCATCAACTATTTGACTTATGATAGGTTTCAGGGACGAAACCTATTGTAAGGGGGTAGACTTGTAACTTCCCAAAAATAAAACGACGGTTAAATTAACGGGTTAAACGTGAGACGAACGGAATAAATGAACGAGGCATGACGGGCCGGGCCAGTGGGGCCGACGAACATGAGGGGAGGAGTCCCTTCCCTATAAATAGCACAAGTCACCTCCATTTCTCTCATTTGCAACATCTAGAGAGAGAAACCGTAGAGAGAGAAAGTTGGTGGATCGACCCGAGATTGAAGAAGTGTGTTAGTCCATAGCTCGTAAGCAAAACCTTCGAATCAGAAGCTCAATACAAGTAACAATCTGATCTAGATCTGAGTTTTTGTTCGTTTTGGGTTTTCGGGTTTTGGATGAAAAGGTAACGTTTTTACGTATGAAACTTGAAAATAAACATAGATCTAGCATCTAGAACGAAAAACGAACGTTTTGACATAGAAAGTTGGGATCTTGATGTAGGCAGATTCGCATATAAGAACTTAGGGTTCTTTGGGATGAAGACTACCCGCAGGCCTTGCGTACTTGTTAAGTACGCAAGAGCAAGGCCTTACGTACTTGTTAAGTCCGCAAGAACAAGGCCTTGCGTATTTTTTAAGTATGCAAGAGCAAGGTCCTGTGCACTTGCTAAGTGCGCAGGCATCAGAACTATGGGGATAAATAGCTGGTTAGTAAAGTCAGTATGTTTGCCTAAAACAGAACGAGTAAACCGTTAAAGTAGGGATTAGGTCTGATGTGTATTTAACTAATCAATTCAGACCGGTTGTGACTTTGTTGGCCCTTTGTTTAGGACAACCCGTATTAGCTTATCAGGTGAGTTCTAGAAGCCCTTCTTTAAATGTTTTAATTAATGTTTTCGGGCTGGTGTGCATACATACGAAATGATGTTTTATGAAACGATGTTTACGAAATGACGTTTATGAAATGATGTTTACGAAGGATAATGTTTATGAAATGTTTTGACAAATGAAGTTTACGAAAGGTGTACGAATGAAATGATGTTTTGTTTAATAAAACGTACGAATGCTTTAACTAAGATGAGGTAAAGGTTTTATGGAAATCACGAATGAACGAATCTGCCACGAGTTCCTACGGGAGCTAGGGTATGTATGTATGTATGTATTGGCCTTACCCTTACGGGGGGCCTTTATGGCTTGCTAACGGTTGTACAACTAGGTGGATAAAGGGGTGACGACGGTCACCATGGGATTACCGGGATCCTGATGGAAGGCACTACTCCTTGCGGGGAAATAGTCCCTATGTTATGTTCTATTTTCCCAGAGGTAACGAGCCTTAGGAGACATATGTTTGGTCCACCTAGAGGTAACGAGCCTTAGGAGACCTGGTGACGGATGACTTAGAGGTAACGAGCCTTAAGTTCATCCGCTGGTATGCGATGTATGGAATTGACGGTTACGAGAAGGCGCAGATTCGATTCATGTTGACTTATGTTATGATGCTATGTTATGATGTTATGATGAGGTTAAGTTATTGCATGTTTTACGTATGCTTTTCTTAAACAAATGTATGTTATGTTTTTGGCAAAATGTTTATGTTAAGGTTTTATGTAAAGCTAGAACTCACCAGCGTAGCTGATTTTTAGTATGCACATTCAGGTTAAGGCGGGTATGGAAGTTGAACGGTGATGCTTGGCAAGCGATGAAGAGTTACCCGGCTGATACAATGACTAGCATCCCATTACGTTATGTTTATGTTATGTAATGAATGTTTTAAACAATGTTTACGCTTCCGCATGTCTGACACTTTTTATTTTTGACTTTTGATTTGACTATTAATATTATATATGTATATATATATATATAAGTTTATGCATGATATAAAAATTACCAATATCCCACCGATATCCCACCGCGAGAACCGATATCTCAAATATCGGTCCTTGACCGATAACCGATATTTTTTCGCATTAACTGCATAGCATGAAAGACATTCACAAAGTAGCATATGGAACATTCAACAGATCATGAATCAAGATCAAATACGCAAATACATCCAATCAAACAAAACCAAGTTCTTTACATTAATATTAATCCATCAACAAGAAACCGAAATCCAAAATCAATCCAAATAATGTAACATCCCAAAATGTCGAGAAATAAAGTTAACGAGTTCAAGCGGGCCGAAGTCGGGCCGGGTCAGTCGCGAACCGGGCTTGGGGAGGTCTCCCCTATAAATAGCCAGGGTCACCACATGTTTCTCTCATTTGCAATTCTAGAGAGAGAAAACTGTAAAGAGAGAAAGTGTCGGAATCGCACAAGATTGCACCCGCTCGTGTCTCTTGCACTCGTGAGAAGAACCTCCGGATCAGAAGCTCGATTCAGGTAACGATCCGACCTAAATCTGAGTTTTTAGTTCGTTTTTGGGTTTTCGGGTCTTGGGTGAAAATCGGACGTTTTTGTGGATGAAACTGAAAGATAATCATAGAATCGAATTCCTTAATGGAAAACGAACGTTTTGGATGCAACATGTTCGGGATCTTTACATGATCAGACCGAATGCGAAAGTTAGGGTTTTTCGCGAAGAACAGGTCGTGCGCACTTGCTAAGTGCGCACGAAGCAGGTCCTGCGCACTTGCTAAGTGCGCAGGAGGAGGAACCTGCGCACTTGCTAAGTGCGTAGGAGGCAGAGTCTGCGCACTTGCTAAGTGCGCAGGCCGCAGGGTCTGCGCACTTGCTAAGTGCGCAGACATCAGACTGGTTAAGTAAAGTTAGTATGTTTAGAAGGGTTAAACCGTTAGAGTCGGTAATGGTCTGATGTGTATGTAACTACTCAATTCAGATCGTACGTGAAGTCGTTGGACCTTGATTAGGACAACCGAGACTAGCTTATAAGGTGAGTTCTAGAAGCCCTCTTTTAAATGTTTTTATATAATGTTTTCGGGCTGGTGTGTACACGTATGAAATGTTGTTTTATAAAATGATTTTTATGAAACTACGTTTACGAAAGGAAATGATTTGGAACGAAGGATTTATGGAAAGAAAGTTTATGAACGGAATGTTTACGAACGAATGTTATAAAGAAATGGTTTAATGAAAAGGTAAAGGGTTTTGAAAGTGAAGGAAAGGTTTTATGAAAAGAAAACAAAAAGGGGCAAAGGTTTTAAAGAAGTCATTACAAATCTAATCTGTCGAATGAATGGAATTGACGAATGAAGTCTGGGAATGTGATTCCTAGCCTTGTGGTAGATTATGGACAGCGAGCCATAGTTACCACAAGAACAACATGGGCAATGTCTTTGTGGCATGTCAATGGTTTTGATGTTGTACAACTGGTAAAGGGAGTAACGACGGTTACTCGGGTGATGACGATCATCCTAAGCGAACGAGGTAATGGGAAATCAATGACGGCGATACGTAACGGTTGATTTCCAAAGGAAAGATGCGTGTTGGGCAATGACGGCGATACGTAACGGTTGACCCCACGCATTGAAGGGTTGGGCAATGACGGCGATACGTAACGGTTGACCCAACGTAGTGGTATGGTTGTGGCAATGACGGCGATACGTAACGGTTGCCCACAACATTAAAAGTTCCTACGGGGACATAGAGACGCGTAACGATACAGATTTAGATAATAATGTATGACTTAAATGAATGTTAATATTTTAAACAAATGATTGTGTTTAAATATGCGAAGGTTTACGAATGAAAGGCCCTGTTTTCTTATACGAATGTTAAACCCTATTGAATGTTTGAATGATGAACCATTTCTTAAAACGAACGAAAACTAGAACTTACCAGCGTAGCTGACGTTTTTAAGTGTACACATTCAGGTTAAGGTAGGTTCTGAGGATGGACGGTGATGCTTGGCTAGAGATGAAGAGTTATCCGACTGCTTTTCAAGACTGGCATCCCGTTATGTTTAGTTATGATGTAATTATGTTTACGCTTCCGCATGTATGAATAACGATTAAGTTATGTTTAAATGAAAATTTTCGCTGCGTTATTTGATATTCATGTTTAAGAACTGCTTGTGAATGAGTAAATCCAATAAGTGAGGCCTCCCGGGTTTGGGGCCTTACAAGTTGGTATCAGAGCAATAGTTTGAGAGATTCGGACACTCCTAGTGTCTGAACTTAAACTTTGAATGGGACCGAAAGCGGATGCCAGTACGGGTAACTCGAGCCACAGCATCAGGTATGAAGGTAGTATATATATTACGTATATAGTATGCCTTAGAAGAGGTTAGATGAGGACTTGAGTTCTGATGGAATCACAAAGGTGGTCAAATGGAAATCGAAAAGTAGTGTAATGGTTAATTACAGATGGCCAGTGTATATTAACATCTTACAGTACTTATTGAATTCTATTTGTTAACTAGCGTGATGACATTGGATTTCTCGTCTTATAGAACGAAATGGCAAGGAGAGGGAATGGAAGGCGTGGTGGCCGTACCGGTGGTCGTACCGGCGGTCGAAATGGTGGGCGTGGCAGGATTCCTGCGCGCCAAGAACACAGTGAAGAAGGAAGTGTTCACACTGAACCGGCGGTTAGTGTGCATGAAGCTGAGCAGACACAGGTTGAAGAGCAACCTTTCACTTTTGAACCAGAAGTGAGAGCAGCAATAGCTCGAGAATTCACAGAATTGATGAAGAATTCTCTGCCAGGTCTGTTGGCTGAAGCGTTGAAGCAGGTCAATGGGGCGGGTGGGTCTAGCGCGGCAATTGGTGCTCAGAACAATGAGACTGGCAATGCACCGCCTGCTCGCGGATGTGATTATAAGTCCTTTAAGGCATGTGACCCGCCGATACTCACTAGAAAGAAGGACGCGGTGGCTACATTTGATTGGGTGATCCGTATGGAAGCTGCTATTCGTCTGAGCGAGTGCCGAACGGATCAAGTGGTAAAATTTGCTGCTAACTCCTTGAGGGAGGAAGCATCCCATTGGTGGGAAGGTGTACGTCAAGCTAAAGGGAGCGAGATTGTGGATGCGATGATATGGGCTGACTTGAAAACTTTGGTAATCAAGAATTTCTGCCCAAGGAACGAGATTGAAAAGGTAGAGAGGGAATTTCTGGGTTTGAAGGCCGGGAACATGACGCACCGGCAATACACAACCCGATTTAATGAACTGGCACGTCTGGTGCCACACCTTGTCACTACAGAAGAGAGAAAGATTGCCTGTTATATTCAAGGGTTGCCGGACCAGGTCCACACCTATGTTAAGGCAAACGCCCCTACTACCTATGATTTGGCAGTAGAGCTAAGTGGCGTAGTATTTGACGATCTGGCACTGAATGCTGTTGCCGTTGAAGAGCAAAAGAAGAGACCGAGCTTCTCAAACAAGCGAACTGGGGGAAAGATGTTTGGGTCTCGTGATAAGAGGGCTCGGGTGGGTGAGCCGACTGTTTGTAAAGAAGAAAGATGGTTCGATGAGAATGTGTATCGATTATCGCGAGTTGAATAAACGAACGGTGAAGAACAAGTACCCTTTACCAAGGATCGATGACCTGTTCGACCAGTTGCAAGGCGCAAGTTGGTTTTCGAAAATCGACCTTCGGTCCGGGTACCATCAGTTGAAGGTGAGGGAAGAAGACATACCGAAAACTGCATTTCGCACGCGTTATGGACATTTCGAGTTCCGCGTAATGTCTTTCGGATTGACGAACGCCCCCGCAGCGTTCATGGATTTAATGAATAGGGTGTGTCGACCGATGCTGGATCGATCGGTAATTGTGTTCATCGATGATATCCTTATCTACTCCAAGAATGAGGGTGATCACGCATGTCACTTAAAGGAAGTGTTGGAAGCTCTAAAGAAGGAGAAGTTGTATGCTAAGTTCTCCAAATGCGCGTTCTGGCTTAGGGAAGTCCAATTCCTAGGTCACGTCATTGGCCCGAACGGCATTATGGTTGACCCAGCAAAGATAGTAACGGTAAGTGAATGGGACACTCCTAAGACGCCAACTGAAATCCGCAGTTTCTTAGGATTGGCGGGCTACTATCGGAGATTCATCCAGGATTTCTCGAAAATAGCTTCGCCATTGACAAAGTTGACTCGGAAAGAAGTAAAGTACGAATGGGGTTCGACCCAGGATGAGGCGTTTAAGGAATTGAAAGAGAAGCTAACACAAGCTTCAGTCTTGACCCTTCCCGAGGGCAGTGAAGATTTGGTGGTATACTCTGACGCTTCGGGTCAGGGATTGGGGTGTGTGTTGATGCAGCGTGGTAGAGTGATTGCATATGCGTCGCGGCAGTTGAAAGTTCACGAAGTCAACTATCCGACTCACGATTTGGAACTTGCTGCTGTCGTATTTGCATTGAAAATCTGGAGGCACTACCTGTACGGGGTAAAGTTTACTATTTACTCCGACCACAAAAGTTTGAAGTACTTCTTCGAACAAAAGGAGCTTAATATGAGGCAGAGGAGATGGTTGGAACTCCTGAAGGACTATGACTGTGAAATAATGTACCATCCTGGAAAGGCAAACGTGGTGGCTGACGCTCTAAGCCGAAAGGATGTGCCTACTCCTATTAGAGTGAAAGCTTGCCAGTTGGTGGTAACATCGGATGTGATGAAGGAAATTGAGAGAGCTCAAGATGAAGCTTTGAAGGAAGAAAATATAAAGAAAGAAAGGATGGTTGGCCAACGGGACAAGTTGGAATATAACACCCTCGGTGTTAGAACGCGTTATGGACGGATATGGATACCTATGGGTGGCGAACTTAGGAGCAAAATCTTGGATGAGGCTCATAAGTCTCGTTACTCTATCCATCCCGGTACCAATAAAATGTACCAAGATCTGAAGAGGGAATACTGGTGGCCTGGAATGAAATGTGATGTGACGAAGTATGTAAGCAAGTGCTTGACTTGCTCGCAAGTAAAGGCTGAACACCAGAAACCGTATGGAAAGATTCAACCACTTGACATACCAGAATGGAAGTGGGAACACATTACCATGGACTTCATAACTAAGCTACCTCGCACAGCTAAAGGTCATGACGCCATTTGGGTAATTGTGGACCGTTTAACGAAGAGTGCTCATTTCCTACCTATTCGCGAGGCGTTCTCGTCGGAAAGGTTAGCGGAGGTATTTATCAACGAAGTAGTAGCGCGGCATGGGATGCCATTGACAATCGTATCTGACCGGGACACACGATTCACATCGAGGTTCTGGAAAAGATTTCACGAGGCGATGGGCACGAGGCTTAATATCAGCACAGCATACCACCCGCAAACGGATGGTCAGTCCGAAAGAACCATTCAGACATTGGAGAATATGCTCCGTGCTTGTATTATTGACTTCGGTGGCAGTTGGGACAGCCATCTGCCGTTAGCCGAGTTCTCCTACAACAATAGTCATCACACGACGATAGGCATGCCGCCTTACGAAATGTTGTATGGGAGAAGATGTAGAACCCCGGTTTGTTGGGGTGAGATTAGACAGAAGGAATTAGGAAGTCTCAAAGTCGTAAGAGAGACGTCGGAAAGGTTTGATCAGATCAAAGCACGAATGAAGGCCGCACAAGATCGTCAGAAATCCTATGCGGATAGACGACGAAGGCCTATCGAGTTTGATGTTGGGGACAGAGTAATGTTGAAAGTGTCCCCGTGGAAGGGAATCATTCGATTCAGAAAGAGAGGAAAGTTAAGTCCGAGGTTTGTCGGACCGTTCAGGATAATGGCACGGGTTGGTGAAGTCGCTTATCGGTTGGAGTTGCCTGATGAGTTAAGTGGGATTCATCCTACCTTCCATGTATCACACTTGCGAAAGTGTTTGGCGGATGAATCAGCTCACGTACCACTTACTGACATCGAGGTCGACAACAGCCTTAATTACATCGAAGAACCCGTGGCTATCCTGGACCGAAAGGAGAAGCGTTTGCGTAACAAAGTGATCCAATTGGTTAAAGTCCAATGGAGGCACCGAAAGGGATCGGAGGCTACATGGGAAACGGAGGCGGAGATGAGGGAGTCGTACCCTCAATTATTTGACTTGTGATAGGTTTCGGGGACGAAACCTATTATAAAGGGGGTAGACTTGTAACATCCCAAAATGTCGAGAAATAAAGTTAACGAGTTCAAGCGGGCCGAAGTCGGGCCGGGTCAGTCGCGAACCGGGCTTGGGGAGGTCTCCCCTATAAATAGCCAGGGTCACCACATGTTTCTCTCATTTGCAATTCTAGAGAGAGAAAACCGTAGAGAGAGAAAGTGTCGGAATCGCACAAGATTGCACCCGCTCGTGTCTCTTGCACTCGTGAGAAGAACCTCCGGATCAGAAGCTCGATTCAGGTAACGATCCGACCTAAATCTGAGTTTTTAGTTCGTTTTTGGGTTTTCGGGTCTTGGGTGAAAATCGGACGTTTTTGTGGATGAAACTGAAAGATAATCATAGAATCGAATTCCTTAATGGAAAACGAACGTTTTGGATGCAACATGTTCGGGATCTTTACATGATCAGACCGAATGCGAAAGTTAGGGTTTTTCGTGAAGAACAGGTCGTGCGCACTTGCTAAGTGCGCACGGAGCAGGTCCTGCACACTTGCTAAGTGCGCAGGAGGAGGAACCTGCGCACTTGCTAAGTGCGCAGGAGGACGGACCTGCGCACTTGCTAAGTGCGCAGGAGGCAGAGTCTGCGCACTTGCTAAGTGCGCAGGCAGCAGGGTCTGCGCACTTGCTAAGTGCGCAGACATCAGACTGGTTAAGTAAAGTTAGTATGTTTAGAAGGGTTAAACCGTTAGAGTCGGTAATGGTCTGATGTGTATGTAACTACTCAATTCAGATCGTACGTGAAGTCGTTGGACCTTGATTAGGACAACCGAGACTAGCTTATAAGGTGAGTTGCTCCCCATAAATGCCTTATTTTATCATGTTATGTAAGGATTTGATCATATACATCTATAAACTACTTATGATTAAACCTGTGTATGCTCACTAACTTTTTTAGTTGACCTTATTTTATTCATGTTTCAGGTGATAATGTGTGATTTTGATCAAGACTTGCTACACATAAGTTTTGTACCTAGAAAATTTTAATAAAGGATTATGTATTTCATTTTATGTACTTGGTTTGATTTTGTTTTGTCTTGAATATTTGCAAGGAATTTAAATGATTAATATATTTCAATTTAGTCAACCTTGTGCTCATGAACAGTCTACATGTCCTGCCCCGACGTTTCCGCCGTCGGTTGGGGTGTGATAGAAGAAGCCCGCTTGGGGGCACACAAAGTGGGTATCGACCTTTGGACGTTGAGTCTTAGGGAACAATACCTACGACATAAAGTCCTTCAGGAAGTAAGAATGAAGAAGCCCGCTTGGGGGCACATAACATATTATAGACATTAATGTGTGACTTAAAGAAAAGAGCACAAAGTAAATACGTATGTATGTAAAAGAAGAGAGAAATATTTTATTGTATTATGTATATATTATAATATGTATGTTTAAAGAACGTTTTTGAAGAAAATATTTTATATAAAGTTAAAGAAAAAAAACACTTGAACTCACTAGCGTTAGCTGACTATTTTAGTATGCACTGTCACACCCCCAAATTTATTTGCTAAATAAATAAATAAATAAGGTTGCAACGATTGGTAACATTACACAACACCGGAAGCTAGTTAAAGACTTCTTAAATATAGAACACCATTACAACTACTAAATTAAACTAGTACATTGTCCTAGAACCATATAGGTCCAAACCGACTTGAGGTTTAACAATCATGCTTTTTCGGCTTCTAGGGTTTTGATCCGAGGGGTTAACCTATTCCAACCGTTGAAAAGCTATGTGTTACCTAAAAAACATACTTAAAAATGTCAACACAAAGGTGTCACACCCCAACCGATGGCGGAAACGTCGGGGCGGGACATGTAGACTGTTCATGAGCTCAAGGTTGACTAAATTGTAATATATTAAATCCATTTCAATTCAAACAAACATAAACCAATTCCAAAGTACATAAATGAAATACAAATTGTTCTTGAATTAAAATTAACTAAGTCCCAAAGCCTGTGTGTAGCAAGCCTTGATCAAACATTAGAACCTGAAACATGAATAAAATAAGGTCAACTAAAAAGTTGGTGAGCATACATAGGTTCGTACATAGATAGTATATAGATGTGAAATAACAAATCCTTACATAACATGATAAAATAAGGCATTTAGGGGGAGCAACTATTGTGTAACCAACGTACAATCAAACCTTTGTAACTAGCATGCAAATTGTGTTGTCGGTAACAATCACCCCAATCTGGGTGGGTTTGTCAGACTCAATAGATCTATCATTGTTAACCGTCGGCTTGTATAGTTAATGATTGCACATGTAATTGCACACAAAGTAGTTAACACACCTAGTACTCAAACATAAAGCTCAAATTACACACATGAATGTAAAGTGGATTTGTATGGTGTAGTTTGTGCAAATCATTGTATATAATATTCATGTTTCACCCAAAAATGTAAAACAGTGTAAAAGGGGCTATGTAAAACTCACCTTGATATCAAATGTGTAGGCAACAAGAGAAATTTTTGTTAGGACATAGATTTGTAATGACAAAAGCTTGTAATAGTTAGATTTTATGTCTTTATGTTTTGTTATGTAATTGTTTAAAAGTTTCTAAGTGTTTTAACTAGTGAGCCTAGAGGCGAACTTGTTAAGTTCGTCTGGTCTATCAGAGGCGAACTTAATAAGTTCGCTTAGGTCTATCTGAGGCGAACTTGTTAAGTTCGCTTAATCTGTTTCAGGCGAACTTAACTAAGTTCGCTTACTGCAGGTGTTTTTCTATATATATGTGTTATAGAGTCATTAGAACAGATCGATCCAAGGAGAGAAAAACTTGTCTGATTGAGTCTATAACCACAGTGATTTGGAATATAACGAGAAGTTTATTTACGTGTGTTGTTTGAATTGTCAATTAGTATACAAACGCTAATACGAAGGATTCCGCACTTCGTGTTATAGAAACGTCATATCACGAGTTCGATCAGTAGTTGAGTTACCTGGACCTACAAGTGGTATCAGAGCTTATGATGGTGAATTAAGTACGATTCTCGGTGATTAGTGACGGTTTTTGTGTACAATTCGACAAGAAATTCAACATTTTTGAAGTTTCTGCAACAATGGAGTTTTTCAAGTTCTTGAAGATCGTTTCTTTGCTGAATTCATGATTTTGGAAGGGTTTTTGACGAAATTAGTCCGATAGAACTGTTCTATTTGATAAAATTCACAATCCTACGGTTCAATTTCCGTAAATTCCATCAATTCTCTGAGAAATCATGAATTTTGAAGTTTTCGGTTCGTGTTTGGGTGAAGAATCTTTTGAATCTGTTACAGCAGTTTAAGCGAACTTGCTGAGTTCTTGTGCAGGCGAACTTAGCAAGCGAACTTATTAAGTTCGCTTCTCACATTTCAAGCGAACTTAGCTGTTAAGCGAACTTACCGGATTTCCTCCTTAAGCGAACTTGTCTTGTTCGCCTGATATTAAGTTCGCTTAGTACTCACTAAAGCGAACTTCCTGAGGGTAAAACAGCTCAATACTTAGAAATTTTTCAGAAATTTTTTTTAACATGGCAAATATGGTTCAAGTCACAAACATGTTCAATTATGATAATGAGATTGGTACATCTCAAAAACCCCCGAAGTTGCTGAATCTAGCTGATTATTCAAATTGGAAAGATCGGTTTGACCAATTCGTATCTTTTACCGATACTAGTTTGTGGATTCCAATTTTGGAAGGATATACACACCCTACTTATTCATGGATGGGAAAAGATGATGTTCCAAAACTAGTGTCAGCTTTATCTACTGAAGAGAAGCTGTTATTTGATCGAGAAAAGAAAGCAATGGCTAGCATTTCGATGTCTCTACCAAAGGAAATTTATCACAGTTTTAAACAATTCAAGTCTTCTCAACAATTATGGGAAGCCCTACAAAAAAGGTGTGAAGGGAGTTTAGATGTGAAGAAAAGTAGAAAAGAGTTACTAAAGAAGCAGTTCTTAGTTTTTAAACATTTTCAGAATGAATCTTTGGATGATCTTGCTACAAGATTCTATCATCTTCTTAGTGAACTGGATAGTGCATCTGTGGTATATGAGACTGAGGAAATCAATGATAAATTCTTGGAGGCTTTACCATCAAAGTTTGATATGTATACAGTTTTGATCAAAGAAAATGTTAAGTACAAAACCATGTCTCTTGAAGAAGTCCTAGGGAAGATCTAGTCACATGACATGAATTTGAAAAAGAAAGGGACTAATTTGGAGCATATCCAGGATCCCTCGATGTATTTTGCCAAATCTGTTGGTAAATCTGGTACTGGAGTGGCATTTTTTTCTGGTGATGCTCAAGAGTCTTCAAATAACCAGTGTTCTGGAGTTCCAATTTATTCTGGTCATACAAGCCATTCTGGATTTTCTACTACTACTGCTTCAACATCATCTGGATCTCATGTGAATCAGAAAGTTGCTGATGATTATTTGGCTATGTTTTCTTCATTCATGGCATCATATGAAAATTTCATTGGAGGAAAAATACATGATCCTGAGGTAATAGAAGATGATTTCAGACAGATTGACCCTGTTGATCTGGAAGAAATGAATATTCAATGGAATATGGCCATGTTAATGCGACAAGCTAAAGATTTCTTGAAGAGAACTGGGAGAAAATATATTGGTTAAAATAGTCGATCGCGTATGGGTTTTGATAAGAGCAAAGTTAGGTGTTACAACTGCCAAAAGTATGGTCACTTTGCTAAGGAGTGTTTGAAACCAAAGGTAGAATTTGATTCTCAAAAGAAGCAATCTAACTTTCAGCATAATAGGAATCAGCCTCATGGTTCATCTGGTAATACAAATCATGCATCTGCATCATCAGCTCTAGTTGCTCAAAACGATGAAAACTATGATTGGGGCATTCATATAGAAGATTTGGTGGGTGCTGTGAGTCAGGATTTTGTTGCAGAAATTCATTCAGAAAAACCAGAAGAGTGTACTGATGATGAAAGTTCTAGTGATGATTCGTGTGATGATGATAGTGTTCCAAGCATGGATGATGAGGAAGAAAAAGGGCAAAGTATTGATTCTGATGCTGTGACAGGGGTTGCTGAGGAAGAAATTGTTCTTACAGAAAATGCTTCAGTTGGTGAAGATTCAGAAAGCATTCCGATTGCCAAAGTATTCATGGCAGACATGTCTGACCCGACTAAGGTAAAAGACTCTGTTTGTCATATATTTTGTTCTAATTGCATTTCTGTTAAAGATAAACTACAAAAAGTCATGGATGATAACACCAATTTGATTTGTGACATGAAATCAATGCATTCAGTAAATCAGAAACTGAAAGATAATGATAAACTGTGCATTGATAGAATTGAGTCTTTGAAAAGAGACTTAAATTCTCTTGGGTTAAAATACAAAGAGCAGGGTTATCATCTTGATATGGCTTATGCTGAAATTGAAAAACGAAATTAAGTAGTTGCCCAAAAGAACAAGGAAATTTCTGAAAAAGAATCTGAGGTGATAAAGTTACATAGAAAACTGGAACAGTTTGAGAATTCATCTGTAGTTTTGGATTATTTTAATGCTAATGCTGATCCCACAAAAAGGGTTGCTGGTATTGGGTTTGTTCCTCCTCCGTTCAATGGGAATTATGTGGTTGAGCCTGAAATCATTCATGAAGAGGAGATTGATCCCAAGACAATAATAAAAGTGAATCCAGTGACGGGTGAAGACATGGTGTATGATTCTGATACAGAAGATGAAGTGTTTGATGATTCAAAGGTTGAAGGCATTCCGAGAGAAGTGAAAATTAAGGAACCAAAGGTTGTGAAGAATGTTACTCGGGATAGGTGCATTTTGACTGAACCTGAAGAGGTGAAAGTGTCAAGTGGGTTTGTGAAGGCTGGTTTTCAAAAGGAAAATTCGTCAAAGGTGCCAAAACAGACTTATGTTCCTAAGAAGCCGATAAATTGTTCAGGGAATTCCTCTGAAGCTTGTTCTTCTGATGGTTCTTCAAATTCAAAGAAAACATCTTATTTTAGAAGTTATCAAGAAAGAAGAGTGTGCTTTCATTGCAATGAGCCTGGTCATATTTTGATTAATTGTCCATACAAGAACAAGGGTAAACTGAAGACTGTTCCTTCACAACCGAAAGTGGTGAAAATTCTGAAAAGAAAAGATGAAGGAAAATCGTCTTCTAGTTTAGAGAAAGATATGACTGGACGTTCTTTTGTTAATTCCCCTGGAATTATACAACATAATACATTGCATGCTAAATATTTTGTATGCAAAAAGAACCTTGAGATTCCAAAAATTGGGATTTCAAAAGATTCTGTTCAGGAGGTTAAATTGTCCAGACCTCAAAGAAGAAGAAGAAACAGAAAATTAAAGAAAATTTTGGAAACATCTGAAGTTGACAATAATATATCACATAATGTTTTTCAAAATAATAAAAATGGTTCTTCTTCGAAAAGGTCTGATTGTCAAACATTTGTTCAAAAAGTGAATAATAAAATTGATTGTCAATTACAAGAAGTAGTTTATTTTGATCAATCCGGACGACCCAAGACCACGATGGCTTGGGTTCCACTTTCTAACTGATTCTCGTTGTTTATGTAGGGACAACCAAGGAGGACTATCAACAATACATGGTATGTGGATAGTGGTTGCTCTCGACATATGATAGGGAATGTGAAATTACTTAAGGATGTGATTAAAATTGATGGTGGTTATGTCGCTTTTGTGGGTAATAGAAGCGGGTACATAACAGGCCAGGGAATGTTAAAGAATGACAAAGTAAAATTTGAAAAGGTGAATTATGTTGAGCAGTTGGAACACAATCTTTTAAGCGTATCACAAGTCTGTGACAAGAAGTTTTCGTTCCATTTCAACGATCATGAATGTTATATTCTGAAACCTGGTTTTGTGATTCCTGATGAATGGATTCTCATGAAGGCTCCAAGGAGAAATGACACGTATGTCCTTGACATGAGTGTCGCCACTACAACGGATTCAATTCCAACATGTTTACTCTCCAAGGCGTCGGAATCTGATTCAATATTGTGGCACAGGAAGCTAGCTCACATAAACTACAGGAAGATGAACTACATTGTTAGGAATGATCTTGTGCTTGGTATTCCGAAAATGAAATTTTCAGTTCCTGATGATTATATTCCGTGCAAGAAGGGGAAGCAAAGAAAGAAATCTCACAAATCGAAATCGACGAATTCTATCGTAACTCCCTTGGAGTTGCTGCATATGGATTTGTTCGGTCCTATCAGTATTAGGAGCATTGGTGGGAAATCGTATTGTTTGGTCGTAACTGATGATTACTCCAGATTTTCATGGGTTAAGTTTCTTTCTTCTAAAGCTGAAACCACTGAGTTGGTACAATACTTAATCCTGGGTTTGGAGAATTTATTCAATCTGAAAGTCAGAAGAATCAGGAGTGACAATGGCAGCGAATTTAAGAATAGCAAAATGGGCTTATTCTATCTACAAAAAGGAATTCATCATGAATTCAGTGCGCCATATGTTCCTCAACAAAACGGTGTCGCTGAACGAAAGAACAGGACGTTGGTCGAAACAGCTCGCACGATGCTTGCAGATTCTAAGCTTCCAGTCACATTTTGGGCTGAAGCTGTGAATACTACGTGTCATGTTTTGAACAGAGTCTTGACCGTCAAGCGACATAACAAGACTTGCTATGAATTGTTAAACAATCGAAAGCCGAATCTGGAATACTTACTACCTTTTGGTAATCCGTGTACCCTACTGAAGGTTCGAGATGTCCCAACAAAATTCAGTGCAAAGGCTATTGAAGGAATTTTTCTGGGGTATGTGGCTAATTCGACAACCAAAAGGGTTTATAACAAAGAGACACGCCAAGTTGAAGAATGGTTCCATATTGATTCTTCAAATCGGTCTTTACCACAAATGGCGATTGGTCCGGATTGGGCATTTGATTATGAAAACTTATTCAAGTCTTTTCATTTACCGTCTGACATTTCTGATGAAGATGCTGCTGTTCTTTATGATTCTTGTCAAGATGCACAGCACAATGGATTTCTACCAAATGCAGTTCCCAATTCATCGATTCCATCTACTTCTGCTCCCGGTCCTAATGTTGCTTCTTGTTCTGGTCCGCAAGATTCAGAGAGTGAGGAGGATAATGCTATTTTTCAAGATTCTTCTGCTGATCCGTTGTTGAGTGATGATCCATTACCTTCGACACAGGCTCAGGGGGAGATTCCAACAAATTTAGACTCAGAAATTCAAATTCCTCAAGTTTATTCTTATCAATCTGATTCTACTCTAGTTGATGTGTTGCCGGTTCCTGAGGTCGCATCCATCAAGGAACACAAAGATCATCCAGTAACAAATATAATTGGAAATTTACAGGATGGAGTGAAAACTCGTTCTCTTGTTGACAATACTTGTTTGTATACTTGCATTAAAGATTCTGGTGTTCTTGATGATTGCTCACATTCTTGCTTTATTTCACAGGTTGAACCCAAGAATGTAGAGATGGCTTTACATGACAATAACTGGATAGAAGCTATGCAGGAAGAACTAGCTCAATTTGACAAACTGAAGGTTTGGAATCTGGTTGATTTACCGCATGGTGCGTATCCGATAGGAACAAAATGGGTGTTTAAATGTAAAAAGGACGATCGAGGTAGATTAGTTGTCCAGGGCTTCAATCAACAAGAAGGAATTGATTACACCGAAGTTGCGCCGGTTGCGAGGCTTGAAGCTATAAGGCTGTTTCTAGCTTTTGCTTCCTTTAAAGGTTTTAAGGTGTTTCAATTAGACGTCAAGAGTGCATTTTTATATGGAAAGGTCAAGGAGGAAGTCTATGTGTGTCAGCCGCCGGGGTTTGAAGATCCACTGAATCCGAACATGGTTTTCAAGCTAGATAAGGCCCTCTATGGTCTTCATCAGGCTCCTCGTGCGTGGTATGAGACTTTATCTACACATCTTTTGGCGAATGACTTTGTTCGTGGAAAGATAGACTCGACCTTATTCATAAAGAAATCATAGGGAGATTACCTACTGGTACAGATTTATGTGGATGATATTATATTTGGCTCGACAAATGAAGGGTTGTGCAAAGAATTTGAGGGTGTTATGAAGTCGAAATTTGAAATGTCTGCTATGGGAGAGTTATCGTTTTTCTTAGGTTTACAAGTAAATCAAAAGGAAGATGGTTTCTTTATTCATCAGTCCAAGTATGTCAAAGACATCTTGAGCCGGTTCAAGATGGAGGACTGTACTTCATACGATACTCCAATTCCGGTCAATCATAAGTTAAATTCTGACCCGGAAGGAAAATATGTGGACTGTCGACTTTACAGAGCTATGATTGGATCCCTCATGTACTTAACCGCTTCAAGGCCGGATATAATGTTCGCCGTGTGTATCTGTTCCAGATTTCAGGCAAAGCCAAAAGAATCTAACTTAATTGCTGTGAAAAGAATCTTTTGGTATTTAAAAGGAAAACAACGTTTAGGGCTATGGTATCCTCATGGTTCTAACTTTGATTTCAATGCTTATACTGATTCTGATTTTGGTGGTTGTTGTCTGGACAGGAAATCTACAACAGGTGGTTGCCAGTTCTTAGGTAATCGACTTGTATCCTGGCAATGCAAAAAGCAAACCACAGTCTCGATTTCAACATGCGAAGCAGAATACATCGCTGCTGCAAGTTGCTGTTCACAGATCCTGTGGATACAACAACAATTGAGAGATTACGGTTTGAATTTCACAGGAATCCCTATGTTTATTGATAATAATGCTACTATGTCCATAACGAATAATCCTGTTAAACATAGTAAAACTAAGCACATCGAAATTCGATATCATTTTATACGTGATTATGCAGAGAAAAGGTTGATTGAGCTGGTCAAGGTACACACTGAAGATAATTTTGCTGAATTGTTTACTAAGGCATTTGATCGTACCAGGTTTGAATTCCTAATTAAAATGATTGGTATGATCAATCCCGAATAAAAATTTTTCAAAATCAGAATTTCATGGAAAATTTTTCTTTTAGGTTCTTTTATTGCTTTATTACATTTCTGCAGTTACATTTTCAGTCAAAAAGTCTAAATTATAAAAAGTCAAAACAAATTGAAAAATATAAAATTTTGACATCATTTGAGGTTAGAGAAGAAATGATAGTACATCAGTGATTAGTTCATTTCACACGACCTTAGTATACCTTGATATATGAATGATTAAAATAAGTTGATCTGATCTAAATTTCAAAGTCTGCATAAATAAGAAATGATAGTGTTATGAATGTTCTATTCTTGATAATTTGTTTTATAATTTGTGTATAAAATTTGAAACTTGAATTGTCAATAGGCTAAAAGCGTTTTGAAACTAATATTAGTGTGAAAATTAAATATAATATGATTACATCTGTGATTTAAACCCATTTTATGCCTGGGTGTGTGTGTTAAAAGATCACTATCATATATAGAATATTAGCTTTTAATAAAGATTTTCCTATGAGATCAGTTTCGGGTTATGTCCTTAGCACTATTCATTCAATTTGCTTCAGTGCCCATGTCCCGAAAAGCATGCAATTTGAAGTATAATCAAAATATGTACTTGACAACATCTGTCAAACATATACTAGCCCTTGGATCATATTGATAAATCATCTTTACTGATTCCATTGAATTCATAATCCAGATAACAGTTGGATCCACGTACCTGAATCTTATGATTCCACAAATATAAGCCAAACATTGAATCATTCGATTCTGAATCTCCTTGATTCCTTTACAATCCAATTTGGATTCTGCTATTCATGTGCTAAGTGATGTCTCCTCATTCTGAATATTCGGAAAATCTTTAGTAAAATCTTATATGTGTCTTGAAGATAGTGCATTTATTTTCTATTTGGCATATATGTGGGGTACACGATGTTTATCATCTAAATGGTACTAAATCACATGAATTTGGAGAATAAACGCTTATAGTTTCAAATAATATAATATTGACAATTTTAAGTATTCAGGCTTTATATTTCAAATTCGGTATAACTAAAAGAGCATTTTATAACCTGATCTTATTTACTTTGAAATTTATCGCGTATCATTTCAAATATTATTCAAATTGAATGAGTTTCAAAATGAAAAAGATGCAAAATGCACAAAATTGAGTTGAATGGTCTCTTACTATAGGTTACCCTTTGTTATTGATAATATGTGTGATGAATTAATTGAATACTGATATGATCTTCTTGCTCATGATGTTCAAACCAAAAATATGTCATTTCAGTTTATTCAGAGAAAAATAAAAAAAAAATAATAATAAAAAAAAAAAAAAATATATATATTTGATTCTGTTTGTATAGAGAAAAATCAAAAATATGTGATTCAGTTTGTACAGAGAAAAATCAAAAATATGTGTTTCCGTCTATATAGATAAAATTCAAAAAAAAAATTATTTTTACTTTCCATGAAAATTCTAAACTTTTATTAAAATTGTTCGGGATTGGATCAAATATGTGTTGCTGACGGAAGTTCAAGATTTGAAAGGTTGAAGTTGGTAAAATTTTTGTTCAAGGCAAAAAGGTTGAAAAAGTAATTAAGTTCGCCTGTGTACAGTGAAGCGAACATAATAAGTTCGCTTAAATAGGTGAAGCGAACTTAATCTTCAGTCTAGGGTGAAGCGAACTTACGGGTGAAGCGAACTTAAGAGTGAAGCGAACTTATCTTGTTCGCCGAAGGCTTGTTAAGCGAACTTAACAAGTTCGCTTAATCAAGCAAACTTAACCTGAATAAGTGTTGAATCAGGCGAACTTGTCTCATCGTCGTCTTCCTCAGAACAAGCGAACTTGCCCAAATTTCTCAAAAATTTTATTCTGTGTTGTGAGTGTTAATTTCTGGTTGCATCTTGATCGAAATTGAAGTGCGAATCCAACAAAGATATTTTCGTTGGATTTCATCCGCTAAATTGCGTGTATTTGAAGGATTTGGTTTCGGTTTTTCGTCGGACTGTTACAAGACGGGTTTTGACCTAATTTTTGACCCAAATTTAAAATTGATCCTTATTTTTGATAGTCATGTGTTATTCGATTGCTTGTAAATGGTTATTTCATGATTTGATATCGATTTGCCGGAAATGTGAAATCTCAGTGTTTGAATTTGAAACGTCTCAGGTTCAAGCGAACTTGTCAGGCGAACTTAATAAGTTCGCCTCTTGCACTACTAAGCGAACTTATTAAGTTCGCCTAGGGGTCAGATGTGAAAATGACTTGGTTTTTTTTTTGTTGTTTGAAATTTTTTTAATTTTTGTTGTTGTTTTTGTTTGTATGTTTTATTAAATGTGTATCATATATGTGTACGTATACTAATGTCTGTTGTGATGTCCGAAATTTTTCACAGATGGCTCGACGTGTCGAATATAAGCATAATCAAGTGGCGTTATTAGATCCTAATTTGCCAGAAGCAGTTCATTTTCAGGGCATTATCAATTTTTTGAATCGATCAAGACTACATGTTGCATTATCTGCGGATCCTTATATTAGCTTGGTGTACATCCAACAATTCTGGGATACTGTACATCAAGATATCGATGTGGAACCACATGTCCTTCGTGCAACAGTCAATAATACAGAGATTGCTATTTCAGAAGAGACAATTCGTGCTGCTCTAGATTTGGGTGGAAATGCTGAAGATCCAATATCTTATCCTAACACTCTCATTATGGGTTGTTTTCAGGATGGGATATCGTGGAAGACAAAATGATACACAAGCTAGGAAAGGTGGATTAGTGGGAGAATGGAGGTACTTTATGCATGTGTTTATACAATGCATCTCTCCGCGAAAAGCTGGTACAGATGGCTTGAAGATGGCTCTTCAAACAGCGATGGTGGCCTTAACTTTGAATAAAAGAATCAATTTTCCGCTTTATTTTTACCGAGAGATGGTAATGCAGATCAATCCAGCTGAAGGTCAAGGTTTCTTGATGTATCCCCGATTTATTCAACTGATACTCAATCATCTTATTCCGGATCTTCCACAACATGCCATAAGATTGACTTTGACTCCGATGTCAAAACGTATTTTTACAGATTGTACAAAGGTGAAACAGCAAAATGCGGCGTTGATTCTAGTTAATACACCACTGTTTGGGCACTTAATCAATCCTGATTATGTTGCACCACCTAATGATAATTGGTTTCATCCTAATGAACTTATTCAAGCTCAAGGAGTTAACGTTCCAGCACAACAACAACCACAACAACCTGCCCAACAACAACAGATACCTGTTCCACAAATTCAAGTTCAACTACCACAAATACAAGTTCCTGTACAACCTCAAATTCCTATTCCTGAACATGTTCCTATTCCACAGGCTGCAGTTAATATTCTGATTCAGGAACCAGTTCAAGAAGAGGTCGTTCATGATCCTAATCAAGATCTAGGTATGAACATGGATGATTTTGTTGATGAAGCTGTGAACTCGCCCATTCATGAACAAGAAGGGAATGTGGTGACAGATGCTGAGTCTAGTTCCAGTTCAAGTGATACAACATCATCTGATGATGACAGCACTGATTCTGATGAATCTAGGGATTTTTCCCCAGGTCATTATGAACGGTTGGCTGCTATTCCACTGGCTAATGCTGGTAAACGCATTAAATCTCAAGCCAGACGACCACGACGCAAGTCTATTCGGGATCCTCCTTCCGGATCAGTACTTGGAAAAAGATCGTTGGTCGATGAAAGTTCTGACACTGACAGTGACTTTAATCCAGATACTTCACGGCAAAAGTTAATGTCTGCGTCGATTGCTGCTGCACAATCTTCTCAAGGAGTTGAGGATGCAAATTTTGTTGCTTCTCTGATCATTACTCCACCAAGATCTAAGGATCCATCTCCAGTTCCATCTCCTGTTCCTACAGAGATTCCTACTACTTCAAGTCCTTCTATTCCACAATCCACAGCTGGTCCATCAAAGTCTTCTGATTCTGACAGGATTACTTTCCTTCAATCTCAAGTGCTTACTTTACAAACAAAAGTTAACTCTCTTGTGTCTATTGATTCTCAACGACAGCTGGTGATTCAGACTCAAGCTCAACAGATTGCTGATATGCAAGCATTAGTGTCCAAACTCGTTCAGCGTCTTGACGCTCAGGGGGAGTTGAGGATACCTGATGTCACACCCCGACCGATGGCGGAATCATCGGGGCGGGACATGTAAGACTGTTCATAGCACAAGGTTGACTAAATTGAAGTATATTAAAGTCAAATTTCCATTACAAATAATCCAAGTACAAACCAAATCCAAACAAGAAAATAAAACAACTCATAAACTTCTTGATTTAATATTGCTAAGTCCAAATCCTATATTGAGCACGTCTTGAATCATTCTCACATATTAGGGCCTGAAACATGAATAAAATAAAGTCAACTAAAAAGTTGGTGAGTATAACACAGTTGTATATAGATAGCATATAGTTGTAAACAAATCCTTTACAAGACATGAAAAATAAGGCATTTATGGGGAGCTGCTATTGTGTAATCAAGTACAATCAAACCTTAGTAACTAGTATGCAAATTGTGTTGTCGGTATCAATCACCTCCACTTGGGTGGGTTTGTCAGACTCAATAGATCTATCATTGAAAACCGTCGGCTTGTATAGTTAATGATTGCACATAGTTTTCACAAAGACTAGCATAACTAGCACTCGGGCACAAAGCTCAAATTTTGCACACATGTATGTATGTAGGATTTTGTACCTGTGTTGTTTGAGTAAATGTAGTTGTGAAATGTGTAATGTGTATAAAGTTCATGTTCCACCCCAAAAGTGTAAAAGAGTAAAAAGGGGTTGTGAATACTCACATGGTATGGAAGTGAAGCTAACAAGGAAATATAGATAGCAAATATGATCATTGGAATGCACACTTTAACCTAAGAGTAAAGTGTATAGAATCAAATAGATGTACAAAGTTTAGGTCTAAAGTGAAAGTTGAATTTGTATATAAAACTATTGATTTGTATTTAAAAAGTATTGAATAAAATATATAAAGTTTGAAGTAAAATATGTTTGTAACCATTTGATTAGGTTTGAATTGAATAAATAAATATATAATTGTAGTTTATGAAATAATGTAAATATTAATTGTAATTAAGTATAAATAAATAAATGATTTTGATTTAAAACGTAAATTAAATAACTAATCATTATTTATAAATTTTGTAACTTAATTATTTAAAACATCATTTAAATAAATATAAATTTAATTTTTATAAACTTTTCAATAAATCATATTTATGCCAAGATTAAACTTTAAATCCATTTTTAAATACAGAACACATATTTTTATAAAATCTGAAACATTTATTGATTAAAATATAAAAATTATAATTCTGTTAAAATAATCTGAGTCTCACACGACCGCGCCTAGGAAGGGCACGATCGTGCTCAAGCCACGGGCGCGTCCGCGCTAGTCGGGACGCGACCGGGTTGACCAACAGAAGCACAATCTAGACCAGACAACAGGCACGACCGTGCCTTGACCAGGCACGATCATGTCTATGATCTTTAGACACAACAGAGAATAGCCCAGAGGGCATGACAAGGTCTGGACAGGAGGACACGACCGCGCTGATAGTCGGCACGACCGCGCTACACGAGGCACGGTCGCGCTAGATGATTAGCGCGACCGTGTCTATTCCAAGTCAGACACGAATTGACAATTTCTTGTATTTATAACGATGGAATTGATAGGGCTTTCGATTAAAGAGATATTACGAGTCTAATCATATAAATTAATTGCATGAACATCGTGTTTAAGAGTGGAATCGATTAAATCCTTTTTATTTAACATAACAATTCTGATTCGAACGATTTCTGTAATGAAAGCCCAGATTAATAGGGGGCTTTTGATGATGATACTGAAACGAATGAGATGGAGAGTATACTTACCTAAAACAGGAAGGAATTGGGAACGATCGGTAGAAGGGAGTTCCAGCGACGGAGAAAACGGCTTCCGGCGACTTCGGCTGCAATTCTGGCTAGGCCAGAGAGTCCAGAGTCTTGGAGAGATCCGGGAGATGCGTAATCCTTTCTTGATCGGGGGAATTTGCGTCTCAGAATAGGATTCGAGTTTTGCTTGAATTGTTTGAGAGAGAATTCGAGATTGATGGTATGAAACTGAGGCGTTGAAAAATTGAGAATGGTATAACTCACGTTAATGGAAGAAGAAACGTAATCGGATTTGAATTTCGAATGATTGAGCGTTTTGAAATCACATTTACGTTTCGACTGTTACGCAGGCGCGACCGTGCCAATATAGGCGCGACCGTGCCTAGGCACCGGGCGCGATCGTTCCAAAGCAGGTCGCGTGACCGTGCCAAAGCACCTGGCGCGACCGTGCTAGGACGAAGCACGACCGTGCTAGACTAGGGTTTGTTGATATTTTTCAATTTTAGTCCTTGACTTTTCAGATTTGATAAGTTTGAATAAAATAGTTTCTTGTATAGTGTCTAAATGTATATAACCGAGTAAGACTTGCGAATTTGTATAGAATTATTGCATTAAATTTACGGCGAGAAAATAATGAGACAGTGCACGAGTATTGAATTCGAAATTGCATTACATTGAATTGAAATAGGAATACTAAAATCAGAAATGTTACAGTCTCCCCATGTTGAGAGAATTTCGTCCCGAAATTTAGCTAGAGGAAACAACATTATTAGTAAAAAGATGAGGGTACTTGAGCTTCATTTGGTCTTCTCGTTCCCAAGTGAACTCAGGACCACGCTTAGATTCCCAACGAACTTTAACGATAGGAATGCGACTTCGCTTGAGCTGCTTGACTTCACGATCCATAATTTCTACCGGTTTCTCAACGAAGTGCATCGTTTCATCAATGCGCACGTCGTCGAGCGGTATATGGAGATTTTCATCGGCGAGACACTTCTTCAGATTAGATATATGAAGTGTAAGATGCACATTGCCAAGAGATGGAGGTAACTCGAGCTTGTAAGCCACTTTCCCAATCCTTTCAAGGATTTTGAATGGACCAACATAACGAGGTGCTAACTTGCCTTTCTTTCCAAAACGGACCACACCCTTCCAAGGAGACACCTTAAGAAGAACAAAATCACCGACTTGGAATTCCAAGGGTTTTCGACGTTTGTCGGCATAACTCTTTTGCCGACTCCTCGCTACTCGAATATTGTCACAGATTTGAATAATCTTGTCGGATGTTTCTTGAATTAACTCGGGACCAGTGATTTGTGCTTCACCAATCTCACTCCAACAGATAGGAGAACGACACTTGCGACCATAGAGAGCTTCGAATGGAGCCATGTTGATACTTGTGTGGTAGCTATTGTTGTAAGAAAACTCAATAAGGGATAAATGTGAATCCCAATTGCCACCAAAATCGATTACACAAGCTCTAAGCATGTCTTCAAGAGTTTGGATTGTTCGCTCGGTTTGACCATCAGTTTGCGGATGGTAAGCCGTGCTCAAATCCAATCGAGTACCAATAGCCTTTTGGAGAGATTGCCAAAATCGAGAGGTGAACCGAGCGTCTCTATCGGATATTATGTTCAAGGGAACACCATGACGGCTCACAATTTCATCAATGTAAATTCGGGCTAATTTCTCCACTTTGAAGTCTTCACGAATAGGCAAGAAGTGGGCAGATTTGGTGAGTCGATCAATGATCACCCAAATACTATCATAACCACTCGAGGTGCGAGGGAGCTTGGTAATGAAATCCATAGCTAAATTCTCCCATTTCCACACGGGAATTTCTGGTTGTTCGAGTAAACCAGAAGGACGTTGATGTTCGGCTTTGACTTTGGAGCAAGTTAAGCATTTGGCCACATAAAGAGCAATGTCTTTCTTCATACCGGGCCACCAATAAAGTTGGCGAAGATCTTGGTACATTTTATCCGCACCAGGATGAATAGAATAACGAGTTTTATGAGCCTCGTTCATGAGAATTGCACGGAGATCATCGCGATCGGGAATCCAAATACGGTTCAAGTAATATAGTAAGCCATTTGGGTTTTGATTCAAGAAGAAGTTCAACACCACACGACATTTCTTCATACATGTTGCCCTCGGTTACCGAGACGTGTTGAGCTTCTAAGATACCGGTTTGAATATCGGTTTGAACACGGGCACAATGAAGCATAACAAGGTCCTTTCGACTCAAAGCATCGGCTACTACATTCGCTTTGCCGGGATGGTAACGAATTTCGCAGTCATAGTCGTTAAGGAGTTCGACCCAACGCCGTTGCCTCATATTGAGTTCTTTTTGGTTAAAGATATGTTGAAGACTTTTGTGGTCGGTGAATACCACACATTTCGTGCCATATAGGTAATGTCTCCAAATCTTTAATGCGAATACGACCGCACCCAACTCGAGATCGTGCGTCGTATAATTCTTTTCATGAATTTTGAGTTGTCTTGATGCATAAGCGATTACTTTTCCTCGTTGCATGAGAACACAACCAAGACCTTGGTCAGAAGCATCACAATAGACAACTAAATCATCATTTCCATCAGGGAGAGTCAAAATGGGAGCATTGCACAACTTATGCTAAAGAGTTTGGAAAGCTTCTTCTTGTTTCGGTCCCCATTCATAAGCTTTACCCTTATGGGTCAAAGCGGTAAGAGGGACAGCAATCTTTGAGAAGTTTGAGATGAAACGACGATAATAACCCGCAAGACCAAGAAATGAACGAACTTCGGTAGGAGTCTTCGGGGCATTCCAATTCTTAACCGTTTCAATCTTAGCAGGATCAACATGAATACCCTTTTCGTTGACGATGTGACCAAGAAATTGAATTTCTTTTAACCAAAATTCACATTTGGAGAACTTGGCATATAGTTGTTCTTTCTTTAAAAGGTCCAAAACCAATCTAAGGTGTTCTTCATGGTCGGCTTTAGTCTTGGAATAGATTAAGATATCGTCAATGAAAATGATCATGAATTTATCAAGGTACGGTTTGACACACGGTTCATGAGATCCATGAAAACTGCGGGTGCATTGGTTAACCCGAAAGGCATAACCATGAACTCGTAATGACCATACCTTGTTCGAAAAGCAGTCTTAGGAATGTCATCTTCTTGAACATGGAGCTGATGATAACCGGATCGAAGATCAATCTTCGAGAAGCAAGTAGAACCTTGAAGTTGATCAAAGAGATCATCGATTCTAGGCAAAGGATAACGATTCTTGATAGTAAGCTTATTGAGTTCGCGGTAGTCAATACACATACGGAATGATCCATCCTTCTTTTTAACAAATAAGACGGGTGCACCCCACGGTGAATGACTTGGGCGAATGAAACCTTTATCGGAGAGTTCTTGAAGTTGACTTGCGAGCTCTTGCATTTTGGAAGGTGCAAGACGATAAGGAGCTCTAGCAACGGGGTTAGCTCCAGGTATAAGATCAATGCGGAACTCGACTTGACGAACGGGAGGAAGACCGGATAAATCCTTGGGAAACACTTCGGGAAAATCTCGAATAATGGGAATGTCTTGGATACTCTTCTCCTTGACATCCTTTTGAACAATATGAGCTAAGAAGGCAATGTACTTCTTTCGTAAGTACTTTTGAGCGGTAGTACAAGACATCAACTTAAGACCCTTGCAAGGCTTTTCACCAAAAACCCTTAAGGTTTCTCCTGATGGTAGCGGAATTCGAATACACTTTTCAAAGCAAATGACTTCGGCATGATGATTTGATAGCCAATCCATACCTATGATAATATCAAAGCTTCCTAGTGGCATTGGAACAAGGTTGATTGGGAATGCATGATCATTAAGTTCTAATGAGCAATCATAGATAATAGACTCAATTGTAAGGGAGTCACCATTTGCTATTTCAACGGTGAAGGTTTTCTCTAATTGAGATCGTGTCTTTGCAAGTAAAGGCTCAAAATTTAGTGACACAAAACTTTTATCGGCACCGGTATCGAACAAAATGGTGGCATATTTACTATTAACAAGGAACGTACCATTAACCACGTCGTTGTTGGCTTGAGCTTCGTTGGCGTTTATGTTGAACGCACGCCCACGAGCTCCACCTTGTTTAGCATTTGCATGTCTTGGACATAGATTACGAAAATGGTTCTGGTCACCACACTCATAGCAAGCACGCCTATTAGCAATGGCGGGAGCACCTTGATTAGCCACTCGCGGGTTGGGTTGGTTCGGTGGATTGACTTGACCCTCAAAAGCTTTGGCCCTACAAATATTGATAGTGTGACCATATATCCCACAATGAGTGCAAAGGCGACATGGGATATTTTGAGGATGATGAAAATTGCAGGTGGCACAAAGAGGATAAATCCCAACATATGGCTTTTTAGCCGGTGCTTGAACTACGGGTGCAACTTGATTAACGGGCACCGCAGGAGTAACCACAGCAAAGTTTCTAACTTTCCTCTTTTTGTTATTGCGAGAGGGTTCAGTTGTGGCTTCTTTGTTGTGGGTAGGAGGGGTTACGGTTTCAGCAACTTTCTTAGAACCCTTTTTGGTAAGAGTTCCAGCTTTAACATGATTATCAGTTAAGGTAGCAGACAGGCGGATGGCATCCTCCAAAGTAGCAGGATTTCTACCTAAGACAGTATCTTGAATTTGTCTTGGTAGCCCAGCAATATACTTTTCGATACAACGGGCTAAAGGAGTGACCATGTGGGGCACAAGAAGACTCAACTCATGGAACCGAGTTGTATATGCTAAGTTTTCCCCACTATCTTGGGCAAGATCCCAAAATTTAGCTTCCAACTTCTTCACTTCATTTCGAGGACAGAATTCCTCGGTCATAAGCCTTTTGACCTCATCCCAAGGTAAAGCCATAGCTACATCAATACCCTTATTCCTTTTCTCCCCATTCCACCATGTAAGTGCCCGCTTTTGAAGGACACTAGTAGCATGACGAACACGTAGGTTGTCGGGACAGTCACTATTGAGAAAGGTATTCTCAATACTTTTAAACCATTGAAGGAGTCCAGTAGCTCCTTCGGTTCCATAAAACTTTAGGGGATTGCAAGAATTGAAGTGCTTGAAAGTGCATTGAGATGGATTGTTTCCACCATTTCCACCATTACCACCATTATTACCACTATTGCTTCCATTTCCACCATTGCCATTTGTGGCACCATTGGCTTGGGTGAGTTGTGTCACCAATTGGGTAAGAATAGCAGCAATGTCGGAGTTGGCGTTGGCGGCGGGAGCACGACGAGGAGGCATTCTACAGATTTTCACAAAACAAGAAAAAGATTGTAAGAACTTATGAGAATTGCTAGGATTTAATAGAATGAGATAATAAAATAAAAAGATAGATATTCATAGTTTGGATTGTACTCAAAAGTGACAAAATCACTTGAATACTAAGGCATATTAAGGTTAATTTAAACTTATATAATTTTCAAGGAGACATGCTTTAGCCTATAGGTAAACACTCATCTCGGGAATTCCCAGGAAAGCATACGGGTCCCTCGGTTGATTGGGATTTATGCGAAATGCTTTCCTAGACAGAAAACCCAAAATACAGGTGTCACCCTTCCAGATTGCACGTGTCCTCAAATAATTTAACAAGTTTAAAAACCTTAACGAATAAAATAAAAAAAATTTAAAGATTTTTGCTTCAAGAATTTTTTGTCCACATGCTTAGAAAGAATAAAGATAGAAAAGAAGGTAGAAATATCATGGGATTTTAGGATATAGGAAAGGTATTATTTAAGAAGATCCTAATAAGTCATGAATTTCTTACAAGTAAGGTACCAAATATAATAAACAATTTATCATGGTAAGCATGTAACACATAGCACAAAATCATGAAGCATGGTATAAGTGGGTGTCCTAAAGTTATAGTCTAGGTCAAGATGTCTAATAACCTAAATCCCTATAACCAAGGCTCTGATACCAATCTGTCACACCCCGACCGATGGCGGAATCATCGGGGTGGGACATGTAAGACTGTTCATAGCACAAGGTTGACTAAATTGAAGTATATTAAAGTCAAATTTCCATTACAAATAATCCAAGTACAAACCAAATCCAAACAAGAAAATAAAACAACTCATAAACTTCTTGATTTAATATTGCTAAGTCCAAATCCTATATTGAGCACGTCTTGAATCATTCTCACATATTAGGGCCTGAAACATGAATAAAATAAAGTCAACTAAAAAGTTGGTGAGTATAACACAGTTGTATATAAATAGCATATAGTTGTAAACAAATCCTTTACAAGACATGAAAAATAAGGCATTTATGGGGAGCTGCTATTGTGTAATCAAGTACAATCAAACCTAAGTAACTAGTATGCAAATTGTGTTGTCGGTATCAATCACCTCCACTTGGGTGGGTTTGTCAGACTCAATAGATCTATCATTGAAAACCGTCGGCTTGTATAGTTAATGATTGCACATAGTTTTCACAAAGACTAGCACAACTAGCACTCGGGCACAAAGCTCAAATTTTGCACACATGTATGTATGTAGGATTTTGTACTTGTGTTGTTTGAGTAAATGTAGTTGTGAAATGTGTAATGTGTATAAAGTTCATGTTCCACCCCAAAAGTGTAAAAGAGTAAAAAGGGGTTGTGAATACTCACATGGTATGGAAGTGAAGCTAACAAGAAAATATAGATAGCAAATATGATCCTTGGAATGCACACTTTAACCTAAGAGTAAAGTGTATAGAATCAAATAGATGTACAAAGTTTAGGTCTAAAGTGAAAGTTGAATTTGTATATAAAACTATTGATTTGTATTTAAAAAGTATTGAATAAAATATATAAAGTTTGAAGTAAAATATGTTTGTAACCATTTTATTAGGTTTGAATTGAATAAATAAATATATAATTATAGTTTATGAAATAATGTAAATATTAATTGTAATTAAGTATAAATAAATAAATGATTTTGATTTAAAACGTAAATTAAATAACTAATCATTATGTATAAATTTTGTAACTTAATTATTTAAAACATCATTTAAATAAATATAAATTTAATTTTTATAAACTTTTCAATAAATCATATTTATGCCAAGATTAAACTTTAAATCCATTTTTAAATACAGAACACATATTTTTATAAAATCTGAAACATTTACTGATTAAAATATAAAAATTATAATTCTGTTAAAATAATCTGAGTCTCACACGACCGCGCCTAGGAAGGGCACGATCGTGCTCAAGCCACGGGCGCGACCGCGCTAGTCGGGGCGCGACCGGGTTGACCAACAGAAGCACAATCTAGACCAGACAACAGGCACGACCGTGCCTTGACTAGGCACGATCGTGTCTATGATCTTTAGACACAACAGAGACTAGCCCAGAGGGCATGACAAGGTCTGGACAGGAGGACACGACCGCGCTGATAGTCGGCACGACCGCGCTACACGAGGCACGGCCGCGCTAGATGATTAGCGCGACCGTGTCTATTCCAAGTCAGACACGAATTGACAATTTCTTGTATTTATAACGATGGAATTGATAGGGCTTTTGATTAAAGAGATATTACGAGTCTAATCATATAAATTAATTGCATGAACATCGTGTTTAAGAGTGGAATCGATTAAATCCTTTTTATTTAAAATAACAATTCTGATTCGAACGATTTCTGTAATGAAAGCCCAGATTAATAGGGGGCTTTTGATGATGATACTGAAACGAATGAGATGGAGAGTATACTTACCTAAAACAGGAAGGAATTGGTAACGATCGGTAGAAGGGAGTTCCAGCGACGGAGAAAACGGCTTCCGACGACTTCGGCTGTAATTCCGGCTAGGCCAGAGAGTCCAGAGTCTTGGAGAGATCCGGGAGATGCGTAATCCTTTCTTGATCGGGGGAATTTGCTTCTCAGAATAGGATTCGAGTTTTGCTTGAATTGTTTAAGAGAGAATTCAAGATTGATGGTATGAAACTGAGGCGTTGAAAAATTGAGAATGGTATAACTCACGTTAATGGAAGAAGAAACGTAATCGGATTTGAATTTCGAATGATTGAGCGTTTTGAAATCACATTTACGTTTCGACTGTTACGCCGGCGCGACCGTGCCAATATAGGCGCGACCGTGCCTAGGCACCGGGCGCGATCGTTCCAAAGCAGGTCGCGCGACCGTGCCAAAGCACCTGGCGCGACCGTGCTAGGACGAAGCACGACCGTGCTAGACTAGGGTTTGTTGACATTTTTCAATTTTAGTCCTAGACTTTTCAGATTTGATAAGTTTGAATAAAATAGTTTCTTGTATAGTGTCTAAATGTATATAACCGAGTAAGACTTGCGAATTTGTATAGAATTATTGCATTAAATTTACGGCGAGAAAATAATGAGACAGTGCACGAGTATTGAATTCGAAATTGCATTACATTGAATTGAAATAGGAATACTAAAATCAGAAATGTTACACCTGATACTTGTCACACTGAGTCAATTCAAAGACGTGATGATGAAGACAATGATCCTGTTGGAAATATTGAGGGTGATCGTCAATACACTGACGCTAATCCTATATCTAGAGTTCAGGGGGAGTCGACATCACAATCTCTTGAAGGAAACAAAGATAAAGATACTCCTGGTACTAATGAAGAAGAAATTCTGTTATTAGAATTATTTCAAGACTCAGAAGAAGAGGAAGCTGAAAAGATTGAATGTCTTGATGACAGTGACGATTTATTTAATGACATGGACGAAGATATGTCAGACGCTGAGATAGAAGAAGGAGAAATAGTGGAGATTGAAATAGAGAAAGATAAAGACAGTGTTACATATGAAGGCTGTGACGGTCTTAAGGTGCCGTATAACTTCATCCAAGAGGATGTTGTTCCTGAGTTCTCTTATGACGGAATAACTGACTCTATGGACTCTATTGAAGACGTCACATTGCCTGATGATACAGCTGAGTCAAAGATGGATACTGATGATGAGAATCTTCAATTCAATAAGGGTGCTGAAACTGAAACTACTCACACTGAATCTCCAAAGATTAATGAAGAACCTGTGATGTATAGAGATCCAGGGATGACACGAGAATAGTGGAGAGAAGTAGTAAATAGTTGGATGAAGGTACTACCCAAGTCTCCAGTACAACCTGCTCAGAAAGAGAAATATGTGAATAAAGAGCAGTGTATAGGAAGGATCATTAGTTGGTTCTATGATGGTGAATCAAAATTGTTTGTAATCAAACGATCTGATGGTGTTCAATACTTAAAGCCAAGGATCAAAAATTTTTCAACACCTTGCCGAGGTGTGAAATAAATGGTCTAGCTTCAAAGCCACTCATAAATAGATCGAAGAATGGTTTGGCTGATGTGATTGCAAACCTGAAAAAGAAAGAAGGTAGTTCGGGTAAGTATGAACGGCTGAAACCACAGAAGGGAAAAAGAGTGAAGATTACAGATCCTAAGACTGGGAAAGTAACCTGGAGATACAAGTATAGACCAGTGCGTGCTATTCACAAGATACCATTAAAGAATATTCCTCAAGACTTTCTTGGGAATATGAAATGGTGGTATGTTGATGTTAATACTGGTGAAGCAAGGGTTGAAGATAAAGATAATAAGGTCATTGTGTGTTTCTATGACGCAATGAATTTTATTAATTTTTCAAAGAAAGATCAGAGGACGCTGCGAAAGAATGAGATCATGTATACTGATGAATGGAGAGAACAAGGTCTACAATATAAAAGAGTTTTGGAGATATGCAGAAGATACGGTGTGCATGATGGCAGCAGACTACCAGACAACTGGAAGAGTTCAAGATAAAGACTGAAGACAGAAGATCAAGCTATTGTCAAGGGGGAGTCTGTAGGACATAGATTTGTAATGACATGTAACATTTCTGATTTTTAGTAACCATATTTCGATTCAATGTAATGCATTTCAAACTCAATACTCGTGCACTGTCTTATTATACTCTTCGCCATAAATTAAATGCAATGATTCAATACAAATTTACAAGTTTTGCTCGATTATATACACTTAAACGCTATACAAGTAACTATTTGTTTCAAACTAATCAAACCTGAAAGGTTAAGGACTAAAGTTGAAAATTTAGCAAGAAACCCTAATTAGCACGGTCGTGCTTCGTCCTAGCACGGTCGCGCCAAGTGCCTCGGCACGATCGCGCGACTGGTCCTGGAACGATCGCGCCCGGTGCCTAAGCACGGTCGCGCCTCTCTTGGGCACGGTCGTGCCTGCGTAACAGTTGAAACGTAAATGCAGTTTAATCACCCGATCATTGGAAATCCGTAACAGTCGTCCGTTTCTTTTCCCCTTAACGAATGAATCACAATTATCGAATTCCTCAAACGTCTCAGTTCATATTACCAATTTTGAAAAACTCTCTCAAGCTTTCCAAGAAACTAGAATCCGCTGTTCGATCCGAATCCTCTCAATCCAGCAGCAGAGACTCGATACTCAATCATCGCTGAAGTTCCCAGGCTATTTGGATTGGCCGGAGTTGCAGTAAAGATCGCCGGAACACAAGCCGTCGACGCCGGAACTCCTTCTTGCCGATCTCTATCAATCCTCTACTGTTTCGGGTAATTGAAATCATTTATTTCAGTTAAGTAGTCTCTATATCGAAAGCCCCATAATAATTTAGGCTTCCATCATAGAATTTACCCCGAATCAGAATCGATGTTTTATTTAAAATAATTTAATCGAATCCACTGTTAAAAATGTTGTTAATACAATTAAAATATCCCAAAAGACTCGTAATAACCCATTAATCAAAAGCCCTAACAATTCCAGCGTTTAAAATACAAGCATTTGTCAATTCGTGTCTGACTTGGAAGAGACACGGTCGCGCTAATCGTCTAGCGCGGCCGTGCCTCATAGAGCGCGGTCGTGCCGACTAGCAGCGCGGTCGTGTCCTCCTGTCCAGACCTTGTCATGCCCTCTGGGCTAGTCTCTGTTGTGTCTAAAGATCATAGACACGACCGTGCCGGGCCAAGGCACGGTCGTGCCTGTTGACTTGTCTAGATTGTGCTCCTGTTGATCAACCCGGTCGCGCCCCGACTAGCGCGGTCGCGCCCGTGGCTTGGGCACGATCGTGCCCTTCCGAGGCGCGGTCGTGTGAGATTCAGAACTTTTAACAGAATTATAATTTTATATATTTTAATCAGTAAATGATTCAGATTTTATAAAAATATGTTTTCTGTATTTAGAAATGGATTAAAAGTTTAAATCTTGGCATAAATATAATTTATTTAAAAGTTTATGAAAAATTAAATTTTATATTTATTATCTTACACTTAAATGATATTTTAAATAATTAAGTTACAAAATTTATAAATAAATAAGATAATGATTATTTATTTAAGTTACATTTTAAATCAAAATCATTTAATTATTTATACTTAAATACAATTAATATTTACATTATCTCATAAACTATAATTATATATCTATTATCCAATTCAAACCTAATCAAATTGTTTCAAAAATATTTTACTTCAAACTCTATATATTTTATTCAATACTTTTTAAATACAAATCAATAGTTTTATACACAAATTCAACTTTCATTTTAGACTTAAACCTTATGCACCTAATTGATTCAATACACATTACTCTTTAGGTTAAATTGTGCATTTCGAGGATCATATTTGCTATCTATAATCTTTGTTAGCTACACTTCCATACCAAGTGAGTATTCACAACCCCTTTTACTCTTTTACACTTTTGGGGTGGAACATGAACTCTATACGCATTACACATTACACATTTACATTTACACAAACAACACAAGTTCAAAAATCCTATTCACATACATGTGTGCAAAATTTGAGCTTTGTGCCCGAGTGCTAGGTGTGCTAACCTTTGTATGCTCTTATGTGCAATCATTAACTATACAAGCCGACGGTTTTCAATGATAGATCTATTGAGTCTGACAAACCCACCCATGGTGCGCGGTGACTGAAACCGACAACACAATTTTTGCATGCTAGTTACAAGGTTTGGTTGTACATGGTTACACAATAGCTGCTCCCCATAAATGCCTTATTTTATCATGTTTTGTAAAGGATTTGTTTTCAACTATATGCTATCTACATACAACTGTGTTATACTCACCAACTTTTTAGTTGACTTTATTTTTTTCATGTTTCAGGCCCCAATATATGAGATTGATTCAAGACGTGTTCAACATAGGATTTGGACTTAGCAATTTAAATCAAGAACCTTATGAATTGTTTTATGTTTCTTGTTTGAATTTGATTTTGTACTTGGATTATTTGTAATGGCAATTTAACTTTAATATATTTCAATTTAGTCAACCATGTGCTATGAACAGTCTTACATGTCCCGCCCCGATGATTCCGCCATCGGTCGGGGTGTGACAGATTGGTATCAGAGCCTTGGTTATAGGGAATTAGGTTATTAGACACCTTGACCTAGACTATAAATTTAGGACACCCACTTATACTATGCTTCATGATTTTTGTGCTATGTGTTACATACTATGTGCTATATGTTATATGTTACATGCTTAATATGATTACTTATTATTTCATTTTGATAACTTATGTGTTTTAAATCCATGACTTATTAGGATATTCTTAATAATTAAATAAATAATATCCTTTCCTATATTCTAAAACCTCATAATATTTCTATTTTCTTTTCTATCTTTATCCTTTCTAAGCATGTGGAAAATTCTTGAAGCAAAAATCTCTAAAATTTTTATTTCTTCGTTAAGGTTTTTAAACTTGTTAAATTATTTGAGGACACGTGCAATCTGGAAGGGTGACACCTATATTTTGGGTTTTCTATCTAGGAAAGCATTTCGCATAAATCCCAATCAATCGAGGGACCCGTATGCTTTCCTGGGAATTCCCGAGATGAGTGTTTACTTATAGGCTAAAGCATGTCTCCTTGAAAAATTATATAAGTTTAAATTAACCTTAATGTGCCATAGTATCCAAGTGATTTTGTCACTTTTGAGTACAATCCAAACTACGAATATCTATTTTTTTTATTTTGTTATCTCATTCTATTAAATCCTAGCAATTCTCATAAGTTCTTACAATCTTTTCTTGTCTTGTGAAAATCTGTAGAATGCCTCCTCGTCGTGCTCCCACAACCAACGCCAACACCGACATTGCTGCTATTCTCACCCAATTGGTGACACAACTCACCCAAGCCAATGGCGCCACCAATGGCAACAATGGTGGAAATGGAAGCAATAGTGGTAATAATGGTGGAAATGGTGGTAACAATCCATCTCAATGCACCTTCAAGCACTTCAACTCGTGCAATCCCCTAAAGTTTTATGGAACCGAAGGAGCTACTGGACTCCTTCAATGGTTCGAAAGCATTGAGAATACCTTTCTCAATAGTGACTGTCCCGACAACCTCCGTGTTCGTCATGCTACAAGTGTCCTACAAAAACGGGCACTTACATGGTGGAATGGGGAGAAAAGGAATAGGGGTGTTGACATAGCTATGGCCTTACCTTGGGATGAAGTCAAAAGGCTTATGACCGAGGAGTTCTGTCCTAGAAATGAAGTGAAAACGTTAGAGGCTGAATTTTGGGATCTTGCCCAAGATAGTGGTGAAAACTTGGCTTATACAACTCGGTTCCATGAGTTGAGTCTTCTTGTGCCCCACATGGTCACTCCTTTGTCCCGTTGTATCGAAAAGTATATTGGGGGGCTACCAAGACAAATCCAAGATACTGTCTTAGGTAGAAATCCTGCTACTCTAGATGATGTTATTCGTCTATCTGCTACCTTAACTGATAATCATGTGAAAGCTGGAACTCTTACCAAAAAGGGTTCTAAGAAAGTTTCTGAAAACGTAACCCCTCCTATCCACAACAAAGAAGCCACAACTGAACCCTCTCGCAATAACAAAAAGAGGAAAGTTAGAAATTTTGCTGTGGTTACTCCTGCTATTCCCGTTAATCAAGTTGCACCCGTAGTTCAAGCACCGGCCAAAAAGCCATATGTTGGGATCTACCCTCTTTGTGCCACCTGCAATTATCATCATCCTCAAAATATCCCATGTCGCCTTTGTACTTATTGTGGGAGATATGGTCATACAGTTAGTGTTTGTAGGACCAAAGCTCTTGCGGGCCAAGTCAACCCTCCAAACCGAACCGTACCTCAAGTGGCTAACCAAGGTGCTCCCGCCATTGCTAATGGGCATGCTTGTTATGAGTGTGGTGACCCGAACCATTTTCGTGATCAATGTCCAAGACTTGCAAATGCTAGACAAGGTGGAGCTCGTGGGCGTGCGTTCAACATAAACGCCAACGAATCTCAAGCCAACAACGACGTGGTTAATGGTACGTTCCTTGTTAATAGTCAATATGCCTCCATTTTGTTCGATACCGGTGCCGATAAAAGTTTTGTGTCACTTAATTTTGAGCCTTTACTTGCAAAGACACGATCCCAATTAGAGAAAACCTTCACCATTGAAATAGCAAATGGTGACTCCCTTACAATTGAGTCTATTATCTATGATTGCTCCTTAGAACTTAATGATCATACATTCCCAATCAACCTTGTTCCAATGCCACTAGGAAGCTTTGATATTATCATAGGTATGGATTGGCTATCAAATCGTCATGCCGAAGTCATTTACTTTGAAAAGTGTATCCGAATTCCGCTACCATCGGGAGAAACCTTAAGGGTTTTTGGTGAAAAGCCTTGCAATGGACTTGAGTTGATGTCGTGTATTACCGCTCAAAAGTACTTACGTAAGAAGTACATTGCTTTCTTAGCTCATATTGTTCAAAAGGATATCAAGGAGAAGAGTATCCAAGACATTCCGATCATTCGGGATTTCCCCGAAGTTTTTCCTAAGGATTTATCCGGTCTTCCTCCCGTTCGTCAAGTAGAGTTCCGTATTGATCTTATACCTGGAGCTAACCCCGTTGCTAGAGCTCCTTATCGTCTTGCACCTTCCGAAATGCAAGAGCTTGCAAGTCAACTTCAAGAACTCTCCGATAAAGGTTTCATTCGCCCAAGTCATTCACCGTGGGGTGCACCCGTCTTATTTGTTAAGAAGAAGGATGGATCATTTCGCATGTGTATTGACTACCGTGAACTTAATAAGCTTACTATCAAGAACCGTTATCCTTTGCCTAGAATCGATGATCTCTTTGATCAACTTCAAGGTTCTACTTGTTTCTCAAAGATTGATCTTCGATCCGGTTATCATCAGCTTCGTGTTCAAGAAGATGACATTCCTAAGACTGCTTTTCGAACAAGGTATGGTCATTATGAGTTCATGGTTATGCCTTTCGGGCTAACCAATGCACCCGCAGTTTTCATGGATCTCATGAATCGTGTGTGCAAACCGTACCTTGATAAATTCGTGATTGTCTTCATTGACGATAGCTTAATCTATTCCAAGACAAAAGCCGACCATGAAGAACACCTTAGATTAGTTTTGGACCTCTTGAGAAAAGAACAACTATATGCCAAATTCTCCAAATGTGAATTTTGGCTAAAAGAAGTTCAATTTCTTGGTCACATCGTCAACGACAAGGGTATTCATGTTGATCCTGCTAAGATTGAAACGGTTAAGAATTGGAATGCCCCGAAGACTCCTACCGAAGTTCATTCATTTCTTGGTCTTGCGGGTTATTATCGTCGTTTCATCTCAAACTTCTCAAAGATTGCTGTCCCTCTTACCGCTCTGACCCACAAGGGTAAGACTTATGAATGGGGACCGAAACAAGAAGAAGCTTTCCAAACCCTCAAGCAAAAGTTGTGCAATGCTCCCATATTGACTCTCCCCGATGGAAATGATGATTTAGTTGTCTATTGTGATGCTTCTAACCAAGGTCTTGGTTGTGTTCTCATGCAACGAGGCAAAGTAATCGCTTATGCATCTAGGCAACTCAAAGTTCATGAGAAGAATTATACGACGCACGACCTCGTGTTGGGTGCGGTCGTATTCGCGTTAAAGATTTGGAGACATTACCTATATGGCACGAAATGTGTGGTATTCACCGACCACAAAAGTCTTCAACATATCTTCAACCAAAAAGAACTCAATATGAGGCAACGATGTTGGGTCGAACTCCTTAACGACTACGACTGCGAGATTCGTTACCATCCCGGCAAAGCGAATGTTGTAGCCGATGCTTTGAGTCGAAAGGACCATGTTATGCTTCAATGTGCCCGTATTCAAACCGATATTCAAACCCGTATCTTAGAAGCTCAACACGTCTCGGTAACCGAGGGTAACATGTATGAAGAAATGTCGTGTGGTGTTGAACTTCTTCTTGAATCAAAACCCAATGGCTTATTATATTACTTGAACCGTATTTGGGTTCCCGATCGTGACGATCTCCGTACATTTCTCATGAACGAGGCTCATAAGACTCGTTATTCTATTCATCCTGGTGCGGATAAAATGTACCAAGATCTTCGCCAACTTTATTGGTGGCCCGGTATGAAGAAAGACATTGCTCTTTATGTGACCAAATGCTTAACTTGTTCCAAAGTCAAAGCCGAACATCAACGTCTATCTGGTTTACTTGAACAACCAGAAATTCCCATGTGGAAATGGGAGAATCTAGCTATGGATTTCATTACCAAGCTCCCTCGCACCTCGAGTGGATATGATAGTATTTGGGTGATCATTGATCGTCTCACTAAATCCGCTCATTTCTTGCCTATCCGCGAAGACTTCAAAGTGGAGAAGCTAGCCCGAATTTACATTGATGAAATTGTGAGCCGTCATGGTGTTCCCGTGAACATAATATCCGATAGAGACGATCGGTTCACCTCTCGATTTTGGCAATCTCTCCAAAAGGCTCTTGGTACTCGATTGGATTTGAGCACTGCTTACCATCCGCAAACTGATGGTCAAACCGAGCGAACAATCCAAACTCTTGAAGACATGCTTAGAGCTTGTGTCATCGATTTTGGTGGCAATTGGGATTCACATCTATCCCTCACTGAGTTTTCTTACAACAATAGCTACCACACAAGTATCAACATGGCTCCATTCGAAGCTCTCTATGGTCGCAAGTGTCGTTCTCCTATCTGTTGGAACGAGATTGGTGAAGCCCAAATCACCGGTCCCGAGTTAATTCAAGAAACATCCGACAAGATTATTCAAATCCGTGACAATATTCGAGTAGCGAGGAGTCGGCAAAAGAGTTATGCCGACAAACGTCGAAAACCCTTGGAATTCCAAGTCGGAGATCTTGTTCTTCTTAAGGTGTCTCCATGGAAGGGCGTGATCCGTTTTGGAAAGAAAGGCAAGTTAGCACCTCGCTATGTTGGTCCATTCAAGATCCTTGAAAGGATTGGGAAAGTGGCTTACAAGCTCGAGTTACCTCCATCTCTTGGCAATGTGCATCCTACATTTCATATATCTAACCTGAAGAAATGTCTCGCTGATGAGAATCTCCATATACCGCTTGACGAAGTGCTCATTGATGAAAGATGCACTTCGTTGAGAAGCCGGTGGAAATTATGGATCGCGAGGTCAAACAGCTAAAGCGAAGTCGCATTCCTATTGTCAAAGTTCGTTGGGAATCTAAGCGTGGTCCTGAGTTAACTTGGGAACGAGAAGACCAAATGAAGCTCAAGTACCCTCATCTTTTTACCGATACCATCGCTTCCTCAAACTAAATTTCGAGACGAAATTCTATCAACATGGGGAGACTGTAACATTTCTGATTTTTAGTAACCATATTTCGAATGCATTTCAAACTCAATACTCGTGCACTGTCTTATTATACTCTTCGCCATAAATTAAATGCAATGATTCAATACAAATTTACAAGTTTTGCTCGATTATATACACTTAAACGCTATACAAGTAACTATTTGTTTCAAACTAATCAAACCTAAAAGGTTAAGGACTAAAGTTGAAAATTTAGCAAGAAACCCTAATTAGCACGGTCGTGCTTCGTCCTAGCACGGTCGCGCCAAGTGTCTCGGCACGATCGCGCGACTGGTCCTGGAACGATCGCGCCCGGTGCCTAAGCACGGTCGCGCCTCTCTTGGGCACGGTTGCGCCTGCGTAACAGTTGAAACGTAAATGCAGTTTAATCACCCGATCATTGGAAATCCGTAACAGTCGTCCGTTTCTTTTCCCCTTAACGAATGAATCACAATTATCGAATTCCTCAAACGTCTCAGTTCATATTACCAATTTCGAAAAACTCTCTCAAGCTTTCCAAGAAACTGGAATCCGCTGTTCGATCCGAATTCTCTCAATCCAGTAGCAGAGACTCGATACTCAATCATCCTCGAAGTTCCCAGGCTATTTGGATTGGCCGGAGTTGCAGTAAAGATCGCCGGAACACAAGCCGTCGACGCCGGAACTCCTTCTTGCCGATCTCTATCAATCCTCTACTGTTTCGGGTAATTGAAATCATTTATTTCAGTTAAGTAGTCTCTATCGAAAGCCCCATAATAATTTAGGCTTCCATCATAGAATTTACCCCGAATCAGAATCGATGTTTTATTTAAAATAATTTAATCGAATCCACTGTTAAAAATGTTGTTAATACAATTAAAATATCCCAAAAGACTCGTAATAACCCATTAATCAAAAGCCCTAACAATTCCAGCGTTTAAAATACAAGCATTTGTCAATTCGTGTCTGACTTGGAAGAGACACGGTCGCGCTAATCGTCTAGCGCGGCCATGCCTCATAGAGCGCGGTCGTGCCGACTAGCAGCGCGGTCGTGTCCTCCTGTCCAGACCTTGTCATGCCCTCTGGGCTAGTCTCTGTTGTGTCTAAAGATCATAGACACGACTGTGCCGGGCCAAGGCACGGTCGTGCCTGTTGACTTGTCTAGATTGTGCTCCTGTTGATCAACCCGGTCGCGCCCCGACTAGCGCGGTCGCGCCCGTGGCTTGGGCACGATCGTGCCCTTCCGAGGCGCGGTTGTGTGAGATTCAGAACTTTTAACAGAATTATAATTTTATATATTTTAATCAGTAAATGTTTCAGATTTTATAAAAATATGTTTTCTGTATTTAGAAATGGATTAAAAGTTTAAATCTTGGCATAAATATAATTTATTTAAAAGTTTATGAAAAATTAAATTTTATATTTATTATCTTACACTTAAATGATATTTTAAATAATTAAGTTACAAAATTTATAAATAAATAAGATAATGATTATTTATTTAATTTACATTTTAAATCAAAATCATTTAATTATTTATACTTAATTACAATTAATATTTACATTATCTCATAAACTATAATTATATAACTATTATCCAATTCAAAACTAATCAAATTGTTTCAAAAATATTTTACTTCAAACTCTATATATTTTATTCAATACTTTTTAAATACAAATCAATAGTTTTATACACAAATTCAACTTTCATTTTAGACTTAAACCTTATGCACCTAATTGATTCAATACACATTACTCTTTAGGTTAAATTGTGCATTTCGAGGATCATATTTGCTATCTATAATCTTTTTTAGCTACACTTCCATACCAAGTGAGTATTCACAACCCCTTTTACTCTTTTACACTTTTGGGGTGGAACATGAACTCTATACGCATTACACATTACACATTTACATTTACACAAACAACACAAGTGTAAAAATCCTATTCACATACATTTGTGCAAAATTTGAGCTTTGTTCCCGAGTGCTAGGTGTGCTAACCTTTGTATGCTCTTATGTGCAATCATTAACTATACAAGCCGACGGTTTTCAATGATAGATCTATTGAGTCTGACAAACCCACCCATGGTGCGCGGTGATTGAAACCGACAACACAATTTTTGCATGCTAGTTACATGGTTTGGTTGTACATGGTTACACAATAGCTGCTCCTCATAAATGCCTTATTTTATCATGTTTTGTAAAGGATTTGTTTTCAACTATATGCTATCTACATACAACTATGTTATACTCACCAACTTTTTAGTTGACTTTATTTTATTCATGTTTCAGGCCCCAATATATGAGATTGATTCAAGACGTGTTCAACATAGGATTTGGACTTAGCAATTTAAATCAAGAACCTTATGAATTGTTTTATGTTTCTTGTTTGAATTTGATTTTGTACTTGGATTATTTGTAATGGCAATTTAACTTTAATATATTTCAATTTAGTCAACCATGTGCTATGAACAGTCTTACATGTCCCGCCCCGATGATTCCGCTATCGGTCGGGGTGTGACATGATAAAAGCTTGTAATAGTTAGATTTTATGTCTTTATGTTTTTGGTATGTAATTGTATAAAGTTGCTAAGTGTTTAACTAGTGAGCCTAGAGGCGAAGTTGTTAAGTTCGCCTGGTCTATCAGAGGCGAACTTAATAAGTTCGCTTAGGTCTATCTGAGGCGAACTTGTTAAGTTCGCTTGGTCTGTTGGAGGCGAACTTAACAAGGTCGCTTACAGCAGGTGTGTTTCTATATATATGTGTTACAGAGTCATTAGAAGGGATCGATCCAAGGAGAGAAAAACTTGTCTGATTGAGTCTGTAACCACAGTGATTTGGAATATAACGAGAAGTTTATTTACGCGTGTTGTTTGAATTGTCAATTAGTATACAAACGCTAATACGAAGGATTCCGCACTTCGTGTTATAGAAACGTCATATCACGAGTTCGATCAGTAGTTGAGTTACCTGGACCTACACGAAGGATTCCGCACTTCGTGTTGTAGCTCAAATGATTCTCAAAATCACGAGTTAACCTAGATTACCATGTATGAATTTGAGTTAATAATGTGTACAAGGTCTAGGTCTTGTTCCAAAGTTCTTAGGGTCTTGATATGTAACAAAGGTTGAGTCGTTTCATGTAAAACAGAGGTTTGTATGTTGACATATGTAGTAGACAAAGGTTTGGTAAGAAAATGTAGGTTCAAAGTATACTTGGAAATAATTATTATTTTAATGTTTAATTAATTTAAATAAACAAATTCCTTTTATTTATATAAAATAATGTTTGTTTAAAAGAAATATAACCTTGTACTAAATAAATCTATTTATTTATTTATGATAACATGTCAAGATATAGGGTAAATATATATTTTGTACATATTTAAACCCCAAATAATTTTATAAATAAAATAAAAAAAGATTACTAATAAATAAATTTAATTATTTATTTAATATAAAAGTAGTATGTAAAAGAAGTACGAAATGTAGACGTATTTATTATCATATATTAGGAAAAAGTTTTATATGATTTTAAACTCTAATATATGTTTATAATTAGTTTAATAAAAGAATGGTTTATAACTTTTGTTTCATGTAAAAGTATTTTGATAAATTCTTGTTATAATAGTTAAGTAATTTAAAATAATTTGTTTTGTACTTTAAATAATTGGATTTAAAATATATTTTTAAATGAATAAAATGAGTTTTTAAACAATATAAATGTGTAAAATAGATGTTTTATGTTAAAATTGTAAACTATTGTTTTATTCTGATCTAAATAATGTCGGGTTTATAAAAATAATTTTATACAATTTTCAAAGCATCAAAAACCGTTTTTAAAAATAAATGTGGCTTGCCCGGGTCGAACCCGGGTCTGCCTTGTGCAGGCTCAACGATTTAACCACTGCACCAGGGGCTGACTATTGAACTAGATTCGGTTTGAATTCATTTTAATATGCAACTGAAAAAGAGCCGGATTCTGGTAACAAAAGGGAAATAAAACGGTGTTGGGTATGGGTTTGGAACCCGCGACTACGCGTGTACGGGTCTTGCATCTTAGCCGGTTGAACTGGGTTAAAACCTTGATAACAATTTGTTCCTTTAATTCTTTAACAACTAATCCCCGAATCCTTTTCTTCCCCAACTCGCAAACACAAACCCTAACCCCTGGATTGAATCGGTTAAGCCCCTGATTACACCTGGAATCATGGGGCTTATGCTCCTGAGATCAAAACAAATCTAAGGGCACAATAATTACTTACAATGGTTGCGTAGATAGGACGATCTACAGGGGTTTCAGTTTATTTACGCTACTTCTGATAATATGACAGAACACTTATATATAGGAAGTACCATCGGCGTATCCACCATGCCCTTGACATATCACGTCAGTTTCGTTGTTACATGTCATGATAAGTTTTAGGTCACAACACACGACAAAATTTACTATGTTTTCCATGCGCTGATTTTTATATTTTCGTGTGCACCCGTAATTATTCAAATCATCGCACGGTCCGTATAGATCCTTTCGTCGTGTGCGGGGCAGGAGGGCACAGATTCACTTAGTTCATGTCTATTGTTTTCATATATTAGTTGCTAGTAAGTAACTATGTCCCTAATAGGTAGGTCAGTTAGCAACTAAAGAGAAATATGATAGTAAAACTTAAAGTTCTATAGTTTACTCATGTTTGAACATGAATACGTCAAACACCGAGTTGTTTCAATGTGTTATGGTTTTCAACTTTGGTGAACAAAGTGTATGACCATGCCTTGTGTGTAATAAATCAAATTGCATCAATTGTAAGCAGTTTAGTTTCATGTATAATGTAAACACACAAGTCTCATGTATGATCTAGTATTATGTAGCTTGTAATCGAGTAGGTTTCTTGTGTAATGTGAGCAACTAGATATCATGTATTTTCTAAATCAACAAGCCTTCACGTGTAAGGTAAACAATGTAGTATCATGTGTATTTCATGAAATGAATTTCATGTATGGTGTTAAAACCTAGTATCATGTATTTTGTAAACCCATAATCTTTCATGTGTAATGTAAGTAATGTAGTATCATGTACTTTGTAACCAAATAAGTTTCATGTTCTAATGGTCAATCAAGTATTGTATATAAAACAATCAATTGTTATGTACCATGTATATTGCAAACAACTAAGTTTCATGTATTATGTGTTAATGCTCGTAGCATATGTATTGCAAATAAACAGGTTTCATGGGTTATGTGATCAATCCAGTAAATTGTGATATGCACATAAACTAGTTTCATGTATTATGTGATCGTGATGTGTATCTTGTGAACATGCATACGTAATTTATTGAATTTCGTTTGTGACATATACTAACGAGTTTTGCATGTGATCGAATGTTGCGAAGAAGCGTGTTGTTTGGCGTTTGTGAAAAATGTGGTGGTTAGATTCTAGTTCTTTAAATCTCGTTGAGGTTTGTTGAGAAGGCAAGTGAAAGGTATCTAGGAGGTTTTGAAAACACTCACGGAAATGTGTTTATAAATAACTGATCTTTGTTTGAAAATAGGAAATTGTAAATTGTTCTTGGTTGTAGATGTATAGAGTAATGAAACTATTGAGTTAAATAATCTAAATAAATAGATAGTTTATAGGAAAAATATTTTAATTTAAATTTTTAATTACTAATAAGAGAATATTTTTAAGAGTAATTATTGGCTAAACTAGTAGTCGTATATTAATTTAGCCAGGGTTTAGAAATAATTACTTTAATGGGGAAAATCGTAATTATTTATCAATTTATAAAATAGGTTGTATTAAGTTCCCTTTCACAGTGAAAATGTTTATGGAAAAACTTATATTTCTGATACTCTCTAAAAGTTTGATAAACGTTTGGTTTGAAAATAACGAGGTTGTTTAAATCTAATAGGATGAGTTGTTTACGAAAGAGATTGTAGTGTACTAAATCGTATTGAATGAAGAAGGTGATACTTGAGAAATTTGATGAAAATATGATGGGTGTAATTCACACTCAACATGTCAAATCAATGAATAATAACTTTAGAGTTGAAATATATAAAATTGATTAAATGCTGAAATGTTAAACATTACTCAAAACATAGGGAAATGGTTTTCAAACTGAAAATTTAAAGACAATAAATAAAAATTTCTGTTAACGTCCCTTGTAGCTTTCCACTAGAAGGAAGATAATTCCCAAAACGAGCACCACTATGGTCACTCGGGTAGCCGATCCGGCTTCAGCTTTAGCTGTCTCCGTGCGATGTTGCGGTATTTCTTTTTCGAGGATGGAGATTAACCCCTTTTGGTACCCTAATTGGTTTGCTAGGCTATCCATTCTTTGTCCTTGCAAGTCGTGCATTACCCCTTGCTCCATCCTTTGCCTCTCAAATTCTGAGGTCCTTACATGTTGGTGAATGTCATTGGTTGGAATTCCTATAACACTAGTGGGTGTCGTGGTATGCCTTACCCAAGGGTTAGGATGGTACGGGTCGGGCATTAGATATGGGTCTCTTAGTGGGGGTGGTAACTGATTGTGGAGATGGGGTGTTTGATACGGGTTTCTGGGTGCGGGTGATCCAGATGTTTGAATTCTTGGGCCGGTGCTCCTAATCCAATCTTCCCTTACACCAAACCTTGGTCTAGCAGCTGGGGGTGTTGGTGACCGATGCACGGGTGTCCCGATGTCTTCTTCCCAATCAGACTCTGCTCCAGGACGGTAAACCGGGGAGGAAGGAGAGTAGGAGTCCATGTCTGGGAGGAAAATAATGAAATGGTTGTAAGTGATAATAAAATGCTGAGTGTTAGATATAGGAGTTCTCATAGGTTTTAGAGTTTGACTAGTCATAACACCGAGTCTTCACAATAGTATTTTAGAAGTACACTTGACCTATAAGTATTGCATTCCTGAGGAGAATTCCCAGGAAAGAGGGGTGGGTCACTAAGACACACTTAAGTACCCTGTCTTTCCTTAGCCAGAATCCCTCATGGGCCTACACACTCTTCCAGCTATCATGTACTAATAACACTATTGTTGGGCTTATGGTCATGATGAGAATTGTTGTGGGCTGGGCTTTGAGGCCCGAAGATGGGGTTTATTAAACCTAGTAGGCTTCTTCTTCTGGGAGGATAAGTGGATTCTTAGTTTATTAATAATGGGCATTAGGCCCAATAGTCTAGATTTTGATCACAAGAGATAGTGATATTTTGTGTGTGAGATTAAGGGTGCATGAAGAACTAAGTGTGTATGAGTGTGTGTGGAAACTTAGAATAGCACTTTAAATAAATCAAATAGGTAGCAATGAATAGGAGACAAAAGTTGACACGTAATGTGACACATAGACTATTAAGTATTGTATCATATGATGTAATTATTTAGTATAACATGTAAAGATATTCACATAAGAAATAATCATATAGCATGTAGTAGCATGGCATAGTATGGGTGTCCTAAGGTTATAGTCTAGGTCAAGAGTGTCTAATAACCTAATTCCCTATAACCAAGGCTCTGATACCAATCTGTCACACCCCAACCGACAACGAAAACGTCAGGGCGAGACATGTAGACTGTTCATGAGCTCAAGGTTGACTAAATTGTAATATATTAAATCCATTTAAATTCAAACAAACATAAACAAATTCCAAAGTACATAAATGAAATACAAATTGTTCTTGAATTAAAATTAACTTAGTCCCAAAGCCTATGTGTAGCAAGCCTTGATCAAACATTAGCACCTGAAACATGAATAAAATAAGGTCAACTAAAAAGTTGGTGAGCATACATAGGTTCGTACATAGATAGTATATAGATGTGAATTAACAAATCCTTACATAACATGTTAAAATAAGGCATTTATGGGGAGCAACTATTGTGTAACCAAAGTACAATCAAACCTTTGTAACTAGCATGCAAATTGTGTTGTCAGTAACAATCACCTCAATCTGGGTAGGTTTGTCAGACTCAATTGTAGCATCCATGACTTTTTGGCTAAATTCTTACCTTATTTATTTCAATAATAACACTATATTTAAATCATGTATTTATTCAAGCATTTTTTTTATATATATTACAATGAAAACTTATAGTTAATTTTTATAAGTTTATAAGGTGTGAAAAACCAAATTTTATATAAATACACATACATTTTATTAAATGATCCATTTACACAATTTGAAATTTTATTAAAAATAAAATCTCATCTCTTTATAAATGATAACAATTATACATATATTTTTTTTAAAAAAAAACCAAATAAATTGGTTTTGAATCCATTTAACTAATTTTTTTTTCTAATTTTGACTTTAAAAGTCAACTCATCACAAAACGGTTACAAAACCATCAAATTTGTGTGCAAAAACTCGATGGGATCGTGCTAGTATGTTACTACAACTGTTTCGTCGGATCTTAAAGACTCAATTAAAACGATTTCAATGATTTTGAATACCATATAGCCCGTAACCGTCCCACTCTCAAACGCAAATCAAATCATTCTTTTTACGTGAAATTGAAACTGTAAATCGGGTCTACCACCATCGCACCACCCCTCCAAAACTCCATTGAGCACCAATCAATCAGCATTGCGCTTCTGGAACCCTATCGATCATCAACACCAGCCGAGAGTACGTGCAAGCCCTGCTCGCTCGATACTCCGTCATACGAGGTAAAACTTAGCGCATTCGATTTGTAATCAGGCCCCGATCAAAAACCCTTTATCAATTTAAGCTATCAAAATCGATCGGGATCAATTTGGAATTAGGGTTCTTAGTCAGTTTTTATGTTTGGGGAGGGACTGTGGTTTAACCCTTGTATGCATTATCTAATCGGGCTTCGTCTATAGACCAGTGAACCCACCTGGTCTGACTGGTTAGGCCACTGCACCATTAGACCAGGTGGCATGGGTTCGAAACCCATAGCTGCACCCGACCGGATCCTTTTTGTGCGTGCCTTGGGCAGTAGACCCAGTTAGCTTTCACTCTTCGATTATAATCAACCGAGCCGGCCTTGTACACAAGTGACTCGTTTGGCCCAGCGGTACAAACCAACTGAGCACACAGGAACCACCCGGGTTCGAACCGGGTGGCCTGTTTATATTTTTAAACACCATTTCTAAAACTCCAAAAATTTTATAAAAAATATTTTTATATACCTTGAAACATTTATAGCAGAATAAAAGCAGAATCATTAAATTTCAATATAAATTCCGATTTAATCCGAATTAAAGTGTTAATTTGCATATTAAACTTTTAAAACAAAACTTTAAATATTTAAATTAATTTCTAAATAAAAACAATTAATTTTATAAAAGTTATAAAATATTAACTTCGTTAAAGAAAATCAATACTTATTTTTTTTAAAAGGAAAAATAAATAAATGGAAGTTATTTATTACAAAGTTAATATATTTTACTTTTTACACACTTTTATAAATAAATATTTTTGTTACATGTCTTTATAAATAAATAAATTATTTATTTAAATAAGATAAATCACACAACTAATGTTATAACTAAATTATTAAATAATAATTATTTAAAATTATTTAGTTATTCAAACTCAAAACCTAGTTTAATTATTTTAGAACTATTTATTTAAATTCCTCATTTTATAAAATACCTCATTCAAGTACGGACCACTAATACTTACCACTTCAACACTTGTCACACACAACCGATTCAAATCTTAGACATAGACTATTGTACCCTCTAATAATCCAAATATACATTATACAATAGGTTAACATATTGAGTTGCAAGGATCAAATTTGAATCTAGTCTCCCGTGTTTAGTTACACCTTGAACCAAGTGAGTATACATAGCCCCTTTTACTCTTTTATATTTTTAGGGTGAAACATGAACACTACTCAAACTACTGTTTACATTTACACAAACAACACAAGTACAAATCCTAATTACATTCATGTGTGCAGTTTGAGCTTTATGCCCGAGTGCTATGCGTGCTAACTTTGTGAACACTTATATGAAATCATTAACTATTCAAGCCGACAGTTTTCAATGATAGATCTATTGAGTCTGACAAACCCACCCAGGTAGGGTGATTGATACCGACAACACAATTTTGCATGCTAGGTACAAAGGTTTGATTGTACTTGGTTACACAATAGCTGCTCCCCATAAATGCCTTATTTATCATGTTATGTAAGGATTTGTTTTACAAACTATATGCTATCTATATACAAACCTGTGTTATACTCACCAACTTTTTAGTTGACTTTATTTTATTCATGTTTCAGGTACTAATGTGTGAGTGTGATCAAGATGTGCTACACATAGGCTTGGACCTAGTTAAATTAAATAAAGAACTTATGTATTTCAATTATGTTGTTTTTCTTGGATTGTTTTGTCATGAATGTTGCAATGAAGTTTGATAATTAATATATTTTAATATAGTCAACCTCGTGCTTTTAAACAGTCTACATGTCCCGCCCCGATGATTCCACCATCGGTCGGGGTGTGACAGATTGGTATCAGAGCCTTGGTTATAGGGAATTAGGTTATTAGACACCTTGATATAGACTATAACTTTAGGACACCCACTTATGCCATGCTTTATGATTATATGTTATGTGCTACATGCTATGTGCTACATGCTTACTATGATTAGTTATTATTTCATTTTTGATGCATTACTTGTTAAAAATTCATGACTTACTAGGATCTCCTTAAATAATAATTAAATAAATAATATCCCTTCCCATATCCTAAAACCTCATAATATTCTTATCTCCTTCTCTATCTATATCTTTCTTAGCATGTGAAAACTTCATGAAGCTAAATCTATCAAATTTCTTTATTTCCTCGTTAAGGTTTTTAAACATTGCTAATTATTCGAGGACACGTGCAAACTGGACTGTATTCTGGGTTTTCTGTCTAGGAAAGCATTTCGCATAAATCCCAATCAACCGAGGGACCCGTATGCTTTCCTGGGAATTCCTAGGATGAGTGTTTATTTATAGGCTAAAGCATGTCTCCTTGAAAATTATATGAGTTTAATTAACCTTAATGTGTCATAGTATTCGAGTGATTATATCACTATATGAGTACAATCTAAACTATGATTAACTATTTTATTTCATTACCTTGTCCTTTTAATTCAAGTAATTCTCATAAGTTCTCACATCTTTTCTTGTCTTATGAAAATCTGTATAATGCCTCCTCGTCGTGCTCTCGTGGCCAACACCAACACCGACAACGCTACCATTCTTGCACAACTAGTAACTCAACTCACTCAAGCTAATAGTGCCGCCAATGGTAACCATGGGGCAAATGGTGGTAATGGTGGAAATGGTGGTGCCAACCCACCTCAATGCACCTTCAAGCATTTCAACTCGTGCAATCCTCTTAAGTTCTATGGTACTGAAGGAGCAACGGGACTTCTTCAATGGTTCGAAAGTATTGAGAATACCTTTCTCAATAGTGACTGCCCCGATAACCTTCGTGTTCGTCATGCTACAAGTGTCTTACAAAAACGGGCACTCACGTGGTGGAATGGGGAAAAGAGGAATAGGGGTGTGGATGTAGCAACGGCCTTACCTTGGGATGAGGTTAAAAGGCTAATGACTAAGGAATTCTGTCCTCGAAATGAGGTAAAGAAACTCGAAGCCAAATTTTGGGATCTTGCCCAAGATAGTGGTGAAAACTTGGCATATACAACTCGGTTCCATGAGTTGAGTCTCCTCGTGCCCCACATGGTCACGCCTTTATCCCGCTGCATTGAAAAATATATTGGTGGATTGCCTAGGCAAATTCAAGATATTGTCCTAGGGAGAAATCCCGCAACACTTGAAGATGCTATCCGTTTATCCGCTACCTTAACCGATAACCATGTGAAGGCGGGGACTCTTACTAAAAAGGGGACAAAGAAAGTCTCCGACACTGCAACTTCTTCCACCCACAACAAAGAAGCCACAACTGAACCCTCCCGACATAATAAGAAAAGAAAGGCTAGAAACTATGCTATGGTCACTCCTGCTATGCCTGTTAACCAAGTTGCTCCTATGGCTCAAGCACCAACCAAAAAACCATATGTTGGGATCTACCCACTCTGTGCCACATGCAACTATCATCATCCCCAAAACATCCCATGTCGCATTTGCACTTATTGTGGGAAATATGGCCATACGGTAAATGTGTGTAGGGCCAAAGCTCTTATGGGCCAAGTCAACCCACCAACCCGAACCAATCAACAAGTGGCTAATCAAGGTGTTCCTGCTATAGCAAATGGGCGGGCATGTTTTGAATGTGGTGACCCAAATCACTTCCGTGATCAATGCCCAAGGTTGATCAATGCTAGACAAGGCGGAGCTTGTGGGCGTGCTTTCAACATAAACGCCAATGAGGCTCAAGCCAACAATGATGTGGTCAACGGTACGTTCCTTGTTAATAGTCACTATGCCTCCATTTTATTTGATACCGGTGCCGACAAAAGTTTTGTGTCACTTAGTTTTGAACCTTTACTTGCAAGGACACGATCCCAATTACAGAAAACCTTCACTGTCGAAGTAGCAAATGGTGATTCACTTACAATTGAGTCTGTTGTCTATGACTGATCTCTAGAACTTAATGAACATACATTCCCAATCAATCTTGTACCAATGCCATTAGGAAGTTTTGATATCATCGTAGGCATGGATTGGCTATCAAATCATCATGCCGAAGTCATTTGTTTTGAGAAGTGCATCCGAATACCTCTACCATCGGGAGAAACGTTAAGAGTCTTTGGTGAAAGGCCTTGCAAGGGATTAAAGTTAATGTCATGCACTACCACTCAAAAGTACTTACGAAAGAAGTACGTGGCCTTCTTAGCTCATATTGTTCGAAAGGATGTCAAAGAGAAGAGTATCCAAGACATTCCCATCATTCGGGATTTTCCCGAAGTATTTCCCGAAGATCTATCCGGTCTTCCACCTGTTCGCCAAGTAGAATTTCGCATTGATCTTGTGCCCGGAGCTAACCCCGTGGCTAGAGCTCCTTACCGCCTTGCACCTTCTGAAATGCAAGAACATACAAGCCAACTCCAAGAACTTTCCGACAAAGGTTTCATTCGTCCAAGTCATTCACCGTGGGGTCCACCCGTCTTATTCGTCAAGAAGAAGGATGGATCATTCCGCATGTGTATTGACTACCACGAACTTAACAAGCTTACTATCAAAAACCGTTATCCCTTACCTAGAATTGATGGCCTCTTTGATTAACTTCAAGGTTCTACTTGCTTCTCGAAGATTGATCTTCGATCTAGTTATCACCAACTCCGTGTGCAAGAGGATGATATTCCAAAAACTGCCTTCCGAATAAGGTATGGACAGTATGAGTTCATGGTCATGCCTTTTGGGCTAACCAATGCACCCGCAGTCTTCATGAACCTCATAAATCGTGTGTGCAAACCGTACCTTGATAAATTCGTGATCGTCTTCATTGATGATATCTTAATCTATTCCAAGACTAAAGTCGACCATGAGCAACATCTTAGATTGGTTTTGGACCTCTTGAGAAAAGAACAACTATATGCCAAATTCTCCATATGTGAATTTTGGCTAAAGGAAGTTCAATTTCTTGGTCATATCGTCAACGACAAGGGAATTCATGTTGACCCTGCTAAAATCGAAACGGTTAAGAATTGGAATGCCTCGAAGACTCCCACCGAAGTTCGTTCATTTCTTGGTCTTGCGGGTTATTATCGTCGTTTCAAGCACTTTCCTGTGACAACACTCTGGATAGAGTCTTAGTTTGAATTTTCATGTCTGTAATTGCCTTTGTAAATAAGAGTCTTTATGTATTAGTTTATCGAGTTGTATTTACTTTTACATATTGAATGTTGCATTTCTTTCTAAGTGTTTTGCGCACTTACATCCAGAGATTTCGCCTCTTGATCCGGACTGTTTGAAGATTTCTCCGCAGATCTGTTATTTCAGGTCTGCTCAGGACCTACATTCTCCAAATGTGAATTTTGGTTAAAGGAAGTTCAATTTCTTGGTCATATCGTCAACGACAAGGGAATTCATGTTGACCCTGCTAAAATCGAAACGGTTAAGAATTGGAATGCCCCGAAGACTCCCACCGAAGTTAGTTCATTTCTTGGTCTTACAGGTTATTATCGTCGTTTCATCTCAAACTTCTCTAAGATTGTTGTCCCCCTTACCGCTTTGACCCACAAGGGTAAGACTTATGAATGGGGACCAAAACAAGAAGAAGCTTTCCAAACTCTCAAGCAAAAGTTGTGCAATGCTCCCATTTTGACTCTCCCTGATGGAAATGATGATCTAGTTGTCTACTTGTGATGCTTCTAACCAAGGTCTCGGTTGTGTACTCATGCAACGAGGCAAAGTAATCGCTTATGCATCAAGGAAACTTAAGATTCATGAGAAGAATTATACGACGCACGATCTCGAATTGGGTGCGGTCGTATTCGCATTGAAGATTTGGAGACATTATCTCTATGGCACGAAATGTGTGGTGTTCACTGACCACAAAAGTCTTCAACATATCTTCAATAAAAAAGAACTCAATATGAGGCAACGACGTTGGGTTGAACTCCTTAACGACTATGAATGCGAGATTCGTTATCATCCCGGCAAAGTGAATGTTGTAGCCGACGCTTTGAGTCGAAAGGACCATGTTATGCTTCATTTTGCCCGAATTCAAACCGACATTCAAAATCGCATCTTAGAAGCTCAACACGTCTCAGTCACCGAGGGTAACATGTACGAAGAAATGTCGTGTGGTGTTGAACTTCTGCTTGAATCAAAACCCAATGGCTTACTTTATTATTTGAACCGTATTTAGATTCTCGATCGCGATGATCTCCGTGCATTCCTCATGAACGAGGCTCATAAGACTCGTTATTCTATTCATCCTAGTGCGGATAAAATGTATCAAGATCTTCGCCAACAATATTGGTGGCCCGGAATGAAGAAAGACATTGCTCTCTATATTACTAAATGTTTAACTTGCTCCAAAGTCAAAGCCGAACATCAACGTCCTTCTGGTTTACTCGAACAACCAGAAATTCCCGTGTGGAAATGGGAGAACTTAGCTATGGATTTCATTACCAAACTCCCTCGCACCTTAAGTGGTCATGATAGCATTTGGGTGATCATTGATCGTCTCACCAAATCTGCTCATTTCTTACCTATCCGTGAAGACTATCGGGTTGAGAAACTAGCCCGAATTTACATCGACGAAATTGTGAGCCGTCATGGTGTTCCCTTGAACATAATATCCGATCAAGATGCCCGGTTCACTTCTCGTTTTTGGCAATCTCTTCAATCTGCTCTTGGCACACGATTGGATTTGAGCACGGCTTACCATCCCCAAACTGATGGTCAAACCGAGCGAACAATCCAAACTCTTGAAGGCATGCTAGAGCTTGTGTAATTGATTTTGGTGGCAATTGGGATTCACATTTATCCCTAATTGAGTTCTCATACAACAATAGATATCACACAATTATCAACATGGCTCCATTTGAAGCTCTTTATGGTCGCAAATGCCGTTCTCCTATCTGTTGGAATGAGATTGGTGAAGCACAAATCACCGGTCCCGAACTAATTCAAGAAACATCCGATAAGATCATTCAAATCCGTGACAGCATTCGAGTAGCGAGGAGTCGGCAAAAGAGTTATGCCGACAAACGTTGAAAACCCTTGGAATTCCAAGTCGGTGACCTTGTTCTTTGTAAGGCCCCTTTCCCGGGTGACCTCACTTGTTGGATTTACTCATAAACATAGTCATAAATACTGAACTTAAATTTATGACATTCATCATTCAATTACATAATCAAAACAGCGGAAGTCTTTACGAATAAAACATAACATATTCTTAACAAACAAAAGTGGGATGTCAGTCTTGTGCCGGGTAACCTTCACGCCATCGCACGACCTTTTCTTCCTTTACCTGAAATGTATACTAAAGTCAGCTAACGCTGGTGAGTTCTAGTTTAATGCGTTTAGATATAAACATTCTTTTCTTTACTTCATAGGTAGACATTATTATAAAGTCATTCATATAAATACGTATTCATAGCTTTTTGCTTTTCTTTCATCTTTCTTTTCTTTATTAATGTGATTACATATATATATATATGCGTTCACCCTTTTTCTTTCCTTTTTCTTAACATTCTTTCCTTATCTTTCTTACGTGATTACATAGATATGCATTCACCTTTACTTTCTTTACCATTTATTGGTCATACACATAAGGGTGATCAACCCATTACTTTGCTTACGTAAGTCACAAAGACAAACGTTCTCGAACTACCGTCGTAGTCCATTTTCTTAACCGTCCGGCACTAGAAACCGTCCGTCATATCTTTACCGTCCTACCGAAGTAGTCCGTCATATCTTTACCGTCCTACCGAAGTAGTCCGTCATATCTTTACCGTCCTACCGTCGTAGTCCGTCATATTCGCCCGTCTGCCCTAAGGCATCCGTTTCCCACTTGAACTAACTATACAGCCGGATATTGATTTAGCGTCTTACTCCACCGTAGTGGCCTTTATTTAGTCTACCCTTCTAGACTTTCTTTCCTAGCTGCATAGTAGTCAAGTGGTCGTCCGGCTACCGTAGTAGCCGTTATCATCGAAGCGTCCATAACATTTTCTGTACTTTGCAAGCAATATATACATGGATATAAAGCAAGATTTCATTCTTACATGTTATGCCATTTATTCTTTTCATTCTTTGCAAGCAATATATACATAGATATAAAGCAGGATTTCATTCTTTCATATTGTGTTATACTTTCGTTCATTCTTTATAATCATGCTTTTCATTCTTTATTCATAATTTCTCTTTCGTGTATGGGTATATATATACTTGTATAACACCTATGATCACATTAACATTCATAACCTTTATTCACTTAGTGTATACACTTCAGCCCCAAAACATTTGAAAACATTTGCATATAACATAGAAGGGGGCACATAGAACTCACCTGATAGGCGGGTCCCTGAAGTATAATAGCTGGTTTCGAAACGTCACTAAGGTCACCCACTATCTGTATAATAAAGTCATACATATAAGGTAGGGCTCCTAAATGACACTAGACATTACTGTTCTTGAACTCGGTAGTTTCGGGAGGTGGGTCGCATCGAAACTATGGTAGTTTCGAGCTATGGTCTTACACTCGAAACTAGGTAGTTTCGAGTCATAATCCTTCTATCGAAACTAGGTAGTTTCGAGTCATTAACTTATGAAAAATCTTAGTTTAGGTTCAAGGTGACACTCGAAACTAGGTAGTTTCGAGTCCTGAGTTCCTATCGAAACTATAGTAGTTTCGAGTCATTGGCTGCTATCGAAACTAGATAGTTTCGAGTCAAACATGACTATCGAAACTAGAGTAGTTTCGATGGGTCTGCATGTATCGAAACTATAGTTTCGAGTCATGGGTCTGCATCTTCCCTGACCAGAACCTTGCTCCAGCCAACTTATTTCCAATCGATTAAACCTTGAACATTTTACGTTAAACACCTTCCTTTATCGTTCTTGAGTTCAAATACGTGATTTGTTTCAAGTTTCATATGCAAAAATCGTATCTTTAGTTGATTTAAACCCGAGACATGCAAAGACTCAGAATCAGAGGCGATGCTTACCTCAACAGGCCCGATTTCTGTTGCTATGCGCTGAAATGGTGGAGACGGATGATTCCCGAGCCCTTGAGTCTTCTCCTTGCGGTTTTCTTCACAAGCCGATCGCTCTCTCTCTCTCTCTCTCTAGTGTTCTTGCGCAGGAAGATGAAATGAGAGGGGGTTTGGGTTGAAGCTGCTGTTTTGTAATGGGTTTCCCCCTTTTCTTTTCGGCCCATGGGCCGAAATTTTGGCCAAGCCCACTTTATTTCCCTTTTCTATTTGTCTTGTCATTATTTGGGATGTTACAAGTCTACCCTCCTTAATGAGGTTTCGTCCTCGAAACCTGTTACACGTTAAACAACTGGGGATACAGTTCCTTCATCTCGTCTTCTTTCTCCCAAGTAGCCTCAGACCCCTTTCTGTGTTTCCATTGTATTTTGACTAAAGGAATCGACTTATTGCGTAATCGTTTCTCAGCTCGGTCAAGAATGGCTATTGGTTCTTCTACATAGTTCAAGCTGTTATCCACTTCGATTTCGTCATAAGGTATGTGAGCCGTATCGTCAGCAAGGCACTTGCGTAAGTGTGATATGTGGAATGTAGGGTGTATTCCACTAAGCTCGACGGGTAGGTCGAGTCTGTAAGCAACTTGACCCACTCTTGCTACAATCTTGAAAGGTCCGACAAACCTTGGACTTAGTTTGCCACGCTTTCTGAACCGAATGATTCCTTTCCACGGTGATACTTTCAACAGTACCATGTCCCCTACTTGAAACTCTAAATCCCTCCTTCTCTTATCCGCGTATGATTTCTGTCTGTCTTTTGCGGCTTTCATACGAGCCTTGATTTGATCAAATTTCTCAGAAGTAGCTTTGACCACTTCGAGACTTGCAAAATCCTTCTGTCCAATTTCCCCCCAACAAACCGGGGTCCTACATTTCCTCCCATACAACATTTCAAATGGCGGCATGCCAATAGTCGAGTGATAGCTGTTGTTATATGAAAATTCTGCCAATGGTAGATGGCTGTCCCAACTCCCACCGAAGTCAATGATACAGGCCCGGAGCATGTCCTCCAAGGTCTGAATGGTCCTTTCCGATTGTCCATCGGTTTGGGGGTGGTAAGCGGTGCTGATGTTCAGTCTAGTGCCCATTGCTTCATTGAATTTCTTCCAAAACCTTGACGTGAATCTAGTATCCCTGTCAGACACAATCGACAGCGGCATACCATGTCTGCTCACAATTTCCTTGATAAATACTTCTGCTAGCTTTTCAGAAGAAGAAGTTTCTCGTATTGGCAAGAAGTGAGCACTCTTTGTCAAGCGGTCGACGATCACCCAAATGGTATCATTGCCTTTAGCTGTTCGCGGTAGCTTGGTAATGAAGTCCATTGTGATCTCTTCCCACTTCCATCCCGGTATTGGTAAAGGTTGCATTTTACCGCATGGTTTTTGGTGCTCGGCCTTAACTAGAGAACACGTTAGGCACTTGCTCACGTATTCTGTCACATCATTCTTCATGCCAGGCCACCAGTATTCTTTCTTCAAGTCTTGATACATTTTGTTTGTCCCGGGGTGAATAGAGTAGCGAGACTTATGGGCCTCGTCAAGGATTTTGGCCCTAAGTTCGCCAATCTTAGGTATCCACATCCGGCCAAAACGAGTTCGTACACCGTACGTATTGGTTTCCAGGTTACCCTGTTGTCCAACTATTCTTTCGCGTTTCACATTTCTCTCTAACAGTGCTTCACCTTGTGCCTTTACTATTTCATTCATTAAATCTGGTGTTATAATCAACTGACACGCCTTGATTCTAATAGGTGTCGACTCTTCCTTCCTGCTTAAGGCGTCAGCCACTACATTTGCCTTGCCTGGGTGGTATAATATTTCGCAATCGTAGTCTTTTAGTAGTTCCAACCACCTTCTTTGTCTCATGTTTAATTCCTTCTGCTCGAAGAAGTACTTCAGGCTCTTGTGATCGGAGTAGATGGTGCATTTAACCCCGTACAAATAGTGTCTCCATATTTTTAACGCGAAAACCACTGCTGCCAACTCCAGATCGTGAGTCGGGTAGTTAACTTCATGAATCTTTAGCTGCCGCGAGGCATAAGCAATAACTTTTCCCCTTTGCATAAGTACACAACCCAATCCTTGACCCGAAGCGTCGGAGTAAACTACCAAGTCCTCGTTCCCCTCAGGTAAGGTCAAAATTGGAGCTTGGGTTAATCGTGTCTTCAATTCTTCAAATGCGTTATTTTGGGATGGGCCCCATTCATACTTTACTTCCTTACGTGTCAGCTTCGTCAGTGGCGAGGCTATTCTCGAGAAATCCTGAATGAATCTCCGATAGTAGCCTGCCAATCCCAGAAAACTTCGTATTTCCGTTGGCGTTTTCGGGATGTTCCATTCTTTTACCGTTTCGATCTTTGCAGGATCCACCATAATGCCGCCTGGGTTTATGACATGACCTAGGAATTGGACTTCTCTAAGCCAGAACGCGCATTTGGAGAATTTTGCGTACAACTTTTCCTGCTTTAGCACCTCCAATACTTCCCTTAGGTGACAGTGGTGATCACCTTCATTCTTTGAATATATGAGGATGTCATCTATAAAAACTATTACTGATCGATCCAACATGGGTCGGCATACTCTGTTCATTAAATCCATAAATGCTGCTGGTGCGTTAGTTAATCCGAAGGACATCACGAGAAATTCATAATGCCCATAACGCGTACGAAACGCAGTTTTCGGTACATCTTCCTCTCTTACTTTCAATTGATGGTAACCCGACCTGAGATCAATCTTTGAGAACCAACTCGCGCCTTGTAATTGATCAAAGAGGTCGTCTATTCTAGGCAGTGGGTATTTGTTCTTTACTGTTCTCTTGTTCAATTCACGGTAGTCGATGCACATGCGCATGCTGCCGTCCTTTTTCTTTACAAATAGTACCGGAGCGCCCCATGGTGAGATGCTCGGTCTGATAAATCCTTTCTCTGTTAATTCTTCAAGTTGGGACATTAATTCTTTCATTTCTGACGGAGCCAATCGGTATGGTGCCTTGGCAACGGGCTCAGCTCCTGGCAGTAAGTCAATCTGAAATTCTATTTCCCGATCGAGCGGCAAACCAGGTAGGTCCTCTGGGAACACTTCTGGAAAATTGCACACCACGGGTACATCTTTTAGCTCTTTCGTTTTCATTCTATCGTCAATAACATACGCCAGATAAGCTTCGCAACCGCGCCTCATGTAACTTTCGGACTTGATCATCGAGATGACGTTCGGCATTGTGCTATTCCAGTCACCATAAACCGTAATCGGACTGCCGTCAGTGGCCTTGAGATGTATCATCTTTCGTTTACATATGATTTGAGCTTCGTTGGCAGCTAACCAATCCATGCCCAATACTACATCGAATCCTCCTAAGGTTAGAAGGTACAATTTAGATGGAAACTTATGGCCCTCTATTTCTACCATGCAATCGTCAGTCACTTGGATGACTACTGAGTTTTTACCAATAGCAGTTTGTACGCTAAAGGCCCTTATAAGGCTAGTGATTGTGCAGTCTAATTTGCGGCTAAATGCAGTGGATATAAAACTTTTACTAGCACCAGAATCAAACAGAATAGCAGCATGTTCATCATTTACTAGGAACGTACCCGACACGACGTCAGGGTTTCCTCTTGCTTCTTCCTCGGTTAAAGCATAGGCCCGAGTCCTAGCCTTTGGCTGTTCCTTTTCCTTTTCTTTTCCCGAACCAGATTGGCCGGCCTTCCTGCAGTTCTTTGTCAGATGTCCAAACAATCCACATACTTGACACTTGACGTCTCTTACACATTCTCGAGAGAAATGCCCCGGCTTCCCGCACTTATAGCATGTGATGGTGCCGATTTTACATTCGCCAAGATGTTGCCTTCCACATTTCTTGCATGTTTCATATTCGTCCGACCTTGGCTTCTTAGTTTCAGTTGTTACGTTCCCTCTTCCTGTGCCTCTAGACGGGTTCTCCCACTTTCTCTTTTGGGTCTCTGTTGGTGGGTCCTCATTGGCATAATCGTCGTAGACGATTCCGCTCAGATTCACTACCGACTCGAAGGTCGAGGGTAGGTTAGCTTTTACATGAACACGGACCCGTTGTGGCAATCCCTTAACATGGTACTTGATCAAACGATCTTCAGTTTCCACCAGGTGTGGTACTAGTTGAGCCAGTTCATTGAATCTTGATGTATACTGGCGATGAGTCTTGTTGCCAGCCTTGAAGTTCAGGAACTCGTTCTCCACACGATCAATCTCATTTTGTGGGCAGAACTTTTGGATTACGAGCTTTTTCAAGTCTTCCCATGTCATTCTGGCAAGAGCATGTGGTGCCTTTGTTCTTTGAATATTTCTCCACCAACCTAGTGCTTCATTGGTGAAAGAATGAGCAACATATTTAACAGCTTGGTCTGGTCGACACTCGCTGATGTTGATGACTGCGTTCATCCTCTCGATCCATTCGAACGTGGCCACCGAATCCTTGGTTCCATCAAACTTAGGTGGGTCTCCGTCCTTGAATCCTTTGTAAGTACACCCACGATTGCTTGATGCCACTTTTACTTCATCCCCGTCACTATCATAAATTTTCTCTTCATTGTTCCCTTCATCCTCCTCTTTACTTTTCTTTATTGCCTCAGTTAGTAGATCAGGCAATACCTTCTTCAGTGTGAGCACAACTTCACGGGCAATAGCATCCCTGACTTCGGGTTCCAACTGTATCGGCCCTGGATTGTCGTCTCCAGCTGGGGTCACTTCTGTTTCGTGTACACTCTCGGTGTGTTCCGCGTGCACACTCTCTTCTTCTTCTAGTCTTTGATTCAACGGAGGTCTACCTCGTCGGCCAGTGCGACCGCCTCGGCGTCCAGTTCTTCCTCCGCCAGCCATAATTTCTTAATTTCCTGATAGTCATAAAGGGAATACATCAATGTCATTACTTCAGATCATAGTTTGGAACAGTACGAGCAAGGTAAATTTTTAATTACAGTGACCGGTTTGTGATTACTAATTTACATTGCTTTTCGGGTTCAAAACTCTTCAAATCGGTTGTGACATTGACATCTATTTGTTCTAAGTTAAGGTATCTATCCTTATTTAGATCATTAGCTTTATTACTTACTTATCGTGCTGCGTTGGCGTTGGTTACCCATACTGACATCCGTGCGTTGGTCCCATAATCAGTTTGAGTCCAGACATTTAGGGATGTCTGAATCTCTCAAACTATTGCTCTGATACCAACTTGTAAGGCCCCTTTCCCGGGTGACCTCACTTGTTGGATTTACTCATAAACATAGTCATAAATACTGAACTTAAATTTATGACATTCATCATTCAATTACATAATCAAAACAGCGGAAGTCTTTACGAATAAAACATAACATATTCTTAACAAACAAAAGTGGGATGTCAGTCTTGTGCCGGGTAACCTTCACGCCATCGCACGACCTTTTCTTCCTTTACCTGAAATGTATACTAAAGTCAGCTAACGCTGGTGAGTTCTAGTTTAATGCGTTTAGATATAAACATTCTTTTCTTTACTTCATAGGTAGACATTATTATAAAGTCATTCATATAAATACGTATTCATAGCTTTTTGCTTTTCTTTCATCTTTCTTTTCTTTATTAATGTGATTACATATATATATATATGCGTTCACCCTTTTTCTTTCCTTTTTCTTAACATTCTTTCCTTATCTTTCTTACGTGATTACATAGATATGCATTCACCTTTACTTTCTTTACCATTTATTGGTCATACACATAAGGGTGATCAACCCATTACTTTGCTTACGTAAGTCACAAAGACAAACGTTCTCGAACTACCGTCGTAGTCCATTTTCTTAACCGTCCGGCACTAGAAACCGTCCGTCATATCTTTACCGTCCTACCGAAGTAGTCCGTCATATCTTTACCGTCCTACCGAAGTAGTCCGTCATATCTTTACCGTCCTACCGTCGTAGTCCGTCATATTCGCCCGTCTGCCCTAAGGCATCCGTTTCCCACTTGAACTAACTATACAGCCGGATATTGATTTAGCGTCTTACTCCACCGTAGTGGCCTTTATTTAGTCTACCCTTCTAGACTTTCTTTCCTAGCTGCATAGTAGTCAAGTGGTCGTCCGGCTACCGTAGTAGCCGTTATCATCGAAGCGTCCATAACATTTTCTGTACTTTGCAAGCAATATATACATGGATATAAAGCAAGATTTCATTCTTACATGTTATGCCATTTATTCTTTTCATTCTTTGCAAGCAATATATACATAGATATAAAGCAGGATTTCATTCTTTCATATTGTGTTATACTTTCGTTCATTCTTTATAATCATGCTTTTCATTCTTTATTCATAATTTCTCTTTCGTGTATGGGTATATATATACTTGTATAACACCTATGATCACATTAACATTCATAACCTTTATTCACTTAGTGTATACACTTCAGCCCCAAAACATTTGAAAACATTTGCATATAACATAGAAGGGGGCACATAGAACTCACCTGATAGGCGGGTCCCTGAAGTATAATAGCTGGTTTCGAAACGTCACTAAGGTCACCCACTATCTGTATAATAAAGTCATACATATAAGGTAGGGCTCCTAAATGACACTAGACATTACTGTTCTTGAACTCGGTAGTTTCGGGAGGTGGGTCGCATCGAAACTATGGTAGTTTCGAGCTATGGTCTTACACTCGAAACTAGGTAGTTTCGAGTCATAATCCTTCTATCGAAACTAGGTAGTTTCGAGTCATTAACTTATGAAAAATCTTAGTTTAGGTTCAAGGTGACACTCGAAACTAGGTAGTTTCGAGTCCTGAGTTCCTATCGAAACTATAGTAGTTTCGAGTCATTGGCTGCTATCGAAACTAGATAGTTTCGAGTCAAACATGACTATCGAAACTAGAGTAGTTTCGATGGGTCTGCATGTATCGAAACTATAGTTTCGAGTCATGGGTCTGCATCTTCCCTGACCAGAACCTTGCTCCAGCCAACTTATTTCCAATCGATTAAACCTTGAACATTTTACGTTAAACACCTTCCTTTATCGTTCTTGAGTTCAAATACGTGATTTGTTTCAAGTTTCATATGCAAAAATCGTATCTTTAGTTGATTTAAACCCGAGACATGCAAAGACTCAGAATCAGAGGCGATGCTTACCTCAACAGGCCCGATTTCTGTTGCTATGCGCTGAAATGGTGGAGACGGATGATTCCCGAGCCCTTGAGTCTTCTCCTTGCGGTTTTCTTCACAAGCCGATCGCTCTCTCTCTCTCTCTCTCTAGTGTTCTTGCGCAGGAAGATGAAATGAGAGGGGGTTTGGGTTGAAGCTGCTGTTTTGTAATGGGTTTCCCCCTTTTCTTTTCGGCCCATGGGCCGAAATTTTGGCCAAGCCCACTTTATTTCCCTTTTCTATTTGTCTTGTCATTATTTGGGATGTTACATTCTTCTTAAGGTGTCTCCGTGGAAGGGTGTGATCCGTTTTGGAAAGAAAGGCAAGTTAGCACCTCGCTATGTTGATCCATTCAAGATCCTTGAAAGGATTGGGAAAGTGGCTTACAAACTCGATTTACCTCCATCTCTTGGCAATGTACATCCTACATTTCATGTATCTAATCTGAAGAAATGTCTCGCGGATGAGAATCTCCATATACCGCTTGATGACGTGCGCATTGATGAAACGATGCACTTCGTTGAGAGACCGGTAGAAATCATGGATCGTGAAATCAAGCAGCTCAAGCGAAGTCGTATTCCTATTGTCAAAGTTCCTTGGGAATCTAAGCGTGGTCCTGAATTCACGTGGGAACGAGAGGACCAAATGAAGCTCAAGTACCCCCACCTTTTTACTGATGCCGTAGCTTCCTCTAGTTAAATTTCGGGACGAAATTCCCTTAACAGGGGGAGACTGTAACATCCATGACTTTTTGGCTAAATTCTTACCTTATTTATTTCAATAATAACACTATATTTAAATCATGTATTTATTCAAGCATTTTTTTTATATATATTACAATGAAAACTTATAGTTAATTTTTATAAGTTTATAAGGAGTGAAAAACCAAATTTTATATAAATACACATACATTTTATTAAATGATCCATTTACACAATTTGAAATTTTATTAAAAATAAAATCTCATCTCTTTATAAATGATAACAATTATACATATATTTTTAAAAAAAAAAAAACCAAATAAATTGGTTTTGAATCCATTTAACTAGTTTTTTTTTCTAATTTTGACTTTAAAAGTCAACTCATCACAAAACGGTTACAAAACCATCAAATTTGTGTGCAATAACTCGATGCGATCGTGCTAGTATGTTAATACAACTGTTTCGTCGGATCTTAAAGACTCAATTAAACCGATTTCAATGATTTTGAAAACCATATATCCCGTAACCGTCCCACTCTCAAACGCAAATCAAATCATCCTTTTTACGTGAAATTGAAACTGTAAATCGGGTCTACCACCATCACACCACCCCTCTAAAACTCCATTGAGCACCAATCAATCGGCATTGCGCTTCTGGAACCCTATCGATCATCAACACCAGCCGAGAGTACGTGCAAGCCCTGCTCGCTCGATACTCCATCATACGAGGTAAAACTTGGCGCATTCGATTCATAATCAGGCCCCAATCAAAAACCCTTTATCAATTTAAGCTATCAAAATCGATCGGGATCAATTTGGAATTAGGTTTCTTAGTCAGTTTTTACGTTTGGGGAGGGACTGTGGTTTAACCCTTGTATGCATTATCTAATCGGGCTTCGTCTATAGACCAGCGAACCCACCTGGACTGACTGGTTAGGCCACTGCACCAACAGACCAGGTGGCATGGGTTCGAAACCCATAGCCGCACCCGACCGGATCCTTTTTGTGCGTGCCTTGGGCAGTAGACCCAGTTAGCTTTCACTCATCGATTATAATCAACCGAGCCGGCCTTGTACACAAGTGGCTCGTTTGGCCCAGCGGTACAAACTAACTGAGAACACAGGAACCACCTGGGTTCGAACCGGGTGGCCTGTTTATATTTTTAAACACTAGTTCTAAAACTCCAAAAATTTTATAAAAAATATTTTTATAAACCTTGAAACATTTATAGCAGAATAAAAGCAGAATCATTAAATATCAATATAAATTCCGATTTAATCCGAATTAAAGTGTTAATTTGCATATTAAACTTTTAAAACAAAACTTCAAATATTTAAATTAATTTCTAAATAAAAGTAATTAATTTTATAAAAGTCATAAAATATTAACTTCATTAAAGAAAATCAATACTTATTTTTTTTAAAGGAAAAATGAATAAATGAAAGTTATTTATTACAAAGGTAAATATATTTTACTTTTTACACACTTTTATAAATAAATATTTTTGTTACATGTCTTTATAAATAAATAAATAAATTATTTATTTAAATAAGATAAATCACACAACTAATGTTGTAACTAAATTATTAAATAATAATTATTTAAAATTATTTAGTTATTCAAACTCAAAACCTAGTTTAATTATTTTAGAACTATTTATTTAAATTCCTCATTTTCTAAAATACCTCATTCAAGTACGGACCACTAATACTTACCACTTCAACACTTGTCACACACAACCGATTCAAATCTTAGACATAGACTATTGTACCCTCTAATAATCCAAATATACATTATACAATAGGTTAACATGGTGAGTTGCAAGGATCAAATTTCAATCTAGTCTCCCGTGTTTAGCTACACCTTGAACCAAGTGAGTATACATAGCCCCTTTTACTCTTTTATATTTTTAGGGTGAAACATGAACACTACTCAAACTACTGTTTACATTTACACAAACAACACAAGTACAAATCCTAATTACATTCATGTGTGCAGTTTGAGCTTTATGCCCGAGTGCTATGTGTGCTAACTTTGTGAACACTTATATGAAATCATTAACTATTCAAGCCGACAGTTTTCAATGATAGATCTATTGAGTCTGACAAACCCACCCAGGTAGGGTGATTGATACCGACAACACAATTTTGCATGCTAGTTACAAAGGTTTGATTGTACTTGGTTACACAATAGCTGCTCCCCATAAATGCCTTATTTATCATGTTATGTAAGGATTTGTTTTACAAACTATATGCTATCTATATACAAACCTGTGTTATACTCACCAACTTTTTAGTTGACTTTATTTTATTCATGTTTCAGGTACTAATGTGTGAGTGTGATCAAGATGTGCTACACATAGGCTTGGACCTAGTTAAATTAAATAAAGAACTTATGTATTTCAATTATGTTGTTTTTCTTGGATTGTTTTGTCATGAATGTTGCAATGAAATTTGATAATTAATATATTTCAATATAGTTAACCTCGTGCCTTTGAACAGTCTACATGTACCGCCCAGATGATTCCGCCATCGGTCGGGGTGTGACATCAATAGATCTATCATTGTTAACCGTCGGCTTGTATAGTTAATGATTGCACATGTAATTGCACACAAAGTAGTTAACACACCTAGTACTCAAACATAAAGCTCAAATTACACACATGAATGTAAAGTGGATTTGTATGGTGTAGTTTGTGCAAATCATTGTATATAATGTTCATGCTTCACCCAAAAAATGTAAAACAGTGTAAAAGGGGCTTTATAAAACTCACATTGATATCAAATATGTAGGCAACAAGAGAAATTTTGAAGCTCAATTGATTCTTAAAATCACGAGTTAACCTAGATTACCATGTATGAATTTGAGTTAATAATGTGTACAAGGTCTAGGTCTTGTTCCAAAGTTCATAGGGTCTTGATATGTAACAAAGGTTGAGTCGTTTCATGTAAAACAGAGGTTTGTATGTTGACATATGTCATTAGACAAAGGTTTGGTAAGAAAATATAGGTTCAAAGTATACTTGGAAATAATTATTATTTTAATGTTTAATTAATTTAAATAAACAAATTCCTTTTATTTATATAAAATAATGTGTGTTTAAAAGAAATATAACCTTGTACTAAATAAATCTATTTATTTATTTATGATAACATGTCAAGATATAGGGTAAATATATATTTTGTATATATTTAAACCCCAAATAATTTTATAAATAAAAAAAGATTGCTAATAAATAAATTTAATTATTTATTTAATATTAAAGTAGTATGCAAAAGAAGTACGAAATGTAGACATATTTATTATCATATATTAGGAAAAAGTTTTTATATGATTTTAAACTCTAATATATGTTTATAATTAGTTTAATAAATGAATGGTTTATAACCTTTGTTTCATGTAAAAGTATTTTGATAAATTCTTGTTATAATAGTTAAGTAATTTAAAATACTTTGTTTTGTACTTTAAATAGTTGGATTTAAAATATATTTTTAAATGAATAAAATGAGTTTTTAAACAATATAAATGTGTAAAATTGATGTTTTATGTTAAAATTGTAAACTATTGTTTTATTCTGATCTAAATAATGTCGTTTATAAAAATAATTTTATACAATTTTTAAAGCATCAAAAACGGTTTTTAAAAATAAATGTGGCTTGCCCGGGTTGAACTCGGGTCTGCCCTGTGCAGGCTCAACGATTTAACCACTGCACAAGGGGCTGACTATTGAACTAGATCCGGTTTGAATTCATTTTAATATGCAACTGAAAAAGAGCCGGATTCTGGTAACAAAAGGCAATTAAAATGGTGTCGGGTATGGGTTTGGAACCCGCGACTACGCGTCTACGGGTCTTGCATCTTAGCCGGTTGAACTGGGTTAAAACCTTAACAACAATTTGTTCCTTTAATTCTTTAACAACTAATCCCCGAATCCTTTTCTTCCCCAACTCGCTAACACAAACCCTAACCCCTGGATTGAATCGGTTAAGCCCCCGATTACACCTGGAATCATGGGGCTTATGCTGCTGAGATCAAAAAGAATCTAAGGGCACAGGAATTACTTACAATGGTTGCGTAGATAGGAGATCTACAGGGGTTTCAGTTTCGGTGATCTTTGACTTGGACAGAGCTTCAGGGATGAAATGCGGATCGTATGAGTGTTCAGAGAGTTTGGGTGAAGGTATGCGGAGGTGAGGGAATGAATTAATTCGTTTAATTTCATCCAATTGTATGATTTGGTTAGGAGCTTGCGTATGACAGCCGTTGAGGCGAAATACGCGTTAATTTGAATGAAACGCGAATGAATTGAGTCTAGGAAAGGGTCTGCATTCATGATAGGATCGATTCGCATGATTTATGGGATTTATAACGCGTTGATTTGCACGAATTGATGGTGGATTGCTACGGGTTTGACTTCGAGAAGTCAAACTTATGCGAATTTAGAAATAGCTGCTTAGATGATTGAATTGGACTATAACTTTGGTTAAGATGGGACCGATTGGTGACTACACACATACAGAGATTCATTACAATCGAGTTGAATGTTTTCGGGTGTTGATTTGCACCAAAGCAAGGCCATGTTTGACCTTTAATAGTCAAATTTGATTATGGAGTCAAAGTCTAGGTTCAATGGGTTATGTTTAAGGGTTCGATGAGTCCAAGGGGGTTCATTTGTTTGATGGAGGTTCAAGACTAAATTATATGTAAAAAAATAGTCATTTAATTTATTTAGCAACTTGTTTCTATAAAACTTATATAAAATTTTAATTATTATCCGTTTAATTTAAAAATATATATATGTATATATATACAAATAAAGAACTAAATTTCCAATATTACAAATGGTTTATATAAACAAAGGTATATACATATTTACATAATTAAATGATTATTTATATACACGATAAGGAATGTAGTTACATGTTTAAAAATCGCATGTTTTATCTTGATAGGTATTTGTAAAAGGTCTATATTTTTTTTTGTATATATATATATATATATGGATGTACTTTCATATGTTATATATAATAAAGAAAGGATATGGAAAACAAAGGTTGAAAATTTGAATTTAGGTAGGTTAAAGTAATAATTTAATATAACATGTTGCGTTGTGATTGAAATAAAAAAAATGTCATTATTATAAAAAGAAAACAATACCAGTAAAATCTTGGATGTTATAAAAGGTTGGTGAGTTCAGAGGTTTGATTTTTAAAATGTGAAGCGGTTTTCCTTGAAAACATTGATGGTGTATACGTGGGCAAAATATGAAATTGTATTCCTCGAAAACATTGAAAATATGTACACGGGCTTAATGCGAGACCGTTTTCCTTGAAAACATGTGATGACTTCATAGTCAAAAAATGAGTAGTTTTCCCAATGAAAACATGTGATGACTTCATAGTCATAAAATGAGTCGTTTTCCAAATGAAAACATGTGATGACGTCATAGTCATAAAATAAGTTGTTTTTCCTAAAAACAATGGTATGTGTACATGGCCATAATATGAAATTGTTTTCCTTGAAAATTTGATAAAAACTTTTGCACGTAAACGAATAACAAAACCATTTGTGTGTACACGACTGGCAGATCCATCTGCGCGAAAACGTTTCAATGTATATGATAAACAAAACAAGTAATGTTGACCCATCCGTAAACTAACTAGGAATACGAATAATTTGTAAATACATGAGGCATAACCAAACCATGACACAGGTGTTTTGCCCCTCACTCATACCTCACGAGCAATGTTTGAACACTATGCGGTCATTTGGCCAGAGGGACCCATGGTTAGCGTGACTAACCATGACCGGGGGTGTCAAACCCAATAGTACTATCCATAGAATCCCGGCTATCCATAGCTAATGGTTATAAAATATGATGGTTAGGGGACTTTAAGAGCTCCAAACGTGTTCACTCATGCAAACATAAAGGTCGGGTCTTGTTTTCTTGTTACCATATGAAAATGTTTGTAAGTATGTGTTCCATGTTTTCTAAAATGTATCAACTAATGATGTTTCATATTTTTCAAACGTGTTATGCAAGTATGTTTCTCCTCTGATGTTTCTAAATCTTTTAAAAGTTAAAAGGAGGCAGCGAACTCACCTGGTGAAGGGTCAGGAACACTAATGTCCTTTTGATAGTAATGGAAACCAATGTTCACATGATAATCACGGGTTACGTCCTATTCGAGTCCTATGATACCTGTAGGAACTTAATGAGTTATAGACTAACCCTAATAATGTGCAGCAAGTCTAAACTCGTATTGAGTTATCACGTGTGCGGTTGAGCCATTTTGTCGACTTAATGATTGGTGATAATTTTTATTTAGGCCGAATCGGGATTCTCAACGTATTTATGTTCCAATGGTCGCGTTAAAACATAATAGTTTATCAAGCTCATGGTGGTGCATAACCATGTGTTCAATTCTCATTTGTATAATTCTTAACAGAATGTGTGCAACTCTATGTTTTATAATATACACATGTTAATATATATATATACGTGTATATATGTATAATCAAAACCCTAAAGTATGTTTGTACCCTTCATGTATCCCTCAAGTAAATATTCAGGTTTACGTAAATCGTACCTAATTCCATCTGTTTCACAATCCAACTCATCTCCATTTCTTCTAGAAGCGCCTCCTCAACAGTCAACCTCTACTGCCTTTGTCTCTGACAGCTTAAGCAGCATGTACTTCATTAAGGAGGATTTGGAATGCTTTCATCCAGATGATCTGGAAGAAATGGATATTCAGCACTCTTATGCAATGCTCTCCCTCAGAGCAAAAAGGTTCTACTCTAGAACCGGAAGATCTGTTCCAAACAACAACTCAAACACCAGAGTTGGTTTGGATAAAAGCAAGATCCGGTGTTACAACTGTAACCAAATGGGTCACTTTGCCAGGGAGTGCAAGGCACCAAAAGCCAATCAGGGTGCCAGCCATCAAAAACAAGCCTATCAGCAGCAATCCTATCAAGGACAGCCCAGGCAGCAGCAGCAGCAGCAAGGAACTCCTCCAGCACAAACTGCAGCATGTTCAAATGTTGGAACTACAGACTTTGACTGGAGTTTTCAATATGAAGATGTTTCTGCCTCCAACCAAGCACTTATGGCAGACAATGCAGAGATACCACCTCAGGTATTTGAACATCTTTGCTCTCAAGCTTGCATTGACAAAGTTTTAGGTTATAGAAAGCATAACCAAAATCTGATAGATCAAAATGAAGAGTTTCATCAAATGAAGTCTGAATTCAAAAAGGTCGAAGATACTTACAAAGAAAAAATTAACTGTCTTAAGAAAGAGATTTCTTCATTAAAACACGAACAAACTAATCTAGAAACTCAGATTGATGATCTATTAGTAAAACTTAAAGCTACCAGAGCTGAACTGGCTGAACAGAAAGTTCATGTTGAAAAATATGAATTTTCATCTAAAAAACTACAAAGATTGTTAGATATTCAAGTCCATGAAAGAGTAAGAACCGGACTTGGATATCATAGTGACGAGTACCAGACAGTTCCTCCTCCTGCTGATTATGTTGCCATTCACCAACCAAGCTTCAATACTGCAAACCTTGACATGGCAAACCAAACCCTTGATCCTTTAATGGATGCATGTGTTGTGGAAAACTGCTCCACCTCTTCAGAATCTGAGTCAACCTGCTCAGACAATTGTGAAACTAGTGCAGTCCCATCTGCTCCTATCTCTGAAGCTGTTCTAAACAAAGCTGAATTTCCTGTTGTTACTCCAGCTATTCCAGCACCAATCCCATTCAAACAAATCAAGATTAGCTATCCTCCAGGTGGAAGAAAGCTAAACATTGAAAAGGGAGAGACATCAGGTTTCACCAACCCAAAGTCTCAGTCAAAGCCAATCACAAAGAGAAGGGTGTTTGATATCTTTCATGCACCTGGAGAAAAGGTTCCTTATGTTCAAAAGACACTAGAAGAAGCCACTTTTGAACATAACAAAGCTCATCCCTGGAACTTCAAAGATTTGTTTCAAAGAAAGGACTATGTGCACTTTCACAGGGACAAGATAGCACTATCTTGCTTTGTGTGTGGCAAATACAATCACACAGCCAGCACCTGCTTTCACTACCTTGATCACCAAAGAAACTCAAAGCAGCATGCCTTTGAGAAAACAAACAGAAACAAACAGGTAAGAAGCTATGATGCAAAGGTAACAAAGTTCAGGAAGTCTCTATCCCCTCAAAGAGTGAAGATGCAGAAACCTCAACAAACTTGCATCATATGTGGGGAATCAAACCACTTTGCTGCAACATGCAAGTTCAACCCTTTTAATCAAGTTGCAAATCGTCCATCTGTGTTCAGCCCATCAGCAGCAAACAAAATCGCTGCTGATAAAGTAAAGTCCAGGAAGCCAAAAGCAAAGCCTTCAGCAGCAAAAGTCTCTGCTGCTGACAAAGGAAAATCAAAAACAACGACATCAGCAGCAAAAGTGTCTGATGCTGACAAAGCAAAATCCAAAACAAAGCATCAAGAAGCAAAGACTGCCACTGCTCCAGCAAAGCCTTCAGCAGCAAAAGTCTCTGCTGCTGACAAAGGAAAATCAAAAACAACTGCATCAGCAGCAACAAAATCGGCTGCAAATAAGCCAAAATTGTTAGCAACAAAATCTTCTGCCGACAATGTAAAGAAAGCTAGAAGACCACCAGCACAGCAATGGAGGGTCAAACAATCTCCAAGCATAACAAGTGATTCCATTGACTGCAAGCTTGCTGACAATGGCAAATTAGCAACGATTATCTACAATGCTGCAAGCTACAATGTTCCTCCCACTAATTAGATATTTCCCATGTGCAGAGAAAAAGAGAATTGTCCTATCCAAGGTTCACACAAATGAGCAATATGCTGATTTGTTCACTAAACCTTTTGATGAAGCAAGATTTCGATATCTAGTTGAATCAATTGGCATGATGAACTTTGAATAAGACATGTCTCAAATTTTTATCTTTCCTTGTAAATATGTCTATGTCTTTGTTCTTAATAAAATGTTAATATCAGCAGCACTTTCTCACTGCTGACAGGTTTACTCTTCAGCAGCAAAGCCTTTGCCACTGATCTCTTTAAGTTATCAGCAGGAACAAGTTTCCTGCAGATAGCTTTAAGGCGGTCAGCAGCAACATCTTTGCTGCGGATGAATACATCCATCAGCAGCTACCAAATCTGCTGCTGAAAGACTTAACTATCCGCAGCAACCAAGTTTGCAGCGGATAGCTCACCATCAGCAGCAACCAAGTTTGCTGCTGATGGGTAAAACAAGTCTACATTAACTTTTACCCACGGTAAAAACTACTCTCAGTCTTTACCATGACTGCTCGAGTGTTTTACAGCTGTAACAGTGAAAAGTAAAAAGGGTTGTACTGTACAAGAAAATTTGCTTTTTCCCTCGTCTGCCGTTATATCAAAATCCCAAACGTCCCCACAACCTCTTCATATTCAATTTCAAACCTAACTTCCATCACTTTCTCTCCCGTCCCCACAGCATTCCAAGCCCTCCATACTTAACCACCATTCAAACACCCTTCCCTCTTCCCTCCAAATCCATAACAATGGCAGGCGCGGACATAAACAACCCCAACGACAAGTTTTCCCCATATCACAACCTAACTGCATACCTAATCAAGGGCAAGAAATCCGAAGGATTCGATGATATGATCGACTTCCTTTGTCGGTCCAAAATCCGCCATGCCCTAACAGTCAACCCAACCATCTACACTTCCCACATGGAAAATTTTTGGAGCTCAGCCGTGTATTCCACTGAACAGGGCACTCCTCAAATCAAAGGCACAGTAGACGGCAAGGAGATAATCATCACTGAAGCCAAGCTCCGCCAACACCTCAAGCTTCAGGATGAAGGGGACGCCATCTCTTACCCAAGAGACGTATACATGAGGACCTTTGTATCCATAGGGTACACTGGAAATCAAACAGAGTATACAATAGAGAAGGCACTCATGGGTCCCAAATGGAAGTATCTCTGCCACACTCTTCTCCAATGCATATCCCAGAAGAGGAGTGGCTGGAACCAACTTAGCTCCGGACTTGCGTCGGCAGTTCACGGTATGATAACAGGGGCAGGTTTCAATTTTTCCCACCTCATTCTTGAAGGTTTGAGATACAACCTTCAAGAAGGGGTGAAAGCACAGTTCTTCATGTACCCAAGATTCTTGCAGGAAGTGTTCAATATTGAGCACCAAGATCTTTCAAAAACTGCAAGAATCTACTCAATACTGGGACATAAGAACAACATTTTTCAGAGCATGAGAACAGTTTCATCAAAGTTCTCAGGGGCCGATGTTCCATTGTTATCTACAATGTTGAACACGCAAAGTGCCCAGGGTGACAGTTCAGCAAACCCAGCTGATACTGATCCCACACCCTCCTCCTCACTGCCACAAATTCAAACTACTGTTTCCCTTGATCGAACCCCTGTGCATTCTACTGAGGATGCACAGGCACATACATCACTCTCCCACAGTTTGATTGCTCAACTGGAACACAGGGCCCCAGTTGCAGCCAAGTATACAAGAAAGAGGGGCAAGAGAACTCCTTCTTCTCTTGCCTCCAAGGCCCAAACCCAAGCCAACATCCCTCACTCAGAATCACAACATTCTAGTGAGAATATCATAAGGGAATGCCACATTGTTAGAGAGACTCCTTCGGAAGTCTCTCTATTAGGATTAGGATCACTTCCCGGATCCATAGATCAGCCCTTTGAGCCATTCCTATCTTCCTTGAACTTAAGTGTTGAGGAACCTGACCAAAGTGATGTACCTTCTCCAACTACCACTATTCAGGAGGTACTGATTGGTCTTGCTTCCAAAACACCCAACCCAAGTTCTTCACCCTTGGAGGTCCACTCTGGGAGTATTGAAAGAGTGGATGTGGACGAGGCTGTCACTACTGCTGGTCCATCAACTGACCAGGAGGACAGTGACAACATCATTAAGACCTCAACCACGGCAACTCATGGTGAGGGTGTTTCCTTGGAAACTCCCTTCACTGAGAGGAATCCCAGGCGCCAAGAAACCATGGGTGATGGGGATGCTGAGGCTAGGCCTACGGCCCCATCTAGGTCCAAGGATTCCACAACTGTGGATGAGGACAGACTGAAACTTCATAACTTGGAATTGACGGCCAGGGTGGCTATGCTAGAGGCTGAAATGTCCAAACTAAGACACCAAGTCGCTATGCATGCAGCCCATAAATGCCCAACTCTAGCCACTCCCTCTCTTGTATCAGTAGGCACCCAAACGGATGCTTACCTGTCTGCTGATGCAACCAAAAAGGGGGAGATGGTTTCTATGGAAGAAGATACAGACAGTCTGGACGACTGGATTCAAGAGCAGTTTGTTCTTCAAAGCTCACAATACAAGCCAGCTTTTGTCCAAGTTCATGACTTGCCAGCCCCAGATAACGAAGACGAAGAGATATCTGAAGACTGGCAGTTGGTCGTCAGGGCTGTCGATGAAATGCTGAATGATGCTGAAGACACAGAACAAACAAATGCATCATTCAGCATCCTTCCACAAGCAGCAGCCATCATAAGTCATACATCTGCCCCCCACTTCCCACTGACATCCACACAGCTAGAGTTTGATATTATACTAGCTTGGGGGTACGATGGGAAAACTGAGAGGTTTTGGATAGGTCGGGAGTTTAGCGGAGTAGAAGAGCTAGACTGGGATTTAATTCATCCATTTGAAATCCTTGACCTATATGATCTCATCTGCATCAACAACTCATCAGACCTCTCAGCAGACCTTTCCATTGACTTGTTCTATGACTTGATGGAGGACAACCTACCCAACTTCATAAGACTAATCAAAGAACTAAAACGGGTAGAGTCTCCTGAGTCATCTCAGGCTGCAGAAAGAAGACTGTCTCCCAACAATCTTCAAATCACAAGGAGCAGTCTTCTCAATGAAGAAGAAGTTCTGAGCCTGAAAAGACTCCTGTACAAGACAATGGTCAAGGACTTAGATGTGGTTGGATGGTCTAGCAATAAGTCCTTTGACCATAATCTTCTTCTAAGCAACGGCACCTCTCTCACCATCAACACCAGGGACATTCTTCAGCTACCCTCAGACTTTCTACTAAAGATCTACCAACTAAGATTCAACAGCTGCAACATCAATTCATCAGAGAGTCAGGGAATGATGCAAACTGTCAGAGCCCATCTTGTAAATGCAGGTTGGATTGAGGGGTATGAGTCTGTGTCAAACTTTGACACTGACTCCAACTCATCTTCTCCCAGAGTTGACATTAATTCTGCAGCCTATGGGTTAAGATCATCAATTAAGGATCAACTAAGAGAGATAACAGATCATGAGTCCCAAACCAACCAACCAAATGTGCTTTCCTTGTCAATCTCCGAAGATGCCGATGAAGCCGAGGCTGAGATTCCAACAGTTCCACAATCAACTGTTGCTGTGATCAGTGAAGCCAGAGCAGAGGCATCCAATTTTGATAAAGGAAAGGGCACTATGACTAAAGAGGATGAAGAGAGATTGCTAAAAGAAAAGAAGGAGAAAGAAGAAAGGAGAAGAAAGAGAGAAGAAGAAGAGATGGCTGAAGAGATGGCTTATCAAACGAAGCATCAAGAAAGAAAGACAGCCTTACTCCTAAGACAACAAACAATCCAGCTGTATGCCAAACAGCTGGATGAGATGAAAGTTAAAATCCATGCAGGGTCTCAAGTTGAGGAAGATGAAAAACTTGCCAGACAGCTGCAGGAAAAGTTTGCCAAGGAAGAAGAAGAAGAGAATGAAAAGAAGAAGAAGGAAGATGCTAAGTTTAGAATCACTGATTCTAAATTAGCAAAAGAATTAAGAGAAGAGTGGACTGAAGCTCTGATCTCTCAAGGTGAGGATGCAGACTACCTTGAGAAACTTTCAAACAAAGAGATTTACAGAGCCTTCATGGGTCAGCAGGGTCAATTGGCTAGCAAGAAAAAGGCTGAAGAAGAAGAAAAAGCCAAGCTACAGTCCAAGAAGACCATTGCACTGAATAAAAGAACCCATGAAGAAAGGAAGGTCATGATTGACTTCCTTAAGGCTAGAGGAGACAGTGGAAGGAGGCTAGGTCCAATGAATTTCATGAACCTGCAAGCCCTCTACTTCAAGGTTAAAAAGGATGAGGAAGAAAGACTAGGGAAGAAAGGCTCCAAGAAAAGGGTACTTATCAAAGAAGAAGAAAAACCAAAGACAAAGAAACCCAAGCCTTCTCCCTCACCTACCTCTTCCTCAGTCCATCATCCTTCCACTCTCCTCCCCAAACCTTCCACTCCTCCACCCAACAAGTCCAAATCATCCCACCCAGCTCCCACTCATCAACAGCCTCCCTTGAAGAAATCAAAATCCTCATCTAAACCTGAAGACTCAAGAGACATTGTTGAATGGGTCTACAATCCACAGGGTCAAAGGTTTGAGATCTTCAGGGGGAGAACTGAAAGAAGAAGATCTACATACAGGTCTGTTGATGAGGTTCTGCAACTACCAGATTCAGACCTAAGAAGAATTTTGGAGCTGGGTGAAGCTCATGAGCCTGCAAATGAGAGAGGGAAACATCTTATGCTAGCAATCAGACATTACTTCAACCCTAGCAAAGATGTGGTCATGGATATCAAACCACTCAAGTCCCACTCTCCATTTGTATCTTGGTCCTACAATGCTGACTTGGATGAGTTCACACTAACTGATGCCAAGAAGCAGCAGATGAGATGTTCAAGCAAAGCAATCTTCAAAATGCAACCCAAAGACATCAAGACTCTGTCTGAACTTCCACTGAACAATCCCAGCAAGGATCCAAGAGGATATGAGGTTGAAAGGATAGTCAGACACATGCAAAAGCTTCAGCAGCAAAGTGATTAGAAGAATTTTGGTTGCATCAGTCTAGGGGGAGTTTGTAGAACCAAAGACTGATTGCTACCAAATTATTCTAAGTACAATTGCTGCTGATAGGCTTATCAGCAGCAGTCAACACTTGTTGCTGCTGATAGGCTTATCAGCAGCATTCAACACTTGTTGCTGCTGATAGGCTTATCAGCAGCACTCAACACCTGTTGCTGCTGATGGGCTTATCAGCAGCAGTATTCTCAACTTTGCTGCTGATAGCTTTATTCACTGAAGACCAAACGTTGCAGCTGACTATCCATGCCAAGCGTCTCTGACAACTTTCTGCAAAAGCAACTGCCACACTCCAAGCAGAAGGAACCTCAGTGGTGCAACCAATAAAGGACTTTGTTGCGCGTCTCCAAGCACGCAAACAATGATGCCTAAGAAGACGCTTCAATAAAGTTATCTAGATTAGCCTTTGCGTATAATTTAGATTAATAAACAAGATCAACGGTCTGTGTTCGATCTGATCCTCAGAATCAAGGGTTTGTCTTGATTCTGAGTTACTATAAATACTGTGTAAACACTTCATAGTAAGAGTGCTTGAGTGTGCTTGAGTGTGCTTGAATGTGCTTTTTAGTTTGCTTTCAAAGTGCCTTGAAAGAGTTTTTGCTTGTAATCCTGTAATCACAGCAGATCAATACAACAGTGCATTTATCAGTATTCTTGCTGTTTTACTTGTTTACTTTGTTAGTTGCTATTGTTTCCGCCAATATCAACTAGAATAGAATCACCTTGTAATCTCACGATCCTACAGTATGCAAAAGAAGTACGAAATGTAGACATATTTATTATCATATATTAGGAAAAAGTTTTTATATGATTTTAAACTCTAATATATGTTTATAATTAGTTTAATAAATGAATGGTTTATAACCTTTGTTTCATGTAAAAGTATTTTGATAAATTTTTGTTATAATAGTTAAGTAATTTAAAATACTTTGTTTTGTACTTTAAATAGTTGGATTTAAAATATATTTTTAAATGAATAAAATGAGTTTTTAAACAATATAAATGTGTAAAATTGATGTTTTATGTTAAAATTGTAAACTATTGTTTTATTCTGATCTAAATAATGTCGTTTATAAAAATAATTTTATACAATTTTTAAAGCATCAAAAACGGTTTTTAAAAATAAATGTGGCTTGCCCGGGTTGAACTCGGGTCTGCCCTGTGCAGGCTCAACGATTTAACCACTGCACAAGGGGCTGACTATTGAACTAGATCCGGTTTGAATTCATTTTAATATGCAACTGAAAAAGAGCCGGATTCTGGTAACAAAAGGCAATTAAAATGGTGTCGGGTATGGGTTTGGAACCCGCGACTACGCGTCTACGGGTCTTGCATCTTAGCCGGTTGAACTGGGTTAAAACCTTAACAACAATTTGTTCCTTTAATTCTTTAACAACTAATCCCCGAATCCTTTTCTTCCCCAACTCGCTAACACAAACCCTAACCCCTGGATTGAATCGGTTAAGCCCCCGATTACACCTGGAATCATGGGGCTTATGCTGCTGAGATCAAAAAGAATCTAAGGGCACAGGAATTACTTACAATGGTTGCGTAGATAGGAGATCTACAGGGGTTTCAGTTTCGGTGATCTTTGACTTGGACAGAGCTTCAGGGATGAAATGCGGATCGTATGAGTGTTCAGAGAGTTTGGGTGAAGGTATGCGGAGGTGAGGGAATGAATTAATTCGTTTAATTTCATCCAATTGTATGATTTGGTTAGGAGCTTGCGTATGACAGCCGTTGAGGCGAAATACGCGTTAATTTGAATGAAACGCGAATGAATTGAGTCTAGGAAAGGGTCTGCATTCATGATAGGATCGATTCGCATGATTTATGGGATTTATAACGCGTTGATTTGCACGAATTGATGGTGGATTGCTACGGGTTTGACTTCGAGAAGTCAAACTTATGCGAATTTAGAAATAGCTGCTTAGATGATTGAATTGGACTATAACTTTGGTTAAGATGGGACCGATTGGTGACTACACACATACAGAGATTCATTACAATCGAGTTGAATGTTTTCGGGTGTTGATTTGCACCAAAGCAAGGCCATGTTTGACCTTTAATAGTCAAATTTGATTATGGAGTCAAAGTCTAGGTTCAATGGGTTATGTTTAAGGGTTCGATGAGTCCAAGGGGGTTCATTTGTTTGATGGAGGTTCAAGACTAAATTATATGTAAAAAAATAGTCATTTAATTTATTTAGCAACTTGTTTCTATAAAACTTATATAAAATTTTAATTATTATCCGTTTAATTTAAAAATATATATATGTATATATATACAAATAAAGAACTAAATTTCCAATATTACAAATGGTTTATATAAACAAAGGTATATACATATTTACATAATTAAATGATTATTTATATACACGATAAGGAATGTAGTTACATGTTTAAAAATCGCATGTTTTATCTTGATAGGTATTTGTAAAAGGTCTATATTTTTTTTTGTATATATATATATATATATGGATGTACTTTCATATGTTATATATAATAAAGAAAGGATATGGAAAACAAAGGTTGAAAATTTGAATTTAGGTAGGTTAAAGTAATAATTTAATATAACATGTTGCGTTGTGATTGAAATAAAAAAAATGTCATTATTATAAAAAGAAAACAATACCAGTAAAATCTTGGATGTTATAAAAGGTTGGTGAGTTCAGAGGTTTGATTTTTAAAATGTGAAGCGGTTTTCCTTGAAAACATTGATGGTGTATACGTGGGCAAAATATGAAATTGTATTCCTCGAAAACATTGAAAATATGTACACGGGCTTAATGCGAGACCGTTTTCCTTGAAAACATGTGATGACTTCATAGTCAAAAAATGAGTAGTTTTCCCAATGAAAACATGTGATGACTTCATAGTCATAAAATGAGTCGTTTTCCAAATGAAAACATGTGATGACGTCATAGTCATAAAATAAGTTGTTTTTCCTAAAAACAATGGTATGTGTACATGGCCATAATATGAAATTGTTTTCCTTGAAAATTTGATAAAAACTTTTGCACGTAAACGAATAACAAAACCATTTGTGTGTACACGACTGGCAGATCCATCTGCGCGAAAACGTTTCAATGTATATGATAAACAAAACAAGTAATGTTGACCCATCCGTAAACTAACTAGGAATACGAATAATTTGTAAATACATGAGGCATAACCAAACCATGACACAGGTGTTTTGCCCCTCACTCATACCTCACGAGCAATGTTTGAACACTATGCGGTCATTTGGCCAGAGGGACCCATGGTTAGCGTGACTAACCATGACCGGGGGTGTCAAACCCAATAGTACTATCCATAGAATCCCGGCTATCCATAGCTAATGGTTATAAAATATGATGGTTAGGGGACTTTAAGAGCTCCAAACGTGTTCACTCATGCAAACATAAAGGTCGGGTCTTGTTTTCTTGTTACCATATGAAAATGTTTGTAAGTATGTGTTCCATGTTTTCTAAAATGTATCAACTAATGATGTTTCATATTTTTCAAACGTGTTATGCAAGTATGTTTCTCCTCTGATGTTTCTAAATCTTTTAAAAGTTAAAAGGAGGCAGCGAACTCACCTGGTGAAGGGTCAGGAACACTAATGTCCTTTTGATAGTAATGGAAACCAATGTTCACATGATAATCACGGGTTACGTCCTATTCGAGTCCTATGATACCTGTAGGAACTTAATGAGTTATAGACTAACCCTAATAATGTGCAGCAAGTCTAAACTCGTATTGAGTTATCACGTGTGCGGTTGAGCCATTTTGTCGACTTAATGATTGGTGATAATTTTTATTTAGGCCGAATCGGGATTCTCAACGTATTTATGTTCCAATGGTCGCGTTAAAACATAATAGTTTATCAAGCTCATGGTGGTGCATAACCATGTGTTCAATTCTCATTTGTATAATTCTTAACAGAATGTGTGCAACTCTATGTTTTATAATATACACATGTTAATATATATATATACGTGTATATATGTATAATCAAAACCCTAAAGTATGTTTGTACCCTTCATGTATCCCTCAAGTAAATATTCAGGTTTACGTAAATCGTACCTAATTCCATCTGTTAATACACACACACACATATTCGTATGTGTGTGTTTACAGTTAGGCGTCATAAGGTTTATAGAAAATATAAATATTTATAACTATATGCTTAAATATAAATACGAGATATATATATATATATATACACACGTGACAAAACATTTATTCGAGTTTATAAAAGTCTACGTTATTATATTTATTCGAAACGTGTTCGGTAAGTTCTAAATCGTTCGTGTCATTTATCCCAAAACCCTTGAGGATAGTTATAAATATACTTTACATTTGGGTATATGATTATACATGTATACACTTTCGAGGCTAAGCATCGTGTCCCATAATAATTTGTTAATTTTATAAAAAACGTGAATATTAATCTCCATACGTGTATTTATAGTTATATATGTAAGTATTTATACCTACACGTTACACATACCTTTATGCAAAACAAAGGTGTGTGTAAGTACTCTTACAAGTATATATGTTCATATGTCCATACATCACGTTTTACATTTATGAAAATATAGTTGTTTGTCAAACCCTAGATTAGTCCTTCGTGTTATATAGTTAATTACCATTTCAACGACATACCAAATATATATATATATATATATATATATGTATATACATATATATAAATATATATATGTATATACATATATATAAATATATATATATATATACACGGTTATAAAAAACCCTTAGAAGCTAACATTATTTCAATCGTATCTAATTTGTATGATCCGTTTTATACCACAATTATAATGCAATCGTTTTTACACTCACGTAAAAATATTTACTAACCGTGCATACCGCTCGTAATCGTATTTAAGATTTTCGTTGAACCGATAACCTATTTAAAAATATATTTTCTCATTCAATGATAATTATATATTTTAGTCGGAACGAACTCTCTAGATCAACTATACGTATTTGCGGTACGTTAGTATTAATTATTAAGTTAATATTTATTTTCTATCGTTAACCAGTCGTTTAGGCTCAACGCAATTTGATCGCACACGCGTCTAACTTTCATGTAAATAAATATAAAACACCTTCGCGTGCGCTTATACCTTTCATTCATCTCGTTTACGAACCGACGGACACGGTTCACGCATTGACCATGTTTGACCAACGCTGACTGGGTTTGACCGAAACCCGGGACTGTCGAAATGACTCGAAAAGTCCCGCCTATCCAGGTGACGTCCCATCCTTGCTATAACCTGCCCAAAATTCAAATGAGCACACGGGAATGAAACCCGGCCACCAACAATCACTAATCAGCAACTTCTACTAACGAATCCAAACGGATGTTTAACCAACGTTATTGAAATCAACTTAGATTAACAAAACTGAGCTCAAACCTTATAGATCGGGATGGGAGAACAACGAACAAGAAAGATCTGTTCATTTGGGGACTCGCCGGAGACTCGCTAGAAATACCAATACCGGGAGTCGCTGGATAACTAATTTATGTTTTCTGTAGTTGGATCTGGGAGAACAGTCACTCAGCTCATCATTCGTCATGCCAAAACTCAACTTTGGAGGGTCGGTAAAGGACGGATCTGTGGCGGGTGTGTGTGTGTCCGCTCGTCGCCGCCGCTGCTAGGGGCAGAACCCTAGCGTCGTCTTCACCGGAAAAGCGAGCATGTCGGGCTTTGATAGCGTCGCCATTTCCACCATCCTCCTAACCCAGATTCGTCATCATCTCCGTCGTCTAACCCCACCACCGCCTGTGCTTGTCGCCGCTAGTGGTGGTTTCCACCACCATCACCGTCTGGAGCCATCGTCTGAAGCCGTCGTCTGAAGCGACCTTTGGCCGGTCGAGCTCGCCGTCGCTGTGGGACGCACGGATATAGGCGTAGATGAGAGGGTTATGGGTTTTAGTGGACAGCCATGACCTTTTCCCCTCTGTTCGTACCATCAGAGGTGAGCTAGAGCCGCCTCCATTGTTCCAACGGTTGTGCTGCCGGTGAAGACACCAAAGATTGGCCGGAAATCGCCGCCGGAGGGGTATTCCTCTCTCTTTCTATGGGTGTGTTAGTTTAGGGTTTGTGTAGGAAATGGAGTTGTAAGAAGAATATGATGTTTATATACCTAGGGTTTTAAACAGGTAAACAACCTACCAATATCGTGTATCAAACCCGTAAGCTACGAATGTAACGTCGCGTAAAACCGATTATTTATTCTCATTTAGAATAATTAATATTAAAATAAATATTCATATAATATTTATTTCGTTAAAAAAAATTATTACCGGGATATATCTAAGTCCCTATCTGGATTCGTTCTGTCAGCTTAAACGCTTCGCACTCAGAGTATAATTGCTATTATTTTACTAATAGTATTAAAATAAATATTAGAATATATGACGTATTAGAATACGTATCGGTAACCTCCGTACTGCTACCGTAAATCTTACGAGTATCTAACGCAGTTTAACGTTCGAATAAATGTACTACATGTCTCTTTATCTGATGAGTCTTTTCGAATGAATATTAATACTTAATATTAATAATTAATTAGCTTAGTTAATCGTTTTGCCTAATGTCCGTTTATGAACCGATGTCTGACGCGTTTAACGTTTAAGATCTCTGACTCGCGTTCATTTATGTATCTTTTCTTAAATTCTCAAAATTACGTAACAGATCTTTTGACGAGACCAAATGGCTAGTCTGATGTTCGGATTGTGTAAATTTGGACCTCTAATGGGCTTGGATCCTTATTGGACCTCAAATGGGCTTGGATTTCTATTGGATCTTATTAGGCCTATTCGGGTTTAGCCCAACAACTAGGTTTTAGATTCTGGAATTTTTGCAGGATTCATATTCTCCCCTTGTTAAAGAAGTTTCGTCCTCGAAACTTAGTTTAAGTTATCTCCTGAGATTGCCTCGACTTACACAGATAAGGGTTATGCATCCCGAGTTCGTTCCTAGTTCTAAGGAAGAATCTTTAGTTTTGTTTCACTTGGTGAGGTATGATACCCACGACTTGTAATTCATAATTACTTGTGAGCGGAACTGGAATGGGTAGATACCCCTTAATCAAGATTGCTAACAAGCAATGACAAGCATGTCGTTATGAATTTATCAACAAGGTGTGAACCATTATACTGAGTCTCAGATAAAAACAAAAATGGAGAAGTTATCGTTGATGACTAAGTAGTTGGTTTAAAATATGAACTAGAAGGATATATTACGTGAGAAGTCCAAGTGTGTCGTAGGCACACTTGACATTTGTAGTTAAGAAGTACTAGATGGAAGTGTTGCCATAACTATCAATTATGTGTGGTAGTTATTACCTACAAAATTCAGGTAAGGTCCACTCGTCTAGAAGTGGTGAGGTTAAACGAAGGGTAGTATGACGATCAAATCATTGAAAGGGATGACGGCTTGATGGAAGATTTTGGTTTTCAAGGTCCATAAAGTAGCGTATCAAGAGGACTGTAATTACAACACCACGAGGTGGTAAAGTCATAAATAAAGTCCCATAACTAACAAGGTTATAATAAGGTAGGTCACTATCAGAGGAAATAAAAAAGACGTGGTTTCGTAAAGGATCTATTCTCCTTATCGATGTCGGATAATCATTATGACAAAGACTAGATTAAGATTAGATTTTAACAACTGAAAGCAAGTAAATGTTCATATGGGATAAAGACGCACTGTGAAACTGAGTTATATTTACGATGCTTTTCCGGGTTCCACAAAATAGTTTCTGATCGTATGAAAGTTTGTTCATTACAATTAGGAATTGTCATGACATGTCCACCTTTGATGAAGTAAGGTTACCTTTGTTATTGAACAAGAGATTCTCACCAAAATTGTATCAACTAAGAATAGTTACAAGTTTAGTCTCATCAACCTAGAATATGGGTAGGTCATTAACTTTCGTAACATCCTTTACTTTGGCAAGGACGGTTCAGAGGAAGCTGATAGTGGTTTTCTAGGTAGTGAAGTAGACAGCTATAATGTGGAATAAAGTTTCATGGAAATATAATTTCCTGCGATTGTGTCACACCCCCAAAGTTATTTACTTAACAAATAAATAAAGGTTGCAACGATTGGTTCATTACACGATTGCGGAAGCTGTAGTAGTGATTTCTAAGACTTGAATACATAAACAATTACTAAGACTAAGTAATACAATGATCTAAGTTCTTCTAGATCAACGATAGTCTTGAGACTTGATAATTTATGTCCTTCCAGCTACTAGGAATAGATCCAACATAGCTAGCCTATTCTAACCGCGCCATGGCTAAGGGTTACCTGAGAAACATACTTGAAAAGTGTCAACACAAAGAATGGTGAGTTCACAGAGTTAGTTATTTCAGTGCCGGTAGTTTACCCGAAAACATGTACATGACCTAACAGTCATAAAATAAGTAGTCTTCCCCGAAAACATGTACCTGACTTTACCGTCATAAAATAAGTAGTTTTCCCGAAAACATATACATGACTTAACCGTCATAAAATAAGTAGTTTTCACCGAAGACGTATACATGACTCAACTGTCACAAGAATGAGTAGTTTTCACCGAAAACATATACATGACTTAACCGTCATAAAATAAGTAGTTTTCACCGAAGACGAATACATGACTCAACCGTAATAAGAATGAGTAGTTTTCTTCGAAAACATATACATGACTTATCCGTTATAAAAATAAGTAGTTTTCCCCTGAAATCATGTACATGACCTTACCATCATAAATGTATAGTTTTACTCGAAAACATATACATCACCTTACCGTTATAAAATAAGTAGTTTTCCTCGATAACATATACATGACCTTACCATCATAAACTAAGTAGTTTTCCCCGAAAACATATACATAACTTAACCGTAATAAAAATACGTAGTTTTACCCGAAAACATGCCCATGACATTACCGTCATAAATAAGTACAAATAATTCTAAACGCATATGATAAACAAAACAAGTGTTATTGATCCATTCATAAGCTAGCTAGGCTTACAAATGCCTATGTTCATACATGAAACCATAACCAAACCATGACAAATGAATGCCCCTCCCTCGCTATATACCACGAGAATAAGACAATATGCGGCCATTTGACACTTCAAGTCCCGGTTAGCGCGACTAACCATGACTGCGGGCATCACCCCCAATAGTACTATTCATAGAATCCCAGGCTAAGACCATAGCTAATGGTTACAAAATGTTAGTGTTATTCTGGGGACTTTTAGCGCTCTATTGTTCCTCATGTACATTATAATGTTAGTGTCTTGTTTCCTTGTTATCATATAAAAAATATTTGCAATGTTTTATCAACAATGTTTCCAAGTATTAAACAATAATGTAATACATAATATGTAAGTATGTTTCTCACCCGCAGTTTACAAAACATTAAAAAGCGAAAACGGGGTCGTGAACTCACCTGGTGATTGATGTATGCTAGCAAATAACAATGTGCAAATAGTTCCTGTCTATCCATACCCTAATCACACAAGGGTACTAATGTGTTAAGACTACCTGTCTTATACGCAAGTTGTTCACCCGACTTAACGAATCCTGTTAAGTACGTGATGTCGCCCAGGCGGTCTATATTAAACTAACTATAAAACCTAACCTAGACTCCTAAGTAATAAAAGGAGTACCTTCAACTAAACTGCACTGATAGGCAAGTGTACCTATCGAGTGTAGGACAACTTAATGGTACTAGACTACTAGAGTTATCGAACCCTAGAGACGCTGAATAACAATAATAGACTCTGACACGGACTGAAGATTGATTTGGTTTGGGGGGTTTACTACACTACTGAATTAAACTAATGAATTCAGAAAACTAACATCACCTCGACTAACCAGACAAAGGACAAAGGTAATATCAAGAATGAGAAGAATATCACCTAGGTCGGAATCCTACTTGCAAAGCACAACTTCTATCGGTTATGGAAACTATAATGGATCTGGGTTTCTAATGAAACAACTCTAGACAGCCTAGTGGATCCCTAATCACTCTCAGGGTGACACCAACTAAGGAACCTAAAGATGTACTAACTCAGCAGATTGTTGGATCACTTCTCAGGTATTTCCAACTATGATAAAGTACCCTAATAGACAGATCACCTCTCAGTCTCTCCGTCCACCAATACACTCAAAGAATGCATGGGGTAATCTCAAGATAACAATTATGACACGAATAGAAACAATCACTAGACACCTAATACCGGTTTCCTCTCACATAGCTAACACTCGGATTCCTAACGACGAAGTCTAGGCAACTAATTCTCACCTCTCGGGTATTGAACTAGGATACACATTCAATTCTAATCAGCAATCAAAGACAATTTCTATGGTCACTACGTCTAGCAAACCACCCTAATCACAAACCCTAAGATCTATGACCAAGATACGAACATTAAACTTGCAGACAGCCACAATCAACGCAAGGAATTGAAATCAAACACAAGATCATATCTAAACATGCAATAAAATCACAATTATCAACTCAAGATCTTTTACAAAATCATAAATCCATTAATTAAATCCAAAAACCGATAAAAATCACAACTTTAACATGTATTCATCATTAGACCTAGGCAATATCAAAGTTTTAGCCTTTAAACAACCAAAAATAGCAGTATAAACATAAACCATGGTATTAAACATTCAAATCAAAGATAAAAATCCAACCTTGCAAACATAGAACGTAAAAATACGAACCCGAGATCCAAAGATTCAAGCTTTAGTCTTCAATTGACCTCCAATCTCCCAAAATCGCCTCTGGTCTCTCTCTAGACGGCAAAAGATCGAACTCCTTGTTAGGACATGTTTTGTAACTGTTGATAAAATTCTGTATAATTTTATAGAGAGGCGAACTTAACAAGTTCGCCTAAGCATCTTTAGGAGAGAACTTGTTAAGTTCGCCTTGTCTATTCGAGGCGAACTTGTTAAGTTCTTCTATAGCAGGTTTGTGTCTATAAATATAAGTTTACAGATTATGTTCAAAAGACACCAGAGGGGGCTTGAATGAAAGGGGCTTGAACGATTGTATTATGAGAATTTGTAAACTCTGTGTTTTGTGGAATACAAAGAGAAGTTTATTTACCTGCTGTTTCTATTGTCAATTCTTATACAAACGTTAACACGGTAGGATTCCGCACTCCGTGCTATCGAGACGTCCTATCATGAGATCGATCTGCAGATGAGTCATGTGGACCTACAAGTGGTATCAGAGCTTTTGCTCGTGATTTGTGTTTGATTCTTGATGATTTTGTGTACAATTTGACAAGAAATTGATCATTTTTTCAAGTTTTTGTATCAATGGGGTTTTCAAGTTCTTCAAGTCGATTTTGCTGCTAAATTTGTGGATGTGAAGTGGTTTTTTGTGAAATTAATCCGATAGAAGTGTTCTAATTCATAACATACCTAATCCTACGGTCTAATTTCTTCAAATTCCTTCTAATCTGTGAAAATTTTCGGTACCTTTTGTTCGTGTTTGGTTTGAAGAATCTTCCTCCTAAGTTTGTTACAACACCAGGCGAACTTAGTGCTGCGATTCTATTGCAGGCGAACTTATCAAGTTCGCTTCACTCAGTTTAGGCGACCTTATTGATTAGGCGAACTTATCAAGTTCGCTTGTGGTCTTGTTCGCTCAGTGAAGTTCAGGAGAACTTATTAAGTTTGCTCAGGCAGTTTAGGTGAACTAATTTCAGGTGAACTTATCTTGTTCGTTAGTGTTTGAAAAAAAAACCACTTAGGATGACAATGGTGTTAATTCGTATACAAACGTTAACACGGTAGGATTCCACACTCCTTGTTATCGAGACGTCATGTCACGAGATCGATCTGTAGATGAGTCGTGTGGACCTACATGTAGATAGTTGATGCTCCTGGCACATGACAGGGAACATGGCCCTGCTTCAAGATGTAAAACCATTCAGAGGCGTCTATGTTGCCTTTGCAGGCAAGAAGGGCGGCAGTATTACTTGTCAAGGCGTAGTTTCAAATGGTTGTGTTAGCTTCGACAACGTCAACTACTACGAGCAGCTAAAGCATAACCTGTTGAGTGTTTCTCAGATGTGTGATAAGGAGTACTCAGTCACGTTTGACAAATCTGAATGCTTAATTCTCAAACCTGGGTTTGAGGTTCCTGAAGACTGGATTTTGATGCGTGCATCAAGAACGAATGATACCTATCAGATCGACATGAGCGTGGTGAAAACCACATCTTCAGTTGCTACTTGTTTGCTTTCCAAAGCGACAGAGCTTGACTCAATCTTGTGGCATAGGAAACTCGAAAACATTTCTTATCAAAAAATGAATCATCTTGTCCGAAACAGTTTGGTAACCGGTGTTCCTAAGCTGAGATTTGCTATTGCAGATGACTATATGCCTTATAAAAAGGGCAAACAGCAACGGAAGTGTCACAAGCCCAAACTCCAAAACTCTATCGATACGCCTTTGGAGCTATTACATATGGATCTGTTTGGCCCCATAAGTATCAGGAGTATTGGAGGTAAGTTATTCTTTCTAATTGTAACTGATGACTTCTCACATTTTTCTTGGGTGCATTTTTTAGGTAGAAAGGACGAGACTGCTGACATTCTTCAATACTTGATCCTGAGCTTGGAATCTCTTTGCAAGTTGAAGGTTAGAAGAACAAGGAGTGATAACGGAACTGAATTCAAGAATAATTTGATGGAGCTTTTCTATCTCAAGAAGGGGATCCATCACGAATTTAGTGCCCCGTACACACCTCAGCAGAACAGAGTTGCAGAAAGGAAGAACAGAACCTTGATCGAGACTGCAAGGACATTGCTGTCAGATGCAAAGCTTCCTGTAACTTTCTGGGCAGAAGCAGTAAATACATCTTGTCAAGTTTTGAACAGATTTCTGGTTGTGAAAAGGCACAACAAGACCTGCTATGAGTTGATCAACAATCGACCTCCCAACCTTGACTACCTAGTTCCTTTTAGTAGTCCTTGTTCCTTATTGCTACAATACAAGGATCGAAAATCAAAATTTCATGCAAAAGCAGTGGAAGACATCTTCTTAGGATATGTTGCCAATTCACCATGCAAGAGAGTGTACAATATAGGAACTCGTACTGTCGAGGAATGGTTTGAAGTGGATTGCAGTAAACACAGCATTCCACCAGAACCAACTGGTCCAGCTTGAGGTTTTGATTATGATGCGCTATTCAAGTCTTTCAACCTTCCTGATCTATCTGCCGATGATGCCGCAAATGTGTTAGATTTTTTTAATGGCGGAGATGACTACAACTTCTTGACCCGTGCCACTGTACCTATTGTAACTCCATATTCTAATGTTGCATCTGCATCTGGAACTCATGATAGTGAAGACATTGAAGTTGTTCATGTTGATGGAAATGACGCTCCAGCTGATCCTAACACTCGTGTAGGAATGAAGCTCCAGCTGATCCAATCAACATTGAATCATCTACTTCTGGAACACTGGATATGTGGGAGTTTAGCACTAATCTAGACACAAATCTCCAGGAACCGCACGTACCAGAGGCGATAGTGCATAACAATCATCCAATTGACAACATCATTGGTGATCCTCATGCCGGTGTTCAGACTCGTCATAGAACAATTGCTGAGAACACTAGTTTGTTCGCTGAGATACTTGACACTGGTATCATGGAAACATGTTTTCATGCTGCATTCGTGTCCCAATTGGAGCCGAAGAATATGAAGGAAGCTCTCGCTGACAAATGCAGGATTGAGGCGATGCAAGATAAACCATCCCAATTCCAAAAGTTGCATGTGTGGGATTTAGTTGACTTGCCAAGAGGCGTACAACCAATTGGAACCAGATGGGTGTTCAAGTGCAAAAAGGATGATCGTCATGTCGTAGTGAAGAATAAAGTAAGGTTTGTTTTTCAAGTATTTTATCAACAAGAGGGCTTGGATTACACTGAAGTATATGCCCCAGTTGCTAGACTTGAGGCCATTCGACTGTTTTTGGCTTATGCCTCCTATGTCGGCTTCAAGGTTTATCAACTTGATGTGAAGAGTGCTTTCGTATATGGAAAAGTTCATGAAGAGGTCTATGTCACTCAACCTCCCGGCTTAGAAGATCCGCATAATATCAATAAAGTGTATAAGCTCGACAAAGCATTTTATGGTCTTCATCAAGCACCTCGGGCATGGTATGAGACGTTATCAAAACATCTACTGTCAAATAGCTTCGACCATGGACAGATTGACTCGACCTTCTTCATTCGAAAAGCAGGAGGTGATATTCTACTCGTACAAGTGTATGTCGACGACATTATCTTTGGGTCTACAAATGAAGAGATGTGTAGGGAATTCAAACAGGTGATGAAGTCCAAGTTTGAGATGAGCAACATGGGTGAATTGTCGTTCTTCCTGGGTCTGCAAGTCAGTCAAAGAGAGGATGGCATCTACCTACATCAAACTAAGTATGTGCAGGACATGTTGTCAAAATATAAGATGAATGACAGCAGTACTTATGGCACACCTATCCCTTTCAATCACAGTTTGTATCCAGACAATGATGGAAAGGATTTGGATTGTAAATTCTACCATGGGATGATCGTTTCTCTCATGTATCTCACAACTTCAAGGCCCGACATAATGTTTGCTGTACGTTTGTGCTCAAGGTTTTAGTCACAACCAAAGGAGTCTCATATGATAGCTGTCAAGAGGATATTCAGATACTTGAAAGGGAAACCCCGAATGGGTCTTTGGTACTCAAAGCAGCAATCATTTGACCTCAAAGCCTATTCTGATTCAGATTATGGCAGTTGTAACCTTGATAGAAAATCAACTTCAGGTGGATGTCAATTCTTGGGAGACAGGCTGGTCTCCTGGCAGTGTAAAAAGCAGTCAACGGTTTCTGTCTCAACATGTGAAGCAGAGTAAATTGATGCAGCGAGCAGTTGTTCTCAGATATTGCGGATTCAACAGCAATTGAGAGACTACGTCTTAAACTTCACTGGAACTCCACTGTTCATTGACAACAATGCCACCATGTCCATCATAATCAACCCAGTGAAACATTCCAAAACTAAACATATTGAAATTCACCACCATTTTCATCCATAATTATGCTGAAAAGCATCTCATTGAACATGTAAAGGTTCACACGGATGAAAATTTTGCTGACCTTTTCACTAAGGCATTTGATCGAACTCGTTTTGAACATCTTGTTAACATGATAGGAATGTTCAATCCGAAGTGAAAACTTGATTTTCTTAAATCAATTCAATTCATGAAAGTTAAATTTTATTCCTTTTAAGTTTTCTGTATAGTTATTTTAATTTTCAAATATTTTATAAAAATCCAAACAAAATAGAAAACCAGAAAATTTCAAAGTTCTCTTGAGAAAAGAGGAAATGATAGTACATCAGAAATGATCTAAACGTCTTAGACTGCATATATGCGAAATGATTGTGTCATGCTTATTTGATTGTTTAAATTGTTGTGTTTTTAATCTGCTTATTTACATGTAATTTGAATTGTCAGTAGGCTGTAAGCATCTTTGAGTCATTAGTAGGGTGGAAATTAAATCAATACTACAACTGTGATTTGAACCCATATTTGCTAGTGTGTGTGCGTAAAAGAATGCAAAAGATCACTATCGGATAGAGTATGTTAGATTTTGGCAATTATTTTCTTCTAAGACCAGATTCGGGATTGGTCGTTAGCACAATTAATGCGGTTCATCTCACTGCCCATACTCACAAGTATGCAATGAGAGATTGAATCAAGACATGTCTTTACATCAACCGTTGAGCGTGTATTCACCCTTGAATCACTCCTAATTCATTGAATTCAAATCCAGATAAAAGTTGGATCACCTTACCTAAATCCTCAAACACCATATTCATTATCCTGAATCATCATACCGATATTCACTGAAGAAATCACATGAAACCAAGACAAATGAATCACTCGATTCTGAATCTTATGATTCCTGATAATCCTTATGGATTCTGTTTGATTTTTCCTGTGCTATTTGATGTAGTCTCATTCTGGAAATTTAGAAAATCATTGGGAAAATCTTAGATGCCTTGAGATAAGTGCAAAGTAAGTTAATAGCATAACTGTGGGGCACACGTTGTATATTAATAACTATTACCTTAACACACAAGAACATGATCCTAAGATGCTTATGGTTTCAAATCTTATAATATTTCTAACGTGAATTACTTGTTTATGTGCTTATTACATATGAATAAATTGTAATCCATGACATGATCCCATATTCTTTGATGTTTATCTTGTATCATTATTGCTATAGATTAGCCTGATATGATCCTCTGCTCGTGTCTTTGAACAAAAATAGCTTATGTGTGAAAATGTGTATATCGTTATTCTGAAAAGATCAAAAAGATTTTAAGTTTGTGTATAGTTCAAATTCAAATCAGAAGAGCCAAAAATATTTGTGTTTAATCTTCGTGAATTGATTTTGAATCCTCTTGATTGAATGTGCTTATCATGTTTGTTATTTGACTTTGACTTCTTCATAATTTGAGTTGAAATGTTTGAGTACACAAGGGTCTCGGCATACTTGATAAGTGCGCATGAGTTAAACCCTGCGTACTTATCAAGTACGCAAGACTTAAGTCATGCGTACTTACTATGTACGCAAGAGTTAAGTCCTGCGCACTTGACAAGTACGCACGACCCATGTGTGTGGGGTATATAAGCCGCAGTTAGACTTTTTCATCTGTTTCAAATGCTCAAACGCTTGTATACTCCCTGCTCCTTTTTACTCAAAATTTTCGAGTATTCCCAAGTATTTTTTCATCCCGATCATTGTTTCATCCTCACCTAACTAACATTTGGTGAGAATCTTGGACCATTTCATCCGCAAAATCTCTTGTTGTGGACCGATTTCCTGACTTTTGAGCTTAGGGTTTTGATGATGAAATTTAAACCAGGTTTGGGTGTTCTTAAGTTAAATTAGGCCCTAAAACTAGTTTATAATCATCAATCGAATCTCTAGCATGCTAAATTGGTCCTTAATTGTTCTTGATTTTGGTTTTTAACCCTTGGGTGTCCGTGGTTTTGCATCGGACCGAGGTTAGGTCGCATTGGTGTTAGTCTTAGTCCCATAGGTCTTAAACAAGTTTTTTCTGAAATCCGGTTCAATGTGCAAGTGATATACTTTGTCATGTCTTGTTCTATACCATTGATTCTGTATGATCTAATGTTGTATATCTTATGTTATTGAAGAGATGGCTGGTGATGGTGGTGATGAAGAAGAAGGAGGAGATGGTGCTGAAGAGTCAGATTCTGAGGCGACTGAAGCTGATTCATGTGACTCTAATGATGCACCAGACCAAACACACCCACGGAGAATGGCGAAGGTTTCCCTTCCCGAGTCATCCTCCAAAAGACAAAGACGAAAGAATTCAGACAATAAGTATGTTGCTGAACATGAGACTGAGAGGAGGAAAAATAGGACTATTCAGGGATTCCTTCCTGTATCTTTTCTATATACGTCATTTTGAGTTACTGGCGTGGAGCACGTTAGCCATGCTGGCGTCGGTTTCATGGAGCTCAAATTTGACATAGTCGTCCTTTGACCTTGGGGAACCTCTAGTCACGAAGCTCAAACTTGACATAGTCGTCCTTTAGCTCATGGATTTTGACCTTGGGAAACCTCTGATACGATGTTGTTAGACAAATACTACTTGCATACAGATGATAAAGATTGGAGACAACTCTAGAGCTGCTGTGAAGGGGTAGTTTATTGAAGCAATTCTTGTGACAATCACTCTGAAGCTGTTAGAGACTATAGACATCTGCTGTTAAGGGGGAGTTTGCTGAAGCAATTCTTGCGACAGGCACTCTGAATATTGTTTTTACTTTGTATTGTCTTTATGTATTTGTATTTGTATATCAGCATCTGTATGTATTGGTTTATCGAGTTGTAATCATGTTCGTAGGTACTTGTCGTTGTATTCGTCTTTGTTAAGTGTTGTGCGCACTTAACAAGTGCGTTGGTTGCTCAACCTGCGTATTTAGCAAGTACGCAAGAACATTGTCTGCGTACTTGCTAAGTACGCAGGAACAAAGCCCTGCGCACTTAGCAAGTGCGTAGGCAACATGTCTAGTATATATAGCTGTTAGTGAAAGAATGTAAGTACGCACTCAATCTTACTGTAACCGGCTGTGATTATCAATAGACGAAGTTTGAAAGTATCTTGTGTCTTTGTTGTCGGTTTACTTTGTGTTGATTGATAATCCACCTAGTCACAGGCATTCCGCACCCTGTTCGACTAGGAACACACTTGCATGTGAGGATCCGAGACACCCGAGGGACCTACATAATTTTGGGATTAGTATGAGTAAATATTTAATTATCATGTTTTGCCCTTTTCATAAACACAAATCATTTGATCTTTTGCATGAAGGTGCCTATAGCACAATCATGTCTTATAAATCATTTTGACATACCCTTGTTCAGTGGGAACGAGTATTCACCTTGATTTCGAAGTCGGAGATCGAAAGATAATATTCTTAGTGCTTAAGTAGTCTCTTAGAGTTGACTCCTAAGGCTCTAGCACCTTGTCTTGCACTCCTATGCATTCTTCGGGTTTCTTTGGCTCTAAATGCTCGAGTCCGGTAAATAAATGATCATTGGTTGGACCAGGAGGAGCGGCTCGGGAGTCGGGACAGCTGGTAGGCTCAGGAGTAGGGAAAGTTCGATAGGTTTGAGTGTTAGATGTGTAGAAAGTGAGAAGCAATGAGCCACTATTTATAGGCTTGATGTACGCCCATTTCAGACCGTTATCCAGGGGGGATATAGGTTTGATATGCCTCCTTTGAGCCGCATGCGCGCCATGTGGCAGCTATGCAAAGCTAGTGTGCCACTCATCCATAGCGGACCGAGTTGGCGTGACATGTCGGTCAGACATCCGTCCACGCGTCCGACATGCTGATGCATGCCCTACATGTGTCTCGACACGTTTCTGGTGCAGAGGGTTCCTATGGGTTTGCATTTCGGACCGTTTTCCAGGTCATGTCGGTCCGATATCCATCCTCCTCCCATATCGGACTGATATCTAATCACATGTCGGTCTGATATCCCCTAATTTCTAGAATTTCTCATAAATTTTCCTACCTTTTTAAGATTCCGAATTTATCGTTCTATCTCATGATTGTTCCGGTAGAAATCGAGATCGGATTTTTGGTAGGTGTAATATCATCCCCAACTTTTTCAAAATCTTTTCCTCGAGATTATTTTCCGAATAAGTGTGGGTATTTCTTTTTCATTTCAGATGCCAATTCCCACGTGTACTCAGGTCCAAGTCTGGAATTCCATATAACCTTGACCAATACGAGTTTCTCCCATTTCAATTTCTTTTCCTGTCGGTCCTCAATTTGTAACGGTTGTTCCATAAACTTAAGCCTTTCATCCACTATTACGTTTTGTACTGGCATTGCTAAGGTTTCAACTGCTAAGCACTTACACAGATTGGAGACATGGAATACATCATTACTCCATTCATCTCTATTGGCAATTCTAACCGATATGCCACCGGTCCGATTCGTTCTAGGATTTTAAATGGCCCAACAAACCTAGGGCTTAACTTCCCTTTATTTCCGAATCGTACCACACCTTTCCAAGGTGATACCTTAAGTAAAACATTGTCTGCAATGTTAAACTCTAACGACTTTTCCCTTTTGTTGGCGTAACTTTTCTAGCGATCACTAGCCGTTTTCAATATTTCCCTGATTTGTAATATTTTATCAGTGGTTTCCTGGACTATCTCAGGTCCTGATAATTGATTTTCTCCAACTTCAGCCCAACACACGGGAGTTCTGCATTTTCTACCATACAAGGCTTCAAATGGTGTCACTTGTATACTTATGTGGTAGTTGTTATTATAAGAGAATTACGTTGGAGGTAAGTGGTCATCCCAACTTCCTCCTAGGTCAATAACGTAATCTTGGAGCATATCCTTCAAGGTTTAGATCGTCCTTTCTCTCTGCTTAAGGATGGTATGCAGTGCTAAGGTTTAAACGTGTTCTGAGAGCTTTTTGAAACACTACCAGAATCATGACGTGAATCGACTGTCTCTATCCAACACGATGGATAATGGCACTCCGTGTAAGGACACTACCTTGTTGACGTATAGTTGCGCCAACTTGTTCATATTACAAGTTTCTTTCATCGGTAGGAAATGTGAAGATTTGATTAAACGATCAATGATAACCCATATTGTGTCATTTCCCTGACGTGATGAAATCCATGGCAATCATTTCCCATTTCCATACCGGAAATTCTAGCTGTTGTAACAGCATGGATGGCTTTTGGTGTTCGGCTTTAACCTTGGAACAGGTTAGACATTTGGCCACATATTCAGCTATGTGCTTTTTCATGCCGATCCAACAGTATTCTGGTTTCAGATTTTTGTACATCTTATCACAACCGGGGTGCATTGTGTACTTAAATTTATGGGCTTCCTTGAGAATTTCTCCTCGGAGATTTCTATAGATTGGAACCCAAATCCGTTTATTCATTCTAAGGATGTCGTCATTTCCTTTGACGAGGAGTTCGGTTCTTCCTATCATCCCTTCTTTTTCGAGGTTTGCCTTCTTCAAGGCTGATTTCTGTGCCTCTTTGATTTGAGAGGTAAGACTGACTTGCAGGTCAAGTCTTAGGGCACGTACTCATTTTGGTTTCTCATGTTCTTTTCGACTTAAGGCGTCGACTACTACGTTAGCCTTGCCTTCATGATAGCATATCTCACAATCATAGTCGCTTAAGACTTCCATCCATCTTCTTTGTCTCATGTTCAGCTCTTTCTGACTGAAGACATACTTTAGACTCTTGTGGTCTGTGAAAAATGTTAACATGACTGCATAGAGGTAGTGTCTCCATAATTTCAGTGTGAAGATTATGGCACCTAACTCTAGGTCATGAGTCATATAGTTCTTTTCGTGAGTCATAATTTCTTGAGATGCATAAGCGATGACTTTTTTTCCTTGCATCAATACACATTCTAAGCAAGTGTGTGATGCATCGCAGAAAACTAAAAAACCTTCATTGCCTTCGGGCAGCGATAGAATTGGCGATTGGGTTAGTTTCTGCTTTAGCGTTTCGAATGCTTCGTTCTGTTTTGGACCCCATTCATATTTGATTGTCTTTCGGGTTAGTGCAGTCAAAGGAATGACGATCCTTGAGAAGACCTTAATAAATCTTCGGTAATATCCTACTAAATCGAGGAAACTTCTTACTTCGGTCGGCGTCCTTGAGACTTCCCAGTAAGATATAGCCTCAATCTTAGCTGGATCTACTTGAATTGCTTTCTCGTTTATGACGTGACCGATAAATTGTACTTTTGACAACCAAAATTCGCATTTCGAGAATTTGGCCTACAGTTTCTTGTTTCTCAATATCTCAAGTATCGTTCTTATATTGTCAGCACGATCTTCCTTACTCTTGTAGTAAATAAGTATATCGTCAATGAATACGATTACGAATTTATACAAGTAAGGTTTACAGATCCGATTTATCATGTCCATGAATGCTGTGGGAGCATTTATAAGTCCGAGCGGCATAACCCTTCCAGTCAGTGTCATTCTGGGTGGCTTTTGGGATTAGATGAATTCGCCCAGACTTAAGCTGAAGGACGAAATGAGAAGAGCCATGGGTTATTAAGTTATAGGCATAAGGTAGCTCGGGGACACCAATGGTCAAAGAATGAGAACGATTCAACCTCTCTAGAGTTGCCAAAAATCTCCAAACCATGGGCATAGTTTGGGAATAACACAGGCCGGTAAGCTTAAAGAACTCGATAATGAGTGCAGGAAAGGGATATGACAGACTGATAGTAAAAGGATATGCAAGGAAGCAGACCCAAGTTTCAAAAATCAAAACGGTTTATGTTCTAGAATCGAAAGACATAAAAACGGTTTTTGAGGAAAAACATTGTTTGAGTTCAAGAGTTTTATGTCTTGATCAGTAAAAGAACAAAGTTCAAGATCAGAATGATCGAGGATCCCCTGATCTATGAAATCCTCAATTGTTTCAGCAATAATGGAAGAAACTCACCTGGTCATTTTCTTGCCCATGATTGCGAAGGATTTGAAAGAAGGGAGAAAATCAGAATTCACATTATGGATTCTTTACCTGCTTCGGCCTTGAAGAAGATGAGGATGGAAAAGAGTAATAATGGTTATAACCTGCAGGGGGCAACGGTTAAATCGCCTCGGAAATCAGGAACGGTCATATCGCAACCCTATCATCATTTACTATTTGAATTTTAAAATTTTACATATGTCGATATAATTAACGGCTCTTAAATTTAGGGACAATTGTTAGGGGTCATTTTACAGCTAAGGATCCTCGATCTTCAATATACTTCAGTATCCGGATTGGTTCGGTATCCTCAATATTTAACCATTATATCTTTCTGCTATCTTGACTACTACACAGGTAAAACGTGCGAAGTCAAGTTCATCCTTGAAGAATCGGTCTAGAAGTCAAGGAGAATGTGTAGAAGACGTGTGGAGTGACTCCCAACGGTCACAATGGAAGACTTGGTCGATTATGGGATTCTCGGATAGTTAGTTAGTTTATATCTTATATAAATCTAGCAGCTTGATCGAATAGAAAACACACACAAACACTTAGCATTATCGAATACCTGCAAACAAGCTCTGTAACACTTAGATCTTGACCATTTGCTGCTCACTCTTAGATCTTTTTACCATTTATTCAAGAAACGAGGCAGGTGTCAATTGTCACCTCTCGAGGTTTTATGACATAGAACCTTAAAGATCAAGGGCTTTCCTCGTAAACAAGCGTGTCAAGTTTTACATTCTTACATTGTTTTTTCATTGATTTTACAAGCACACTACCTCACAAACTAAGTTTGGGTACAAAATTAGCTCACATAATTTTTACCCAAAACACTACCTACATGTTTTGACACTATCAGCTTAAAGGCAAGTGTCTGCCTACTTTTGCTACTAGGCAAGTCATTGCTTAATCTAGTTAGACCTTAGAAACTAATCCCAAGTATCTAATTCACTAAAACCTCGGGCTCTGATACCAACCGATGTCACACCCATCCCCGGGCACCCCCGGGGGGTTCCTGGGCTGCGACATATGTTGCCACCTTCGGTACCTGCTTTGATTTCTGAGTTTGTTTTGTGCAGCGGAATAACGTTTGAAAATGGATCGTTTCATCTCAACCACGAAGGTTTGTTTTGTAAATTCCGAAATCTCTTCGTATAGACGAAGATTATCTTTATTTAAATAACTGGGTATGAAAACCCGATCGTTTGTTGTCACACACCCAAATTTTCACTCCGGGCTATACCCGTAGGGATTGACCCGAGAGGATCTTTACCATTGAATTACTTTGAACGACTACTAAATGGTTTTCAAAATACCTGTTTTAATGCATTGCTCGGACGAGCCCAAAATAAGTTTGACATAGTTCAAAGTAAATGTGCGTAAGCAATGTTTAAAAAGTTTACAACGCTTAAACAAATGATTAAAAAATGTTTGTCAAAACAAAATGCCCATGCATGATGAGTGTGTGACTCCTGTGAGTGCATCCTAGCCACATATCCTATGCAATCAACGACATGAGATAAACATGCTAAAATGGGTCAACATAATGTTGGTGACTTCACAGGTTTAATGTAATTGAAATCATATATTGAAAAAGAAATGCATGGAAAACATATGTACTCTACACAATCATTGCTGATCAGACAAAAGCAAAAAATATCATAAGTCCATCAAATGAAGCTCAACTGTAGCCACTAAAAAAAGAAAAGGATCTGGTTCGCCTCTATGTGCCTTGCACATGAATGGTGTTAGGGGTCATTTTACAGCTAAGGATCTTGGACCTTCAACGTACTTCGGTATCCTGATAGATTCGGAATCCTTAATATTTAACCATTATATCTTTCTACTATTTTGACTAATACGCATGTAAAATGTGCGAAGTAAAGTTCATCCCTGAAGAATCGGTATAGAAGTCAAGAAGAACGTGTAGAAGACGCGTGGAGTGACTCCCAACGGTCACAATGGAAGACTTGGTCGATTCCGGGATTCTCGGATAGATAGTTACTTTATATCGTGTATAAATCCAGCAGCTTGATCGAATAGAAAACACACACAACCACTTAGCATTATCAAATACTCGCAAACAAGCTCTGTAACACTTAGATCTCGATCATTTGCTGCTCACACTTGTAATCTTTTTACCATTTATTCAAGAAACGAGGCAGGTGTCGATTGTCACCTCCCGAGGTTTTATGCTGGAGATCCTTAAAGATCAAGGGCTTTCCTCGTAAACAACAGTGTCAAGTTTTACATTCTTACATTGTTTTTTCATTGATTTTACAAGCACACTACCTCACAACCTACGTTTGGTTACAAAATTAGCTCACATAATTTTTACCTAAAATATCTCAAAATAGTTAAGCAATTATCCATGGAATTCAAATTTTTTTACATTACACGGGTACCTAGAGAAGACAATACTGAGGCTGATGCCTTAGCAAACCTTGCTTCGGCTCTTAAAATACTAGAGGGTACCAAAATACCTATCATACATATTCTGAGCCTAGCAATTGAGAAGATAAATGAAGTATCCAACACTAAAGAAGAAGCAGACATACAGGATCTTGAACCTAGTCAAGGATCCTGGATTTCGCCCATTAAGAAATATTTACAGGATGGTGAGATCCCAAGTGAGGAAAAGAATCACAAAGCTTTTCGCATGAGGGTATCACGTTTTATAATATTGCACAATGTCTTGTATAGAAAGTCTATTGCAGGTCCATACTTAAGATGCCTGGAGGATCCTGAAGCATGTGAAGTCCTGAAAGACATACACGAAGGTGACTGTGGTAATCACACTGGGGGCAAAGCACTACTCTCAAGGATCCTAAGGACGGGATATTACTGGCCTACCATGAGGAAAGATGCTATGACTTATTCCCAGAAATATGACGCTTGTCAAAGACACAGCAACATACTTCAAAAAAAAGTAGAACAATTGTATCCAATCATCTCTCCATAGCCATTCATGAAATGGGGAAAGGATATAGTCGGCAACCTTCCCAAAGCACCAGTAGGAAAGGTCTTTAGGCTAGCAATGGCAGATTACTTCTCCAAATAGATTGAAGCTGAGGCATTTGTCCAAATCAGAGAAAAAGAAGTCATCTCCTTTATCATTCACAATATCCTGACAAGATTTGGGATCCCGGCAGAGATAGTATGTGATAACGGACCTCAGTTCATTGGCAAGAGAACAACTAACTTTTGTGCCAGCTGGGGATTCAAAATGATAACTTCTACCCCGGTACATCCTCAAGCCAATGGACAGGCAGAGTCCAACAGCAAGATCATCATTAACAACCTCAAAAAGAGATTGGGAGCAAAGAAAGGAAGATGGGCTGAAGAGTTACCGTTTGTACTTTGGGTAGATAAGACAACCCTGAAGAATGCAACAGGTCAAAACCCATTCTCATTGGTGTTTAGTACTGAAGCCATGATCCCTACAGAAATGGTTATCCCTACTGCCAGGACCAATCTCCAGACTCTAGAGACTAACAACGAAGCTCTTGCTCATGATCTTGACATTGTGGATGAGATCAGGGATTTTGCCAAAGTTTGTATTGTAGCTTATCAGCAGAGGATAGCAAAGTCATACAACAAAAACATAAGGATTAGAAGATTCCAAGTGGGTGATCTTGTATTAAGAAAGGCATTCCAAAATACTACCAATCCTATCGATGGAAAGCTTACACCAAAATGGGAAGGCCCATACTTGATTGACTCAGAAGCAGGCAAGGGTTCCTATTGGTTGGCTACTACAGAAGGAGATATCTTGCCAAGATCCTGGAATGCTATCCATCTCAAAGACTATTTTATGTAAGTTAGAACTTAAATTCTAACTAAGACTGGTATGTATTCTATCCCTGACTATTTTTATATTTATTACTCTTTATCAAAGTACTTACTTGAGCGTCGGAGGGGTGTTAGCCAGTCTAACACCCACCTTCACCAAGGTTTCATGTTTTGCAGGAAGGATCCCCAAGGATCCTGACAGAAGTTAGATATTGGCCATCTCTCCTAAGTTAGGGTATCCTGAACACCTCAAAGTTTAAAGGTTTTCACCTTTCTATGAATTGAGTTTAAACACTTCGCCATTAGCGCACGATATTCAAGTACAGTTCAAGGTCGTGAGACCAGTCCATGTAACATTGGCTGATAATTTCATCACTGTTGGCTATAGCTTGAATCCTACGATTGTAATAGACGTGTTACTCCTAAGGTTTTTAGCATTTTCATGCTAACTTAAGTCTGGCTTGGCCCACGTTATTCAGGCTTGGCCCACTTTTTTCTGGCTTGGCCCATGTTTATCTAGCTTGCCCCACGTTATTCTGGCTTGGCCCATGATTTTAAATTGTCATAGGTATTTAACACTTATGTGTTCACCCAAGAACTTAGCATCAATATGCTAACTCAAGATCCTCAAATGAATTGAAGACTTATGAAGATCCTGAAGTACAATTATTAAATGTACGACGTATTTAATGACTATGCACAGGGGACAACCAACGATTGTCATATTTTGAACTCCATGTTATAATTTGGTATGTGTATCTACCTGGCTTAGTTCTCAACAAAGGTACGTGTTACTTATTAATTTTCAAGATTTGAAACTTGAATGACTAAGCCATGATATGTTTGTAACTGGTATTGCTACATACTATTTATCAAAACCAAACTATATTATTCTAAATTTAAGTTTAGTGAAAACCTAAGATATTATTAAGGATCCGGTATCCTGAGTATATACATAAACCTATTTTTCTAAAATATCCCAGGGCTTAACCGCCTAAGGATCCTAATTTTCTAAAACATGTCATAGCAAACCAAACGCATATCAACCATAGCAGATAGTGAAAAAGATACTTGATTATAATTAAAGTGCAGGAAAGGAAAGTGACCCGGGCTTCATCCAAAACATAGACCCATCCACCCAGTTCACAAATTGTCAAATTGTCTATCCCGATATAGGGATCCCAGTGAAGGAAAAAGTGAACTGTTCAACAACCACAGATATAAAAGTAAATTGTTTCAAGAAAACGGTAACCATGATCAACCAAATAGAAGAACCACAAATTCCAGGGCTCAGGCCTAGGCGTCATTACCCTCATTGCCCTGGCCAGCTTGATTCTCACCATCGCCAGCTTCAACCTCCTCAGCAATCTTACTGGTTTCCACCGCTTCACCACCAAGCTTAGCTAAAGAAGAACGCCATCCCTAAAGATCCCAGGCTGTAGGATCAGAACTTTCAGCTACAGCTTGCTCAGCCATCTGGATACTGGATTGGAGAATATACACGACCGCGGATTTCTTGGGATCATCCACAGTATCCTGCAACCTCTGCTCGTACTGGGTCGAATTCTCTTTCAACTTCAATTCGTATTGGGCTGAACTCTCCTGCAGCTTATCCTTCTGAGCCTGGATCTCTTTCTCTAAGTGCTTTGACTTGGAGGCCAGGATTTTCTTCAGATCCTCAATCTTCTCCAAAGCCTCTTCATCATTCTTCTCTGCTAGAGCCAAGTTGGCATTCAGCTTGTCAAGACCCTGCAAAATTCAGACAGATTAATTATTCAGGGATCCTAACATCAAATTAGAGATACCAAAAAATTACTTACCAGATTCAACAAGCCTTGAAGCTTCTTGGTAGTTTCAGCAGAGTCCATGCCCTCAAAGGTCTCCAGATCCATCACATCGGTCGTCTTCCTCTTTTTGCTCCCTGAAGCCTTAAACCGGAGGGGAGGGATACGAGACTTGGTGGTCACAGGTGTAGGATTATCCTTCTTGATAACAACAGCCCCGGACAAAAGGCTATCAAGATCAGACAAAGCAAATTAGGAACCTGACTTAGGGATTCCTACATAAAAGATATAGCAGATCAAGATCATAACATCTGGTAATAAAAAGGAAATTGTTCCGTACCTAAAGACATCTCGAATTCAGAATACGAAGTGTTAAAGCTAGCTTCACTAATGGTCGACTCGACACGAAAGGACCTCTCTGTGACAGGTATTTCTAATAACGCTTCAATTCACTTGTCTGTGTCACTTCTTGCCGGAACCAATTCAGCAAATTTAGGAGTTGCACAAGGATAAAACAAAGATCATTAGCAACAGATGAAATATAATATAAATTCCAGGGATCCTAGCTATTTCCTACCCTTCTTAACCCATTCAAGCGGCAATAGATTCCCACCAGTAATTGAATCTCTCATTACAAAAAAGAATTTTCCCTTCTAGTCGGTGTCATTCTGGGTGGCTTTTGGGATTAGGTGAGTTCGCCCGGACTTAACCTAAAGGATTAAACGAGAAGAGCCATGGGTTCTTAAGTTATAGGCATAAGCCAGCTCGGGGACACAAATGGTCAAAGAATGAGAACGATTCTACCTCTCCAGAGTTGCCAAAATTCTCCAAACCATGGGCATAGTTTGGGAATAACACAGGCCAGTAAGCTTAAAGAACTCGGTAATGAGTGGAGGAATGGAATACGACAGACCGAGAGTAAAAGGATACACAAGGAAGCAGACCCAAGTTTCAGAAATCAAATCGCCTTTTTGTTCTAAAATCGAAAGACATAAAAACAGTTTTTTGAGGAAAAACAATGTTTGACTTCAAGAGTTTTATGTCTTGACTAGTAAAAGAACAAAGTTCAAGATCATAATGATCGAGGATCCCCTGATCTATGAAATCCTCTATTGTTTCAGCAATAATGGAAGAAGCTGACCAGATCATTTTCTTTCCCATGATAGCGAAGGATTAGAAAGAAGGAGAAAATCAGAAATCACAGTAAGGATTCTTTACCTGCTTCGGCCTTGAAGAAGATGAGGATGGAGAAGAAAAGAGTAGTAATGGTTATAACCTGCATGGGGCAACGGTTAAATCGCCTTATAAATCGGGAACAGTCATATCACAACCCTATCATCATTTACTATTTCAATTTTAAAATTTTACAGATGTCGATATAATTGACATTTGTTAAATTTGGGGACAGTTGTTAGGGCTCATTTTGCAGCTGAGGATCCTGGATCTTCAACGTAATTCGGTATCCTCAATATTTAACCGTTATATCTTTCTGCTAACATGACTAATACGTAGGTAAAACATGCGAAGTCAAGTTCATCCCTAAAGAATCGGTCTAGAAGTCAAGGAGAACGTGTAGAAGACGCGTGGAGTGACTACCAACGGTCACAATGGAAGACTTGGTCAATTCCGGGATTCTCGGATAGTTAGTTAGTTTATATCTTGTATAAATCAAGCATCTTGATAGAATAGAAAACACACACAAACACTTAGCATTATCGAATATTCGTAAACAAGCTCTGTAACACTTAGAACTCAATCATTTGCTGCTCACACTTGTAAACTTTTAACCATTTATTTAAGAAACGAGGCAGGTGTCGATTGTCACCTCCCGAGGTTTTATGAAAGAGATCCTTAAAGATCAAGGGCTTTCCTAATAAACAACTGTGTCAAGTTTTACATTCTTACATTGTTTTTTCATTGATTTTACAAGCACATTATCTCACAAACTAAGTTTGGTTACAAAATTGGCTCACATAATTTTTACCCAAAACAAATGGATTAGGTCAATAATGTACCCGTTCGACCTCCAGTCGAAGTTAGCGCTACTAAACCGGGTAGGGGTTGTTAAACCCAACAGTACTGTTCATGATCACCTCGCTATTACGGACAAGTTATTTTACCAAAAAAAATCATACAATCTCTATATCTATTGTTTATGCATCATTTCCACCGAACAAATCACATCATAACTTCCTTTAACAAAAACCCATAATTTAAAGTTTCCATAAATAGAACCGAGCATGAAATCTCATATGACCAAATGTTCTAGATAGCAAATCTACACATATTATCCATTATTTATACATATCTAACCATTTTCTGTTAGGACATAGTTTGTAATGACAAAAGCTTTGTAATAGTTTAGATCTAATGTCTTTATGTTTTTGTTATGTAGAATGTTCTAAGTGTTTTATGCAAGTTATGCTAGAGGCGAACTTGTTAAGTTCGCCTAGTCTAACAGAGGCGAACTTGTTAAGTTCGCTTAGTCTGTTAGAGGCGAACTTGTTAAGTTCGCCTAATGCAGGTCAGATGTCTATATATAGATGTTTACAGAGTCAGTTTGAAAGAATCGATCAGAACTATAACAGAGTTGAACGATTGAGTTTGTAAACTCTATTGAGAATTGGAATACAAGCGTGAATGTTATTTAATTGATTGTCTATATTGTCTTTTGTGTATGCAATCGTTGATTCGTTGGATTCCGCACTCCGAGTTAACGACACGTCTTATAACGAGAACGATCTGTAGAAGTGCCATGAGGACCTACAAGTGGTATCAGAGCCAGGTTTCAAGATATAACACTTAGCATCATTGAAATGGAACGAAAACTTCTTATCACAAATTTGTGATACACTCAAAAGATTGTGTTCAAGCTGCTCCACATAATTCACCTTCTCAAATTTGACTTTATCATTCTTTAAAGTACCCTATCTAGTTATGTACCCGCCTTTATTCCCCGTAAAAGCGACATAACCTCCATCAATATTGTAGGTCCCTCGGGTGTGGCGGATCGTCACATACAAGTGGGTCTACTAGTCGGACCGGGTGCGAAATGCCCGTGACTAGGCGGAGAGTCTAGCTAAACAAAGTAAACCGACAAGAGAAAACACTTTAAATGTTCTTTGTATTATAAACACTTGAAGGTTACAGAGAAAAGCACTTAGGTTACAATATGCGTATTTGCACTAAAGCCTGCGTACTTAACTTTTGTCAACCTATCCTATTTATACAAGACCTGATGCCTGCGTACTTAGCAAGTGCGCAGGGCAAAATGCTCTTGCGTACTTAGCAAGTACGCAGAGTTATTCCTGCGTACTTGCTAAGTACGCAGGAGCTTTCTCCTGCGCACATGTAAGTGCGCACAACACTTAGAAAGAAATGCAACATTCAATATGTAAAAGTAAATACAACTCGATAAACTAATACATAAAGACTCTTACATACAAAGACAATTACAAACAATACAAAACAACCTAAGACTAAGACTCTATCTATCCAGAGTGTTTGTCACAGGAAAGTGCTTCAACAAACTCCCCCTTGACAACAGCTCTGGATAATCTTCAGTCTTCGGTCTTCACAACACTTGATCTTCAGCTTCCATCTTCTTCTTGTAATCAAGGCAGAACTTAATCACCTTGTCATATTTAGAAGCAAGGAGCTTTGTCCACTCATCCGTGTAGACGCAGTAGTGTTTTGCTAGTACCTCCAGATCTTTCACATAAAAGTTGATGAACCAGACTTCATCAAATATTCTAATCAGCTCCTTTGGCACTAGGTTCCCACTCTCTGAACGTCCTTTACTCATGATCACAGCCTCGCCCATTTTTGGATCTACGTACCAGTACCACATGTCACCAAGAATATCCTGAGATAACTTGCTCAGGGGAATCTTAGTTTCACATCGCACTAGCTTGTATACCAATTTCTTTAAGTGCTTCTTAGTCACAGGATGTACAGCGTGCTTATCCTTGACTTTCTTGGCACTTGAGGCTTGAACATCTTGAACTTTCCTGATGTTGCTTCTCGCTGCAGAACCACCCACAAACCCATCGCTAGTGCGTGATTGGAATGACCCATCAGCTCTCGGTTTGCTAGGTTCACAAGGTCGTATTTGGGCATGGAACTGAACGCTTCACTGGTGGGTTTCAAGTATTGAACCCCGCCAGATCTTTTGATAGCGAACAGCTGCTTGTCCTCCTCAAACCTTACCGCCAAGATCATCACTGTTGCTCCGTGTTTGTCTATTATAGACGTCTTTTGCCACACAGGAGCTGGACCCTTTGATGAAGTAGAAGGCATGTCTGTTTCTTTCGGTGCCTCTGGGTCCACAGGTTCAGGGTTAACTAGGGAGGTTTCAGTCGAGGCTTTTACATTACTAGCCTGCTCGACTGAACCTGTGTCGAGTGGAGCGTCGAAGGATGGAAATTCAAAGATCTCTCCATCTTCTAGCTCGTACTCTCCTTCCCCGTCACCCTTGGGAATTTCGATCACAACATCTTCGTCATCATCATCCCAATCGTCACCAGAGTCGATCTCTCCTTTTCTAGATTGAAGAGAGCATCGATCTGTGCTTCTTTTGAATAGTCAGGCTCTAGATATAGGATCTCATCATCAGATAAGTCCTTAAGTACTTCAGCCACTGACTTTCCTTTATCACTACCACCACCACCAGAGGTATCACCACCCTCTTGATGAGTCGAGTCCCCCTGAGCCATTGGAACATCAGAGATGGGCATGATTGCTAAATCTTGGTGCTCACCTCCACTAGGACCGGCTTCGGGATCCTTGTCCTTGTCATCATCCTTAGTCAAGTCGACCGGATGACACGCCTCATCACCAGTAGTCCTCTTTTCCTTCTCTTTCTCTTTCTCCTTCTCTTTCTCCTTCTCCTTCTCCCCCTGAGCATCAAGCTTCTTGGTCAAATCAGCAATTAGCTTGACCATCGGCTCATGCTCCTTCCTTTGAGCGTCAAACCTGAGCTCCAAGAACTACACATGACCCAGAAGCATTTCATTTGTCTTTATTAGGAGTTCATTCTGGGCCAGGACGTTTTTCAGTCGTTCCTCAGTCCCCGTTCTCTGGCTAAGAAGGATTCTGACTTCGTCTACCAAAGAATTGATCTGTGCTTGTTGAGCATCAGACTCCTCCTTTGATTTCCGAACAGTCTCCAGTAGTTCAACAACTTGGTTTTCCAGAACATCTATCCTTGCATCATTCGGATCAGGATGTCTGGATGAGGAAGCCTCGGCATTATGAGTAGGGGAAGAGAATATGGTATTAAAGTCAAACCCTTGTGTAAAGTCTCCATATTTGAAGGGTTGACTGAGAGGCTCAGTGGTGGTAGTTGGGATGGAAGATGTGACGATTGTTGTTGGGGTAATGGTAGGGGTGATGGTGACAGACTCCGTGACAATTGGAGTAGTCACCGCCACCTGGACGGATGTAGTAGGGATGGTCACCGTCACAGGAACCTCCTCTGTGACTGTCGTGACTGCCACGTCAGCTTGAACTTGTGGCCATCTCCTCCTATGGTGAAGCTGCTGTGAAGGTGGAGTGGAGGCTGAATCCGGACTAGCAGCTGATACCTGTACTTGATGCTGAGCCTCCACCACACTTGGGATAGCGGGCTGTTGCCTATCGCCCATGTTCTTGTGTATGCTTTCCCTTCTTTGTCTTTGTACAGCAGCATCAGAGTCAGAGTTTGGCTCGTATTCGCTGCTCGAGGACTGTCGCTTTTTCTTGGAGGACGACTCAGGTAGGGTTACCTTAGCCGTTCTCCGTGGGTGTACCTGCGATGGTGCATCATTGGAATCGGAAGAATCTGACTCAGTCGCTTCCGAGTCGGATCCCTCAGCACCATCATGTCCTCCTTCGTCATCTCCATCATCAGACGATCCATCATCACTCTCCATTTCCTCCTGTTGTTGCTCATCAGAGTGTTCACTATGTTCAGGCTCAGAGTTGTGGCTATACCAGTTCCAGTCATCAGGTGCCACATATGCTTCATTGATTAGGTGGCCAATGAGTTCAGTATGCATAGGGGTAGGTTCTACGCTGCCTGGCTTTAAGAATTAAGCAAATACTCTCTTATCCACCCTCTTGACTTGTAGTCTCTCCCCTGTAGCAGGAAGGTTTGGCAACGCGTCATCAATCAAGAGTTGCACAAACCTATGGTACATTAAGAATCTAAACTTCTCCGCTGTGTTGATCTGGTCTTTGATTACTTTGAAGACGTAGCGTGAGAAGTTGTAGCCCCTATTAAGAGACAAGCCCACCATGGCTGTTTCAAGGTCATGACCCATGGCATCTTTACCAGCTTTCCTTGACGATATACACACGATCATGACGTGGGTGAAATACCTCCATTGGTCTAATACCCACATCTTTTTGTATGGGCATAGTCCCTCGCTCCGACGTATCCCATTCTGTGCCTCCAACACCCATCCACGTAGTAGTCTGGATAGGCTGTCGGGTCGGTAGCAAGGTCTCTGAACTGCAGGACCCTTCTTATGGTGTCTTCAGAAAAAGCGATAGCCTGACCAGCAACGGTAGCCCTTATGACATTGGAGGATATCGTGCAGTCGTGTTCCGCTGTCTCCCAGAATTGCTCCAAATAAGGTCTTGACACGGTCGGGTCAGCCGAGATAGAATAGCTGATTCTGGAGCGGTTCAAGAAATCAACTATCTCCCTATATTGCAATGTTGCACCTTTCCATTCGGGTTGAGTGTTTGCTAACAGGTTGAATTCGTTAGTAAACGCCCGAGCCATAATCTGCAAAAACACACAGAAAACACAATCAGAACAACACGTATCATTGGAAATGAACAAACATGACACGGTACAGTAGTTACTCTTTGAACATAATTTTTCAGACTTCGAATTTTTCCCAAGTGTTGGTCCTGCGCACTTGCCAAGTGCGCAGTCTTTTCCTCTTGCGTATTTAACAAGTACGCAAGAATTGCTTCTTGCGTACTTGCTAAGTGCGCAAGAACACCACTTGACAAAAATTCCAGATTGTTGAAAAATACACTGATCGTTCAAAACACGGGTCGATTAGGTCGCCACTAGGTCAGAATCGATGATTCTAACCTATGGGACCAGTATCAACACCACAAACTACTTAACCAGGACCAATTTTGACCTAAAAAGTCGCCCGACCCACTGTCGATTAAAATTCAACCGACGGCTCAAAATCGAGGACCATAAGGATGATTAAGAGTTAATTAAGGTTCCTATTCGCATGTTACAGACAATAAGTTACCCAAACCACCTATAATTTCCCCAAAAATTCACGGATTTAACCTAAATTTTTCTAAGTCAATAAACGGTCCAAATGTTACGATTTCACGGATAGATTTAGCCTAGATTCTCACGAAATCGATGAAATGACATGATGAAACTATAGACGGGACGAAAAGATGGTTTAGGAACACTCGGTTTTGAGTAAAAAATTGCAGAGGGAAAAGTTTTCGTTTAAAAGCATGAAACTGAGAAAATTTTCTAAGTGTCACTTTTATACCCTTCACTAATCAGTCGTGCATACTTGTTAAATGCGCACGAGTTAACTCTTGCGCATTTACAAGTGCGCAAGCTTTAACTCTTGCGTACTTGTTAAGTACGTAAGGCTTACTTCGTGTGAACTTGACAAGTACGCACAACCGTTAAGTGCGCAAATTTTAAACTCAGAATTTATGAAGTATTTCAAGTCAAATAACGAACAAGATAAAAATATTCAATCAGGAGGATTCAAATACAATTCAGGAAGGTTAAACACAAATATTTTTGGCTTTTATGAATAAAAGTGAACTATGCATAAACATAAAATCTTTTTGATCTTTTCTAATAAAAATATACAAGTATTCACACAAACTATTTTTTATCAAAAACACGAGCAGAGGATCATAACAGGCTATCTTTTAGCAAAAACGATACAATATAAACATCAAAGAATATGGGATCATGTCATGGATTACTATTTATTCATACATAATAAGCATATAAACAAGTAATTCAAGTTGACAATATTATAAGATTTGAAACTATAAGCATCTTTGTATCACATTCTTGTGTATTAAGGTATTATTTATAAGATATACAACGTGTACCCCACTGATATGCTATACTAATGTAAATTGCATTATCTCAAGGCATCTAAGATTTTCCCAATGATTTTCTAAATTGTCAGAATGAAGTTACATCTATTAGCACAGGAAAAGTCAAGCAGAATCCATAAGGATTATCAGGAATCATAAGATTCAGAATCGAGTGATTCATTGTCTTGGTTTCAATTGATTTTCGTCATTGAATATCGGTATGATGATTCAGGATAATATATATGGTGTTTGAGTTTTAAGGTAAGGGGATCCAACTTTTATCTGGATTTGATTTCAATGAATCAGGAGTGATTCAAGGGTGAATGCATGCTCAACGGTTAATGTAGAGACATGTCTTGATACAATCTCTCCTTGCATACTTGTGAGTATGGGCAGTGAGATGAACCGCATTAATTGTGCTAATGACATAACCCGAAACTGACCTAAAAAGAAAATTATTGCCAAAATCTAACATCCTATATCTGATAATGATCTTTTCTATTCTTTTACGCACACACTCTTGCAAACATGGGTTCAAATCACAGTTGTAATTTAGATTTAGTTTCCACACTACTAGTGATTCAAAGACGCATGCAGCATACTGACAATTTAAATTACTTGTAAATAAGAAGATTAAAAACACAATAAGTTAAACAGTTAAGTAAGCATGACGCAATCATTTCCCATATGAGCAGTCTGTGACGTTTAGATCATTTCTGATGTACTATCATTTCCTCTTTTCTCAAGTTAATTTTGAAATTTTCTCCATTTTCTATTTTTGTTTTTTTTGTTTTTGTAAAATATTTTGAAACTTAAAAGAACTATACAGAAAATTTAAAAGAAATAAAGTTTAACTTCCATGAATTGAATTGATTTAAGAAAAAATAATTTTCACTCAGGATTGAACATTCCTATCAAGTTGACAAGATGCTCAAAACGGGATCGATCAAATGCCTTTGTGAAAAGGTCAGCAAGATTGTCATCCGTGTGAACTTTTACAAGTTCAATTAAATGCTTTTCAGCATAATCACGGATGAAATGATGGCGAATCTCTATATGTTTAGTTTTGGAATGTTTCACCGGGTTATTTGTGATGGACATTGTGGCATTGTTGTCAATGAATAGAGGAGTTCTAGTGAAGTTTAAGCCGTAGTCTCTCAACTGCTGTTGAATACACAATATCTGAGAACAACCGCTCGCTGCAGCAATGTATTCTGCTTCACAAGTTGAGACAGAAACCGTTGACTGCTTCTTACACTGCCAGGAGACCAGTCTGTCTCCTAAGAATTGACATCCACCAGAAGTTGACTTTCTATCAAGGTTACAACCGCCATAATCTGAATCAGTGTAAGCTTTGAAGTCGAATGACTGCTGCTTAGAGTACCAAAGACCTAATCGGGGTTTCCCTTTCAGGTATCTGAAAATTCTCTTCACGGCTATCATATGTGACTCCTTTGGTTGAGACTGAAACCTTGAGCACAAGCACACAGCAAACATTATATCGGGTCTTGAAGCTATGAGATACATAAGTGATCCGATCATCCCACGGTACAATCTGCTATCTGCATCCTTTCCATCTTTGTCAGGATGCAGACCATGATTGACTGGGATAGGTGTGCCATAAGTACTGTTATCATTCATTTTGTATTTTGACAAGATGTCCTGCATATACTTAGTTGGATGTAGATAAATGCCATCCTCTCTTTGACTAACTTGCAGACAAAGGAAGAATGACAATTCACCCATATTACTCATTTCAATCTTGGACTTCATCACCTACTCGAATTCCCTACACATCCCTTCATTGGTAGATCCAAAGATAATGTCGTCGACATATACTTGTACAAGAAGAATGTCACCTCCTGCTTTCCTAATGAAGAGAGTCGAGTCAATCTGTCCACGGTCGAAACCATTAGATAATAAATGCTTAGATAATGTCTCATACCATGCCCGCGGTGCTTGATGAAGACCATAAAGTGCTTTGTCGAGCTTATACACTTTATTGATATTATGCGGATCTTCAAAACCGGGAGGTTGAGTGACATAGACCTCTTCATGAACTTTACCATAAAGGAAAGCACTCTTCACATCAAGTTGATAGACCTTGAAGCCGACATATGTAGAATAAGCCAAGAACAGTCGAATGGCCTTAATTCTAGCAACTGGGGCAGATACTTCTGTGTAATCCAAGCCCTCTTGCTGATAAAACCCGTGAACAACCAATCTTGCTTTGTTCTTCACAACAACATGACGATCATCCATCTTGCATTTGAACACTCATCTGGTTCCAATTGGTTGAAAGCCCTTTGGCATGTCAACCAAATCCCACACGTGTAACTTTTGGAATTGAGACAGTTCATCTTGCATTGCCTCAATCCAACAGTTGTCAGTGAGAGCCTCCTTCACTTTCTTCTGCTCTAACTGGGACACGAATGCAGCATGCAGGCATGTTTCCATGACACCAGTGTCAAGTATCTCTGTGTAAAGACTGGTGTTCTCAGTGATGGTTCGATGACGAGTCTGAACACCAGCATAAAGATCACCAATAATGTTGTCGATTGGATGATTCCTATGCACTCTCATCTCTGGTACAATCGGTTCCTGAATTTATGGATCAAGATTCGTGCTTAACTCCCCCATTTCCTGTGTTCCAGAGGAAGAAGATTCAATGTTAATTGGATCAGCTAGAGCTTCATTTCCTACAGTTGTGTTAGGATTAGCTTGAGCGTCATCTCCAACAACAAGAACATCTTCACTGTTATCACTGTCATGAGTTCCAGATGCAGATGCAGCATTGGAATCAGGAGTTACAATCGGTACAGTAGCACGAGTAGAGAAGCTGGAGTCATTGTCGCCACTCAATAATTCATAAACATTTGCGGCGTCAACTGCAGATAGATCAGGAAGATTGAATGACTTGAATAGCGCATCATAATCAAAACCCTAAGCTGGACCTGTTGGTTCGAGTGGAATGCTGTGTTTACTACAGTACACTTCAAACCATTCCTCGACAGTACGAGTTCCGATGTTGTACACTCTTTTGCAAGGCGAGTTGGCAACGTATCCTAAGAAGATGCCTTCCACCGCTTTTGCATGAAACTTAGACTGGCGGTCTTTGTACTGTAGCAACAAGGAACAAGGACTACCAAAAGGAACTAGGTAATCAAGATTGGGAAGTCGATTGTTGATCAACTCGTAACAAGTCTTGTTGTGCCTCTTCACAACCCGAACTCTGTTTAAGACGTGACAAGCTGTATTAACGGCTTCTGCCCAGAAGGTGACAGGAAGCTTTGCATCCAACAGCATAGTCCTTGCAGTCTCAATCAGTGTTCTGTTCTTCCGTTCAGCAACTCCATTACGCTGAGGCGTGTACGGCGCACTGAATTCGTGACGGATCCCTTTCTTGAGACAGAAAAGCTCCATCAAATTATTCTTGAACTCAGTTCCGTTGTCGCTCCTTATCCTTCTAACTTTCAGCTTGCAAAGAGATTCCAAGCTCAGGATCAAGTATTGAAGAATATCAGCAGTCTCGTCTTTAGTACCTAAAAAATACACCCAAGAAAAACGTGTGAAATAATCAGTTACTACTAGACAGAACGACTTACCTCCAATACTCCTGATACTTATGGGGCCAAACAGATCCATGTGTAATAGCTCTAAAGGGGTATCAATAGAGTTTTGGAGCTTGGGCTTGTAAGACTTCCGTTGCTGTTTGCCCTTTTTACAAGGCATACAGTCGTCTGCAACGGTAAACCTCAGCTTAGGAACCCCGGTTACCAAACCATTTCGGACAAGATGATTCATTTTACGATACGAAATATGTCCCAGTTTCCTATGCCGCAAGATGGAGTCGAGCTTTGTCGCTTTAGTAAGCAAACAGGTAGGAACTGATGAGGTGGTTGTTGCCACGCTCATATCGATCTGATACGTGTCGTTTGTTCTTGGCGCTTTCATCAGGATCCAATCTTCGGGAACTTCAAAACCAGGTTTGAGAATCAGACATTCTGACTTGTCAAACATCATCGAGTACTCCTTATCACACATTTGGGAGACACTCAACAGGTTATGCTGCAGCTGCTCGCAGAAGTTGACATTGTCAAAGCTGACCCAACCGTTCAAAACCACGCCTTGACACGTGCTGCCGCCGCCTTTTTCTCCGGCAAAGGCCACATAGCCACCTCTGAATGGTTTAACATCTTGAAACAGGGCCATGTTTCCTGTCATGTGCCTGGAACATCCACTATCTACATACCAGCGGTTAGAGATAGTACCCTTCGGATGTCCCTGCACGAGTAACAAAAGAATTAGTTAGATTGTCTTGGGTCGTCCATCCTTTTCAAAATAAACTACTTCCTTTAACTCACAGTCATGATGAATGTTCAAAATTGATGAATCTTTAGAAGAAATAGAACTAGGAGATTGAGAAGATTTTGATTTTGCAGTCCAGGATCTCTTCTGTTTCTTAACCGGAACAGGAGACTTTGGTTCAACAACAGCAGGTGAACTTGTGGAAGCTTCACCTGATTGAACTGAAGTCAGCTGTTCAAGCTTTCTCGACCTCTTGTTTCGTCTCCTCCTCTGTGGCTTAGAGAGTCTTGCCACAGGTTTCTCACCAGTGCGTTTACTACCGGAGGTAGATACACGAGGTACAGCAGGTTGCGTTACCTTTCTTGAAACAAATGGTTTAGCTTCAGATTTGATCTTAGGCTTTACCATCGGTTTGACTGGTGGTTTCACCACATTTTGCTTTGGATGTTTGGGAGATGGTTTCACTGGTGGCGACCTGGGGATAACAGCTGGTTGGGAAACAACAGGCCGTTCTTCGAAGGACAGTTCACCAAAATGTGACCAACCAAGACACAGTGAAAACAGTTCCTCTTGTCTACATAAGTTCTCTTGTAAGGCTCATTAGATCTGGCCTTAGATAACTCAGCATTATGAGAAGGAGGAGTTGGTTTATGAACATTAGTCTAAACCTTAACAGTTTGGTTTTTGGGAGTATAATATTTTTCCAAATTTTCTTTATACCCAAGCCCATAATGAGCTGAAAAAGCCTCTTTCTTTGCTTGGTTAAGACTTTTATAACCCCCATAAAGCATTATCTTTAGATTATCATTTGTTTCAATGATATCGAGTTCAGTTAAAATGCAATTATCACCATTAGTGATAACGTTTTTCTTTACCTTTTGTTCAGTCAACAACTCCTCAGATACTACTCCTTCAGGGCAAGAGTTAACCGACCCGTCTTCAGAAGCAGTAACAAACTCCTCACTAGATGTGGAGTTAGCTTTACTTGAGGATTCATCCTTTTTAGGGGAATCATCCATATCAGAGGACTCATCTAGACAAGTGAGATCAATGTCTATTAAGCTATTGACAAACTTCCCGCTCACTGGTGGAGGAATGGCATTAGTACCCAAACCTAACCCATTCAGTTGTCTCACCACAGACTCGTAGTGTTCCACCACAAAGCGAGAGTTTTTCAACTTCTCATTAGTGCATTTTAACTGCAAGATCTCATTTTGCAGTTTGTTGATTTCATTGTTCCGTTTTTCTAACCCCCTGTATGCAACATCTAAGTGAAGCTGTTGATCACTTATTTTTATGGAATATTCACATTTTTCCTTTTTCAACGTTTCAATAGACTCTTTAAAACGTTTTTCATTTTCTTTGTAGTTTAGAGCTGCCATACTTAGGGGTTCGATTTTGTCTTGGAGCCTAGAATTTTCAAGTTTTAGCCCTAGACATTTAGAACAAGAAATAACAGAGAAAGGGTTAGAATCTACCTCAGACGATGAACTTGTCCCTGAAGAATCAACAAGAGCTTCAACAGACACAACTTGCTGTACAAAAGGAGTAGTTGTTAAAGCAACAACAAGATCCACTTGCTGTGACTTCATTGGTGAATCAGCTTAAAGCTTCCTTGGTGCAAACTTCACAAAAGGAACATACTTCCACAGCTCCGGGGGAGACCAATGTATCACAATCCACAGCTACTGGTGGACCCTCCTCCCTAGCCTTTGTAACTGACCCCGAGTCTCCTTTGATTGTCTTTTCAGGTAAAACTGATAAATCAATAGGGGATGTGGAAGTAAAGGTTGAAGAACCAGAGTATGACCTTCCCTCAGCAAGTCAAAGAAGAGCTGATAGAGGAAAGGGAAAGGAAAAAGAATCGGATATTGAGCTTGTGGTCTTAGAGGAAGAGGAGGTGGGATCTGATTGTGAACTTGATGATCTCTTAAAAAAAATAGATGATTTTGGAACCATAGATGAATTCCCAGAGATTGTGGCATTGGGAGAGGAACACCAAGAGAAGCTTCGGTACTTCACAGAAACCGAATATGAAGCCTTGACAGACACAGAAGATGAGGATTCAAATGCGAAAGTGACTTTGTTGAGCATGTAACCACTGCTGGGCCAACATGCACTCATGAAGAAGCTCTTGAAACACCAACAACTACAACACCAAAAGAAACCACTACCAAGCCAACTCCTGTTGCTAAGCCAAATCCATAGTACCCTGATCCTAAAAGACCTTGGATGAGGAGGCTGCCTGCTAAGGAGCCTCCTAAACATTATGAATGGTTCGCTGAGTACCAAGAACGGAAAAGAGCACCGGAGGGATGGAAATATCACAATGAGAGGAGTTTATATATTGTTAGAAGATACAAAGAAGGAGTGGAGCACTTCAAGACCATGCAAGAATTCAACTCCCTTCCAATATATGATCTCAGAGACTTAGCAAAGCTGCCTCTGCAAAATCTAGGAAATGTTGGGATAGCCAGAGATTTGGAAAACTTCCTTCGGGACCAGACCTTCAATGATTTAAAATCAATGAAGACATCCAAGCCTAGAAGAGTTCTCTCAAAGACCCGGATCCACCCTAGAACTCAAAAGCCTTAGGTAAGCCTGAGGTACAAAACGACAGAAACTGTTAAATCTATCATGCTGCCAAGGTCTGTACCTATTCAGCTCCAAAATTTCAGAAGATGGTATTACAACCCAACCATTAGAAGTGCAATGATTGAATGTGAATTCAAAGAAGACTTTCAGATTTTTGAGCCCATGGAGCTATTGAAGTTTCCACCTGAAGACCTTGAGGTGTTATTCAATAATCCTATCAAGATCTTTCATGAATATGATGAGGCAGATGCTAAAGGTTATCAAAGGGTGGTGACTATAAATGCAAAACCCCACTTTCAGAAACCAAGTCAAGAGCCAACTTCTTAGTGAGAGTTGAAGACATTGATGCAGTAGCTTAGGAGGAGATTGTAGGGTATAGTCTTTTGTAAGCTAATGTCACCAATGTGTGTTCTGAAAAAATGTACTTTGCTTTATTTCCATGTATTTCTGTTCATTTCATTTCATGTAATTTTCTGGTTTATTAGACTATGTCTGGGCCATCGAAACTACCTAGTTTCGGTTTTGGTTGTTCAATAGAAACTAGTAGTTTCGATAGATATGAATTTTCTACAGGATGTTCACTTATGTAAATGCTCAACCGAAACTAGGAGTTTCAGTGAGCATAGTTTTAGATGCTGTCGGAGTTATAATTAGTTCTGAAAATGTACTCCTCAATCTACATAAGAAGATCGAACCCCTCCACCCCCATTTCGTTTTAAATTAGTTTTTAAGTATTATTTTAATATAAAAACAATCCCTATATTGTTATATTTATATATTATAATGTTTTGAACCTGGAAACCACCCGCTGGCTCGGGTTTGGTTTGCAACCCGTATATATTATTAATACACATTTATAAAATAATATTTTTATATTATTTTCATACCGTGACTTCAATTAAAAATAATATATTTATATATTATTTCCACCACGTTTGTCAACGTAGTGTAACGTTTTAACTAATAAAATAATATATTTATTTATAATATTTCTCACGTTATTATGATCCGGATAAAATAATAGTTTTATTATTTTGTCAAAAAACTTAATTATCGTGTTATTTCTCTAATTTTAAAATAATATAATAACTTGTGTTATTTTTCTAAACCATTATTAAACAGCACAAACGCACGAATATATTTATTAATTAATGTTATTCGTAGTTAGAGACGTTCGGCACAAAAACACTTTTATCTTAAATAATACATTAGGAAACCTTTATTCCCGTGGACAAGTTCGTCTAACCATTGATCCTAAGTATATTTTAGGACGTTCGATCTTTCCGTGTCGTTGCCACAAACTCTTACGTGTTCCTAACTGTCACATCTTATTCTAGGGCATTCATAGATTGTCCGCGTGCAATCCATTTGTGGTTAGTGTTGCATCCTTGTGTGGTGCTAATTACTACGCTCTACTCAGACTCAGGTGAGTTTCACGGCCCCTTTCTACTTGTTTTACTATTGGGGGAGAAACATGCTTACACACAAACATATTTTACTTGTTTTCCTGTTGAGGAGAAACAAACATGTACACAAACTATCATATTTTTGCTTGTTTTCCCCATGGGGGAGAAACAGGTACGCAGACAAACATTATGTTGCATGTTTTTCCCGTTGGGGGAGAAAATACGACACAACTATTTTAGATTATTGTAATTCATATGTCATTACTGTTGAGGCTAAGCGTGACACACTATCACAGAAAGTCCTCATCATACATCGAACCGTTAATATGGATCTTAGCGAGGTAATGTTTACTAGTACTACTGGGTTTGACAAGCCCCACCCGCGTTAGTCGCGCTAACTCGATTGGAGGTCGAACGGGTGAAATGTTAGCTTACTCACATTTGCCAGAGTTGATAGACCTGGCAGGAGGCATAAAACACAAACAATCAGCTTCGGTTGCGAGCGCTTTAGTGAGACATGAACATAGGCTAGCTACCTATAGATATGCATATTGAATGTACCTAATCTGGCAAACATTCTCTTATTACAAATTGGAAACCTGTGAACTCACCAACCTCATGTTGACACTTTTTCTTACATGTTTCTCAGGTCGCTTTGGCACAGGTTGCACACTTAGGACATGCACGGAGTCCTACTGTCATATCATTCATTTCAAACATTTTAAATAGTTTACTTATTTATATTGATTGACGCTTGTTGCATGTAATTACTTTTGATTTTATATTAACGTTTACGCTTCCGCATTAACTCTGAGCATTTATGTTATGACTTCTAAGTCCCATATAGTGTTGCTTGATGTAACTAATGACTGAGATCCTGGTGTGTCACCTTCCAAACGGTGTAGGTCCAGATTTTGCTTGAAATCACTAATTTGATCGATTACGCACACACACAGGCGGAAACTGTGTGTATGGTGGTGAAGCAGATGATAGAAACAGTGTTGGTGAAGATAACAGGCTAACCACACTATGAATCAACACGCAAATGGTATGAAAATGTAAGAACACAGTGAATAAACAACTGCAAATTGTATTGATTCAAGAACAATGTGAAAGAGAAGGTTCAGGGTTACAGTCGCTACTCACACCCTAAACATTCTCAAACTAGGCTATTTATAGTAGTGACAAGTATCGAAACTATGTTCAATCGAAAATACTAGTTTCGATTGACCATTTACAAGTGATACACAGACTGTCGAAACTACCATCTATCGAAACTACTAGTTTCGATTGAACAAACCCAATCGAAACTAAGTAGTTTCGATGGCCCAGACTTGGAAATAAAAATAGTAAACTACAGAAAACTGAAATTACATTTAATGAAATGACAGAAAGTAAACTAGTCTAAAACTGTTTAAACAAACAATAAATGACAACAGCTTATACATAAGATATGACTCTACAATCTCCCCCTAAGCTGTTGCATTACCGTCTTCAGCTCTTCATCAAGCAGCTGGTCCTTCAGTTGTCCTCGGTATAAAAGGTTTAACATGGAGAGATACAACCCATTGGTAGGCCTTAGCATCAGCTTCATCTTCATCACTGTATGCCTGAATGTGATTCTGAAAAAGGATTTCCAGATCTTCAGGCTGAAACTTCAACAGATCCATGGGCTCAAAAATGGTGATGTCTTCCTTGCCCTCACACTCTATTACTGCACTGCCAATGATTGGGTCATAATACCACTTTCTGAAAATTTGTAGCTGGACAGGTACAGATTTTTGAATGGTGATGGTCTTGTGAGTTTGGGCAGGCTTGTACCTTAAGAACACATATGGCTTGTTAGTCTTAGGATGAAACCTAGTCTTTGAGATTTTCTTTTGAGTTTTCCTAGGCTTCATTCCCTTGAAATCATTATTGACTTGAGAATGCAGAAATTTCTCAAAGTCATAAGCCATCATGACCTTCCTAGGGTTTTTAAGGGGAAGTTTGGCTAAGTCCCTGAGTTCATAAAAAGGAAGTGTTTGGAAGTCAGTCATATTTTTAAAGTGCTGAACTCCCCCCTCTATATCTTCTTATAATAAAGAGCTTCCTTTCAGCATCATACTTCCAGCCAATTGGAGGCCTTTTTAGTTCCTGATGCTCTGCTATCCATTCATATGTCTTAGGACTTTCCTCCTGAATTATTTTCTTAAACCAAGACTTTCTTGAAATTGGAGGTTCAGGAGCAACAGAGGGTGGATCTGGTGCTGGACTGGACTGTAGTGGTTGGTTCAGGAGTGACTGTTTTGATAAGATTAATCTGAACATCTTATTCACCTTTTTCTTCATCAGATAAGGTTTGAATTTCATCTCCGTCTTCCGTAAAGTATCTAGTTCTCTCAGTCTCTTTTTCTTCAGTGGTTAGGATTTCTGGATAAAGATCATTATACCCATAGTTTTCAATGTCATTTAAAAGGGCATTCAACTCATCATCAGATGGGATGTCTTCTTCATCAAGAATCACGGTCTCTATTTCAGTGGAAGTCCCTTTCCCTCTCTTCCTTGCATCTCTTCTCTCACTAGCTGAGGGAAGGTTTAGTTCTGTACCTTCAACTTTGACTTCAACCGCCTCTTTTGTCTTTTCAGTATAGCCAGCAAATATAGTTAGTGCAGATTCTGGATTAGTCACAGGGTCAGGAGATGAGGGTTCAACTACAGATGTGGTCTCCCCCTGAGCTGTTGAAGTAGTTGGTTGTTTTTGCACAGGTTTAACCATTGAGGCTTTGAGATGCTCCACTGCTTCAGCTAAGGCATTGAATTCTTCCTTTTGCTTTGAGATTAGTTTCTGTTGTGTTTCAAGTTGAGTTTGTTGGACCTCAATCTGGGTATGTAAACCTCCAACTTCTAGCTTCAGGTCTTTAACCTCTTCCTGGACATCATGCAAATTAGTTTTTAATCATTCAATTTCTTCATCTTTCTCTTGAATCTTATCCTGCATTTTCTTCAGTTCAAGGCTTAAAGTTTTAACTCTTGGTACAGGACAGGTTGAATCATGAGTTGGTGATGTGGGAGTAGTATGGATGGGTGATTGTTGTGGAGATGGTTGTGGAGTGGGTTGTGGAGTAGGTTGTGGAGATGGTTGTGGAGTAGCTAATAGAGAATCTGATGAGGATGACAAGTCTTCAAATCCAGTCTTGATTTTCTTTTCCTTAGGCTCTTCTTCCTCAAAATCAGAACCTGACTAAACTTGTCGTTTGGAGGAAGATGCAAGATGCATTGTTCTATCATCTGAATCAGACTTGTAGTAGTCAGATCCATAAATTCCTGCATCCAAAGTTCCACTTGATCCTGCAACTTCCTCCTCAGCTTCATGCATGCCAGCTTCAACATTAACTGCTGGCTCTTGATTTATCTGTATTTGTTCAACACACTCAATCAAAACAAGGTAGTTTTGATTTATCTGTATTTGTTCAACACACTCAATCAAAACAAGGTAGTTTCGATTGAACACACTCAATTAAATTCCTGCATCCAAACTCCGTATGTGGAATTTGGGGTGTGACACTACCTATCTATCGAAACTACTAGTTTCGATTGAACACACTCAATCAAAACAAGGTAGTTTCGATGGCCAAGACTTAGACTAATAAAACAGTAAATTACATGAAATGGAAACTACTTAATCAACAGAAATAACAAACAAGAAAGACATTTGTTCAGTGTTACATTGATTACATAGCTTACAAAATATATTACCCTACAATCTCCCCCTAAGCTATTGCATCAATGTCTTCAAGGTCTTCATGCAGCAGGTGCATCTTCAGATCTTGGAAGGAAGGGCTTCACATTGATATCACAACTCTTTGGCATGCCTTTGCATCGGCCTCATCATCTTTAGTGGAAATCTGGATGGGGTGGTTGAAAAGGACTTTCAGGTCTTTAGGTTGAAACTTTAGTAGTTCCATGGGCTCAAATATTAGAATGCCTTCTTTACCTTCACATTCTATTACATCACTACCAATGGTTGAGTTGTAGAACCACCTTCTGAAGGTTTGGAGCTGAACATGTACTGACCTTGGCAATTGAATGGATTTGCAGTTGTTGCCGGCTTGTACCACAGACTTACCCATGGCATTTGGGTTTGAGGATGAACCCTAGTCTTGGAGAGAACTCTCCTTAGCTTGGCTTGTAACATCCATGATTTTCTTGTGCATTGTTTTTATGCAATAATGTGTTGATGCACTTTCCTGTGACAACACTCTGGATAGAGTCTAGGTTTGTATGTCTAATGTCTGTATTTTGTCTTTGTATGTAAGAGTCATTATGTAATAGTTTATCGAGTTGTATTTACTTTTACATAATGTGTTGTTGATTTCTTCCAAGTGTTGTGCGCACTTGTATGTGCGCAGGAGAAAGCTCCTGCGTACTTAGCAAGTACGCAGGAAGACCTATGCGTACTTGTTAAGTACGCAGGAGTAATTGGTCCTGCGTACTTACTAAGTGCGCAGGCATCTGGTCAGTATAAATAGGATAGGTTCACAAAAGCTAAGTACGCAGAACCATTTGTTCAAACGAACTCAGTTTTGCTAAGTACGCAGCTTGTATTCTCTCTGTAACCGTCGAGTGTTTTTAATACAAAGAACGATTATTGTGACTCTTGTGTTCGGTTTACTTTGTTCAGTTAGACTCTCCACCTAGTCACGGGTATTCCGCACCCGGTCCGACTAGTAGACCACTTGCATGTGACGATCCACCACACCCGAGGGACCTACAAGTGGTATCAGAGCATTGCTCTTGAATTCGAGTGTTGTAAGTGAGTTTGGAGACGTTTTTACTGAGTTTTACAAGCAAAGAGAGGTTATTTTGTTGATTTTTGTGATAAAAAAGGGGTAGCTCTTGAGCACTTTTTTAGAAGCAAAAATCTCTCAAAAACCGATTTTTGTTGTGTATTTGTGTGTTTTGAGCATCATAGGTTGGTTAGAAACTTGTTTCTGACCCTTTGGCTCAATTGCATTGATCATCAGACCATTTTTTTACCAACTCCGGCGAGTTTCAGGTCACCGGAAAAGTTTGGTGAGAGTTGCTGAAAAGGTGTCCTGCGTACTTACCATTTTTGGCAAAAAGTACAGTTTTCTGCGAACTTGCTAAATACGCAAGAGTTATCTCCTGCGTACTTACAAGTGCGCAAGACTGAACTGCGAACTTAAGACTTATCATGCGTACTTAACAATTTACTCCTGCTTACTTACAAGTACGCAAGGGCAAATATTAAATACGCAAGACCATTCATAAGTGCGCAAGGCCAATCCTAAGTGCGCAATAGCTACTGACTTTTCTGATTTTTGACCAAGTGTTCACCATGTCAAACCTTCAGAACCTTAGTAGTATGTTAAATTATGATAATGAAATCGGTACTCCACAGAAACCTCCCAAGTTGCTCAATGTAAACGATTATTCCAATTGGAAAGCCCGTTTTGAGCACTATATTTCATACACCGATTCATCGTTATGGATACCTATTCTTAAGGGATATAAGCATCCCACCCACTTGTATCTTGATGAAAACGTACCTAAGCCTATCTCTAAGCTGGATGCAGAAGAAAAGAAAAATTATGATCGAGAGAAGAAGGCATTGGGTTCAATCACTATGTCATTAACTCGGGATTTGTTCCACAGTTTCCGAGGATATGAATCTTCTAAGGATCTTTGGAAAGCTTTACAGAAAAGATTCGAAGGAAATAGTGACATCAAGAAAAGCAAGAGGGATCTGCTCCGGAAGCAATACGAGTGCTTCAGATTTATAGAAAATGAATCTTTAGATGATCTTATCTCTAGATTCTATCACCTACAAACGGAGTTGAAATCGTATGAGCTTAAATATCCGGAAGAGGAAATGGTGGAAAAGTTTTTGGATGCTCTGCCACCGAGATATGAGATGTATACAACCCTGATGAGGGAAAGTTCAAAGTTCTACGAGATGACAGTAGATGAGGCAGTCGGTAAGATTCAGGCTCATAACATGAATCTTATAAAAAGGGAGAATTCTAAAAGACCTCAGATACAGGACCCTTCCATGTATCACGGGACGACTTCCACTTCAATGTCTTCCGGCTCTGGGATTGCACTCTTTACTGGGAAATCCATTGAAGAAGACCACTCTAATGGTTGTGGTGGTCATGCATGTTATGCATCAGGATCAGGGATTGGATCTCATCAACAAAATCAACAAAACTCAAAGACTCCTCAGAATACGTGCTCAGCCAACCAGTCAGCTATTGCCAAGATAGCTGAAGATCATGTAGCACTATTCTCATCTTGCATGCTGGCATATGAGAATTTCATTGGTGGAAAGCTAACGGATCCTGAGACTATTGAAGAGGACTTCAACCAAGTGGATCCTGATGATATTGAAGACATGGATATTCAGTGGAATATGGCCATGTTACTGAGGAGGGCCAAGCGTTTCCTGAACAGAACAGGAAGAAAGTATATTGGCGGGCATTCTAATGCCAAGGTTGGATTAGACAAATCCAAGGCCAAGTGCTACAAGTGTCAAAACTATGGACACTTTGCTCGTGAATGTCAAAAGGACAGAGCACCGGCCTCTGGTTTTACCAGACCTAGCCAGGGAAACAGCCATGGCCAAAACAACCAAAGCCACCACAATCATACCCAAAGTAATCAGTCCAATGCACTGGTCGCACAGAATGACAAAAATTTTGATTGGGGTGTGCATCTAGAAGACGCCATCATTGCTCAAGCACAGGTTGGTCTCATGGCAGAAATCATGGAGCTGATGGAGGCCGAGAGGAAGGAAGCTGAAGAAGAGGATTCTTCTGAATATGAAGAAGAGGAAGCTTCTGTAGCTGATGAAAAGGAGTCTACCACTGCTGTCGCTCTCATGGCAATTGGAGAAGGACAAAGTTCATCATCTGAGGTAGATTCTAACCCTTTCTCTGTTATTTCTTGTTCTAAATGTCTAGGGCTAAAAAATGAAATTTCTGATCTCCAAGACATAATCGAACCCCTAAAGTTGGCAGCTAAAAATTACAAAATGAATGAATCACGTTTTAAAGAATCAGTTGAAATGCTACAGAAAGAAAAACAAGACTATTCTTTAAAAATAAGCGACCAACAGGTTCATTTGGACATTGCGTATAGGGCTTTGGAAAAGAAGAACAATGAAATTAACAAACTGCAAAATGAGATCTTGCAGCTCAAATGCACTAACGAGAAATTGAAAAACTCTCGCTTCGTGGTGGAACACTACGAATCCGTGGTGAGAAAAATGAATGGCCTAGGACTTGGTACCAATGCCATTCCTCCACCAATAAGTGGGCAGTTTGTCAATAGCTTGATAGACATTGATCTCACTTGTCTAGATGAGCCCTCTGATAAGGATGATTCCCCTAAAAAGGATGAATCCTCAAGTAAGGCTAACTCCACATCTAGTGAGGAGTATGTTACTGCTTCTGAGGATGGGTCGGTTAACACTTGCCCTGAAGGAGTAGTTTCTGAGGAGTTGTTGACTGAACAGAAAGTCCAGAAAAACATTATCACTAATGGTGATAATTGCATTTTAACTGAACCTGATATCATTGAAACAAATGATAAACTTAAGGGAATGCTTTACGGGGGTTTTAAAAATATTAACCAAGCTAAGAAAGAGGCTTTTTCATCTCATTATGGGCTGGGTTACAAAGAGAATTTGCAAAAGTATTATACCCCCAAACATCAAACTGTAAAAGTTCAAACTTCAGTTCATAAACCAACTCTTCCTTCTCACAATGGTGAGTTTTCTAAGGCCAGAACTAAAGAGTCTTACATGAGAACTTATGTTGACAAGAGGAATTGCTTTCACTGTGGCTTGGTTGGTCACATTGTTGTGAACTGTCCTTCTAAGAACCCAGGGAAACGGCATGTTGTTTCATGACCAGCTGTTATCCCTAAGTCGCCAGTAGTGAAAGCTCCTATCAGACCAAAGCAAAATGTGGTGAAACCACCAGTGCAACCGATAGCTAAGCCAAAGATCAAATCTGAGGCCAAGCCATCTGTTGTAATAAAGGTAAAGCAACCTGCTGTACCTCGTGTGTCTACATCTGGTAGTACACGCACTGGTGAGAAACCTGTGGCTAGACTCTCTAAGCCACAAAGAAGAAGAAGGAATAAGAGGTTGAGAAAGCTGGAACAGCTGACTAAAGCTCAATCAGGTGAAGCTTCCACAAGTTCACCGGCTGTGATTGAACCAAAGTCTCCTGTTCTGGTTAAGATTCAAAAGAGATCCTGGAACAAGAAAGTTAAAGATTCTCAATCTCCTGTTCCCAATTCCTCCAAAGATTCACCAATTTTGGACAGTCATCATGACTGTGAGTTGAAAGAAGTAGTTTATTTTGAGAAGGATCGACTCTGGTGATGATTGGAACGATGATGATGATGATGTGATAATCGAGATTCCCAAGGGCGACGGGGATCTAGAGTATGAGTTAGAGGATGGTGAGATCTTTGAAATACCATCGCTCGAATCTCTGCTCAAAACAGACACAGGCTCAGTTGATACAGCAAGTAATGTTGAAGCTACAACTGATGCCCCCCCGGTCGACCCTATACCTGTGGACCCTGAGGCACAAAAAGAGAAAGACATGCCTTCTGCATCTACAAAGGGTCCAGCTCCAATGTGGCAAAAGACGTCTATCAAAGACAAGTATGGAGCGACATGTATGATCTTAGCTGTCAGGTTTGAGGAGGACAAGCAGTTGTTCGCCATCAAAAGATCTGGAGGGGTTCAATACTTGAAACCAACCAGTGAGGCGTTCAACTCTTTGCCCAGGTACGACCTAGTTAACCTTGCAAACCGCGACCTGCTGAATCATTCGAATCATGCAGTAGCAATGGGTTTGTGGAGTATACTACAGCGTGAAGCAAGATCGGGAAAGTATGAATATCTCAAGCCTCAGGTGCCCAGAAGAGTCAAGGATAAGCATGCAGTGCATCCTGTGACTAAGAAGCCGTTAAAGAGATTGGTATACAAGCCAGTGCGATGTGAAACTAAGATTCCCCTGAGCAAGTTACCTCAGGATATTCTTGGTGACATGCGGTACTGGTACGTTGATCCAAAAACGGGCGAGGCTGTGATCATGGGTAAAGGTAAGTCAGATAGTGGAAACATAGTGCCAAAGGAAGTGATCAGGGTTTTTGATGAAGTCTGCTTCATCAATTTCTCTGTGAAAGATCTGGAGGTACTAGCAGACAAATTCTGCATCCACACTGACGAATGGACAAAGCTTCTCTCGGCCAAATACGACAAGTTAATCAAGTTCTGTCTTAATTACAAAAAGAAGATGGAAGCTGAAGACGATGAAGATCCCGAGCTGTTGTCAAGGGGGAGTTTGTTGATGCACTTTCCTGTGACAACACTCTGGATAGAGTCTAGGTTTGTATGTCTAATGTCTGTATTTTGTCTTTGTATGTAAGAGTCATTATGTAATAGTTTATCGAGTTGTATTTACTTTTACATAATGTGTTGTTGATTTCTTCCAAGTGTTGTGCGCACTTGTATGTGCGCAGGAGAAAGCTCCTGCGTACTTAGCTAGTACGCAGGAAGACCTATGCATACTTGTTAAGTACGCAGGAGTAATTGGTCCTGCGCATTTACTAAGTGCGCAGGCATCAGGTCAGTATAAATAGTATATGTTCACAGAAGCTAAGTACGCAAAACCATTTGTTCAAACGAACTCAGTTTTGCTAAGTACGCAGCTTGTATTCTCTCTGTAACCGTCGAGTGTTTATAATACAATGAACGATTATTGTGACTCTTGTGTTCGGTTTACTTTGTTCAGTTAGACTCTCCACCTAGTCACGGGTATTCCGCACCCGGTCCGACTAGTAGACCACTTGCATGTGACGATCCACCACACCCGAGGGACCTACATAATGGCATTTAAATTTCATTTCTTGTTCAAATCATTGTGTAGGTCCCCGGGTGTCTCGGATCATTACGTGTGAGTGTGTGACTAGTCGGACGGGGTGCGGAATAGCCGTGACTAGGTGGAGAATCAAACAACACAAAGTAAACCGACAAAGAAATCACTTTAAAGTTCCTTCTATTTTAAACTCGAACGGTTATAGAGAGAAAATACTAAGTGCAAATGTCTGCGTACTTAACTTCTGTCAACCTATTCTAATTATACAAAACCTGATCTCTGCGCACTTAACAAGTGCGCATGGCAAATTATTCATGCATACTTAGCAAGTGCGCAGTGTATTCTTGCGTACTTGCTAAGTACGCAGGAACTAATTCCTGCGCACATGCTAAGTGCGCAAAACACTTAGAGAAAAATTACAACAATGACATGCATTAGAAATTACAACTCAATAACTAATAAATACAGACATTACAATACAAAGAAAAATACAATAAACTAAGGCACTATCGAGAGTGCTTGTCACACAAAAGTGCTTCAACAAACTCCCCCTTGACAACTGCTCTGGATTGTCTTCGGTCTTCACTGCTCCCCAGCTTTAGCTTGCATCTTCTTCTTGTAGTCAAGGCAGAACTTGATCACCTTGTCGTATTTAGAAGCAAGGAACTTTGTCCACTCGTCCGTGTACATGCAGTACCTGTCAGCTAGTGCCTCCATATCTTTCGTAGAGAAGTTTATGAAGCAGACATCATCAAACACTCTGATCAGTTCCCTTGGCACTAAGATTCCACTATCGGACTACACCATTCCAATCACTACCGCCTCGCCTGTTTTAGGATCTACGTACCAGTACCATATGTTACCGAGGATATCCTGAGATAACTTGCTCAGGGGAATCTTGGTTTCACATAGCATTGGCTTGTATACCAGTTTCTTTAATCCTTTCTTAGTCACAGGATGTCTAGCGTTCTTTTCCTTGACTCGCTTGGGCACTTGAGGCTTAAACGTTTCGAATTTCCCAGATCTTACCTCATGATGTAGAACCTGCCACAAACCCATCGCTACTGCATTATTTGAGTGAACCAGCAACTCTCGGTTTACTAGGTTCACGAGGTCGTATCTTAGTAAGGAGTTGAAAGCTTCGCTGGTTGGTTTAAAGTAGTGAACCCCCAGCTCGCTTGTTTGCAAACAACTTCTTATCCTCATCGAACCTCATAGCTAAGATCATCCCTGTCACTCCATGTTTGTCTATGATTGAAGTCTTTTGCCGTACCGGAGCCGGATCCTTTGATGAACTTTCAGGCATATGTTTGTCTTTCTTTGCCTCTGGATCCACAGGTGTAGGGTCGGCAGGGGAGGCTTCAGTCGACGCCTCAACAGTACTAGCAGGCTCGACTGAACCTGTGTCAAGATGAGATTCGAAGGATGGAACTTCGAAGATCTCTCCATCTTCAAACTCATACTCTCCTTCCCCGTCAGCCTTGGGAACTTCTATTACCACATCATCATCAGAGCAACATCCACTCCCTTCCGAGGGCAACAAGACGGAGCCTTCGGAGGATATCACCATCACCCCGTTGGGTATGGTGGGATTTCTCAGGTCCATGTTATAGACGACAGTCAGCACTAACGCAAATCTCTTTGGGAGTTGGGATCGTCAGAGGCGAGTCCCTACTGTACCCACTAGCAACAATACGCTGAGTGAAGGCATACCTTTGCACGCACTATTGCAGAATCGATTGACACGTAGATGTTATCACATTTCCGAGCCATGGGCTCGCTTCCTTGGTCAATATTTTGTTGAGAATAGATGGACCACAAAATTGATAACGCATATTCAAACCCCATTCTGACTCAGTTGAAAGGACGGTTACTCTGCTGCTTCCTTTAACTCGTATCCATGAATTAGTTTCACTTCTCGAAGTCGTGTTTCATATGCATGATTGCTTCATGTGCATGTTCTCATTTACAATCCGCTGGATTGGAATCATGTATTGTGTTTCAATTCGACTGAATACTCGGATCAAACCATCCTCGACTACTCATCCCGATATGAGTTCTAATTGATCAAAGTATAGTTGATGACTGAGCTTTTAGATGACTTATCATATCTAACAACTCTATGTACTCAACAATATAACCTAAAGGACATTATGACACAGGACAAGGAGAACAAGGGTGAGCACGCAAAGCAAATTATCATTACGGGTGCACAGGTAATAATAATTTGAGGTGCATGTAAGTCCTGGTGAAACCTAGTGTGAGGATGAATGGTCCTAATCAGTGATTTACAGACTTAAGTTTCCACTATCTGTAGAGACTCTCATAACCCACTCAACGACTAGTTGGTATCGTTAAACTTGTTTAACAGCTGATAGACGCGACTATCAGGTTGAAAATGTTTACGGACACACTGAATTATCATCAAAGGAATCCATCAATGTTATTTTCACTCATGTGAGAGTCTTAATGATTTTACGACTCTCATTCAAAGTTAATCAATGGAACCACCTAGAGTGAAACTCTAGTAGAACCTCAGGGTAAAACCATCGACTCCAAGTATGTAAGCGGAATTGGAAGGATTCCTTCCCGGTAACACGTTATTCCTTACACTCCAACGATAAATTCCAATTGATCCTAATGCATTATCCGATGACTAACCCTCGGATTAATTTGAATTATACCCCATCATATTCAATCCTGTAAACAAAATTCTTTCTTCATGAAATGATCCAATGACATAGAGAAACAAGGATTTAACCTAACCAACCATTAATTGAACGCAATTACTTAAACAGACAACATGTTCCTTGTATTACTGGAATCTATATTTCATTGAAATTTTCTTTCCTACATGTGAACATGTTCCCTTGACCTTTACATTGACCGACGCTTACATTATCAGCACGAGCCTAATTAGAAATCTCAGCATGACTTCACAATTTTTCAAGTTGGTGTAGTCGTACTCCAACCCTACTAGAAGCTATGTATACCATAGAAATAACTGATGATCAGATATTTGGAGCAACCCACATTCTTAAGGGCTGTAAGCGTGGATTGGCTGGTGATGAACTTAACATTGACCTAACGTCGGTCGTGCTCGGTAGTTTTGACGTAATCGTCGGAATGGATTGGTTATCTAAGAACCAAGCCAAGATCATCTGTCATAAGATAATTGTTCGCCTTCCTCTCCCGAATAAAGAAACCCTTTGTGCCTAAGAAAAGAGGAATGATGTAGCCATGACCATCATATCCTTCGTCAAAACACAGAAGTGCTTACGTAAAAGCCATCCTGCCATTCTAGCTTTCATTGCCGAGCATCCATCTGAGGGAAAGAAGATTGACGACATTCCGATTGTTCATGATTATCCAGAAGTATTTCCCGAAGATATACCTAGTCTTCCAACTCACCATCAAGTCGAATCTCAAATTGATCTATCACCCGGAGCAGCACCTATTGCTCGGGCACCATATAGACTTTCACCCAGTGAGCTACTAGAACTATCCACACGACTGCCAAAGTTTTTGGATGAAGGCTTCATCTGACCTAGCCCATCGCCATGGAGAGCTCTAGTCCTATTCGCCAAGAAGAAAGACGGGACTTTCCGCATGCTAAACATGGTGACCATCAAAAACCATTATCCTCTACCCTGCATCGATATTCTATACGATCAACTCCAAGGATCAAGCTTCTATTCCAAGATAGATCTTAGATCCGGTTATCATCAATCGAGAGTCCGAGACGGGGACGTCTCAAAGACTGCATTCAGGACAAGGTACGACCAATACATGTTTATGGTCATACCTTTCGGACTGACCAACGCGCCCGCAGTGTTCATGGACCTCATGAACCGTGTGTGTTAGCCCTACCTCGATCAATTCATCGTCGTTTTCATTGTTGACATCCTCATCTATTTTAAGAATGAGGAAGGACATGAGTAGCACCTACACTTAATTCTTGGATTGCTGAAACAAGAGATATTGTATGCCAAATTCCCTAAGTGCGAATTCTGGATTCGCGAAGATTCAACTTCTAGGGTATGTAGTCAATGAGAAAGTAATACATGTCGATCCATCTAAAGTAGAAGCCATCAAGGATCAGACAACACCGATGACTCCAACAGAGGTGCGACAACTTCTAGGAATGGCTGGCTACTACCGTAAATTCATTGAGGATATCTCAAAAGATTGCTCAACCTCTCACTACTCTAACTCAAAAGGGTAAACCCTATAACTAGAGCTAAACTCATGAATCCACATTTCAACTGTTAAGACAGAAACTCTGTAGTGCGCCTATCCTAGTTTTCCCTGAAGGAACGGATGACTTCGTAGTATATTACAATACCTCTATTCGAGGTTTAGGTTGTGTGTTAATGCAACGAGAAAAGGTGATCGCGTATGCTTCGCGTCAACTAAAGGTTCACGAGAAAAACTACACAACTCATGACTTAGAGTTGGGAACCGTAGTCTTCGCACTTAAGATATGGAGAAATTACTTGTACGGTACCAAATGCACCATCTATACCGATCAAAAGTGTCTTCAGCACATCTTCGAACAGAAGGAGTTGAACATCCGACAACGTCATTTGTTCGAACTTTTGAACGACTATGACTGTGCTATCAAGTATCACCTGGGCAAGACTAACGTAGTAGCCGATGCCCTAAGCCGAAAAGAAAGTAAGCCCAGACTAGTTCGAGCATTACAACTCACTATCCACCACGGATTACCTGATCAGATCCATAGTGCTCAACTCGAAGCCCCGAAAGAGGGAAAACCTACCGTTGGAATCCACACATGGTAAAGAAAACCAACTCGAGGTTAAATCGGACGGTATTCTCTACTTCGCAGAGCGAATATGAGTCCAAGGTACGGGAACATAAGAGAACTGGTTATGGATGAAGCTCACAAATCTCGATACTCTATTCATCTAGATTATGACAAGATGTACCACGACCTAAAGGTACTAAATTGGTGGCCAAAGATGAAGGCGGATATAGTCACCTATGTGAGCAAGTACCTAACTTGCGCAAAGGTCAAGGTGGAATACCAAAAGCCTTCTGGCTTACTACAGCAACCAGAAATTCCTATGTGGAAATGGGAACACATCTCTATGGATTTCATCACCAAATTTCCCCGAACTCCTAACGGATGTGACAACATCTAGGTAACTGTCGATCGTTCAACAAAGTCTGCTCACTTCTTGCAATGAAAGCAACTGACAAAATAGAGAAATTTACTCGTATTTACCTAAAAGAAGTAGTTTCTCGGCACGGTGTGCCAATCTCTATTATTCCGGATCGAGACACTCGATTCACCTCTAGATTCTGGCAATCTCTACACAAAGCCCTAGGCACACGCCTAGACATGAGTACAACATATTATCCGCAAATCGATGGTCAAACGGAACGTACCATTCAAACATTAAAGGATATGCTACGAGCTTGTGTGATCGATTTCGATAACACTTGGGAGTCTCACCTGCCTTTGGTGGAGTTCTCCTACAATAACAATTGTCACACTAGTATTAAGGCAGCACCATTCGAGGCATTGTACGGACATAAATGCCGATCCCCGATCTGTTGGGCTGAAGTTGGGGATAGCCAACTTACAGGTCATGAACTTGTATTCGAAACATCCGAAAAGATCGTTTAAATCCAAAACCGTATGACGGCAGCTCGTGATCGTCAAAAGAGCTACGCCGATAAGCGTCGTTAACCGTTAGAGTTTCAAGTAGGCGACATGGTTCTTCCGAAAGTCTCACCTTGGAAAGGTGTAATTCGCTTCGGGAAACGAGGCAAACTGAATCCTCGTTATGTTGGACCATTCAAGATAGTGAAGAGAATCGGTCCAGCAGCGTATCAACTGGACCTACCTGAAGGACTTAGTGGTGTACACAACGTCTTTCACGTCTCAAACTTGAAGAAATGTCAGGAATTTGAGTCACTCGCGGTTCCTCTTGAGGAACTACACATTGATGAACAGTTGCGTTTCATCGAAGAACCCGTGGAAATTATGAATAGGGAAGTCAAAATGTTAAAACGCAGTTGTCACACCCCCAATTTCAACTAACGGAGTTTTACCGTTTGGGAAGTGATGAACCAGGATCTCAGACATTAGTTACTTTGAACGACTCTACATGAGACTCAAAATGAAAATATCATTTAAATCAGAGTATCAATGCGGAAGCATAAAGAAAGTAAATGCGCAAAATACACGCGCACAAAACCAATGTTCAAAAGTCCAAAAAGTCCAAACGTCCAACCAAAAACAAGTACAATAGAATAATTCAAACAAACATAAATAAGTTATAATCAAATCAGTTGAATCCCATGCATGCCCTAACGTGCACATGTGTCTTATCTTAGCGTCCTGAGAAAACATGTAAGAAAATATGTCAACACGAGGTTGGTGAGTCCACAGGTTTCAATATATGTAAATAAGCGTTTACCAGATTTATGTTCATTCAGTACGTATCTATAGGTAGCTAACCTATGTTCATGTTCAGCTCAAGCGCTCGCAACCGAAGCTGACTGTTTGTTTATTGCCTCCTGCCAGGTCTATCAACACTGGCGGTGTGAGTAGGCTAACATTTCACCCGTTCGATATATAATCGAGTTAGCGCGACTAACGAGGGTGGGATTTGTCAAACCCAGTAGTACTACTAAATATTACCTCGCTAAAATCCATATTAACGGTCCGATATTAGTTGAGGACTTTCTGTGATAGCGTGTTACGCTTAGCATTTAACATTGATATCATACGAATTACAAAATCCAAAATTGTTTAGTAATGTTTTCTCCCCCAAGTTAAAACAGTAAAAGGGGCCGTGAAAACTCACCTGCGTTGCGTTGTAGGTAGTATCACACAAAGGACAAGTTGGAACCACATGTGTAAGTCTCAATCGACTTACGAATGCCCTAAAATTATAAACACATAAATTAGGGATAAAATGGGAATTGTGACAACGACACGGAATGAGAAACGTCCTAAAGAAACGCTCTAGTAACCGAGAGTAGACGAACGTGTCCACGGGAATAGGAATTCTTTAATTAGTAATTAGATTATATATACGTTACGCGACGAATGACAACAACAATTATAATATATTCGAGCGTGTTGTCATTTACAAAAAATTAAGAAAATAATATAATTTAATATATTATTTTTAGTTTCGAAAGGATATTATAATTACTCATTCGTGGTACAAAATAATAAATAGATTATTTTTATGAACGTGATAAATGCGAGTAAATAATATAACTAATTATATTATTATTTAGTTTCAAGTGTTATACAAGGTTACAAAACGATACGAAATAATATATAAATATATATATATATATATATATATATATATATATATATATTATTTATTAATACGTGTCACGGGTTGGAAATAATATAAACATATTATTTGATACTAAGTCATGGTAAATATATTATTTTTAAAAGTGGAGAAATAATAATAACAGTAGGTTAATAAATTCAAACCCGAGCCTACGAGTTATTTCCCGAGCTAAAACACATTTGTATAATACTATAATATTATAGGATTTGGTTTTTATATTAAAATAATACCAGAAAAATGTTTAAAAAACAAAACAGTGTGGAGAGACTCGAACCCAGGTCTCTCCCACACAAGCACACACACTTAACCAGTCCCGCCCGCTAGGGTCATCGCATTAGGATCCGGTTCTAATTGGTTTTAACCAATAACTCCCGTGAGTCCCCTTTCCCGAATACATGCACGATCGATCCCAGTTCAAAACTGTCGATTTCGATAATGATCGATCAAAACAGCAAAGAGGTTTTGTTAAACGGGTGTTTTCAAAACCTGTGTACGTATTTAATTGCAAAAACTAACAAGTTAAAGGTCATTAATTTGTGGAATGAAAACCGGAAACTCTCAATTTGATCCTGAATCGATTTGATCGATTCTAATATTGAAAGGTGTTGAATTCATAGGGTTTTTGTTAAATTGATGATTACGAATCTGATGGTGTAGTTTAATTTCATTTAAAATGAGTACTGGTATGAGTTCGATTAATTAGAAAACCATAAGAACCCTAGGTTCGATCCGGTTTCGATTCGATGATAAAACCTCTGAATTTCATAGGGCTTTCAATGTATGAATCAAGGCGAGTCGACTGCTGCCTTCAATTTCAGTAATCCGTATCGAAATGATAGGGTTCGACTAAACCGAAGTCGTATGAACCCTAGGTATCGGATCACGATGAATTCGATAATGGAACCCAAAATTAACATATGGCTTTTGATATACAGAGGATTGCGAAGCAAATCATGTATATTAATTGGATTTAAATAAAGTCTAGGGTCTTGATCGATTAAACTGGTTTACGATGAACCCTAGAATTTGGTTTGAGTTGAATTCGAGAATCTAAGCCCTAATTTGGTTAGGGCTTTCAATTATTATTCAGAAACGAAAGTGTGGGTTTAGACAATTTCCAGATTAGAGTTCGAATTGATGATCCTCGACTGAAATAGTTCCGACTTGAACTGGTTTGATCTCCGACTCCCTCTGCTATGATTCTGGACAAATTGATGCATGCAACAGGCTCAAACAGATTCGATAAAGGTGTGAGAGGGTTTAATTTGTGAAAGTAATACGAGGATTCGTCGAATTTGATGAATGTTTGATGTGGGTCGACGGTTACAATATAATTCGTCATTAACCTGTTTAATTTGCTAATAATGGATGTTTTAATTGATGTTTAAGATCGTTAATGGCATTAATCGAGCGATAACGGTTTCAATTTCAACAGAATCGATTTGTGAATTTGGATTTGATTGAATTTGTCATGAGTTTGACTTCAAAAAGTCAAACAGGATTAAATTGAATTGATTTTCACTTTAGGAGTCAACAATTCAAGTTTTTGGACTTGGCAGAACTAGTCCCTACAGTTTAGGTTTGGATTATTGACATAATTAGTCTCTTAGGTTTAGGATTTGGTTAACCGGGTTAGGACTTAACAGAAAACTTAACGGAATTTCTAATGGAGTTAACTTGAAAAGTCGGATTGTCACAGCAGTAAAATCCCTATTGTCAGAATCCGTTGGAACTCGAAACGTGGACCGGAATTCACGTGTGAGCGTGAGGATCAGATGACGCGCAAGTATCCTCATCTATTCAAGCACTCCACGTCAGATTCTTAAGGTACTATGTTAATTTTCGGGACGAAAATTCTTTCAACTATGGGATGATGTGACACCCCAAGAAAAATTTTATTTATTTATTTATTAATTTTAAATTTTTGGGACGAAAATTCTTTCAACTAGGGGATGATGTGACAACCCGAACTTTTCAGGATAACTCTGTTAACCAAATCCAGTTAAAGTTAACGTAATTAACTTAACTCAAACCTCAGGGACTAAACGTGTTAATTACTAAACTTAAAACTCCAAGGACCAGTTGTGTAATTAACCAAAACTCAATATTGTTGACTTCTAAAGTCAAAATTGAGAGTTTATAATTCCTGTTGACTTTAGAAAGTCAAAGCAAGCTATTTCTGAACCAAATCAAACCCGTGGGACCAATTCTGTCAATACCAAATCTTAAACTACAGGGACTATGTTTGTAATTATCAAATTCATGAATTGTGTTTGACTTTAGAAAGTCAAACTTGCGACTTTAATCCGAATTCAAGCCCTGCGATCGTTTCTTTTAAATTTGTAACTGAAATTGCTAGATTAAGGCCTTTAACGGCCATAATAATCAAATAAAACACCATGGTTGCCGAATTAATCCGATTAATGACTAATTATGTCGAAACCGTCGACCCCTCGGTCCATTATCAACCAAATCCGACCAATTCGGTTACCATTCTCTCAATTACGCATACTATCACCTCAAATGAATTGTTGTCTAGCTTCTGCGCGTATCAATTCTATTGAAGGAGTGGCTGGAGACTCAAAGGACCTAAGCCATCGACGTCGGAGCGTGTTCTAGCCGGGAACCTTCAATTCAAACTCGTTTCTGGTAATTGCCTTATTGTTTACTTTCGTTTATGTGCTTAGATCAAAAGCCCCTTATCCATTTGGGCTTGCATTATCAGAATCATCATGATCGAAATCTAGGGTTCATGCGTATTCTTTTTTAATCGAATTCTTACCTACACTCGATGTCAATAAAATTAAAGACTATGGGTAGAATCGCGACCATTCACTTAGTAAAAGGCCTATGATTTCAATAGATTCTAACATCATAATTGCTCAAATCGATCCCTTGTTTTGTTATAGGGTTTCGACTTTTGAAACAGAAATTGAACGATCTTGATCTTAGTGCCTTTCAAATTAACTACACTCGTAGGTTCGCAATGGACCGGTTAACAAAACCCCTGTTTCATCAGGTCAATCGCGATCGAAACATGTGGAATTGGGGGATGGGTTCGATCGGCTCGTGATGGGGGGGGGGAACACAAGAATTTAATGTTAAAACCATATGTACTGGAATTGTTCACAAGTTGTATCCCAGATCAGACGGTTAACACTTGTGGTTTTGGGGGAGGAGACCTGGGATCGAACCCCTCCACCCCCATTCCGTTTTAAATTAGTTTTTAAGTATTATTTTAATATAAAAACAATCCCTATATTGTTATATTTATATATTATAATGTTTTGAAGCTGGAAACCACCCGCTGGCTCGGGTTTGGTTTGCAACCCGTATATATTATTAATACACATTTATAAAATAATATTTTTATATTATTTTCATACCGTGACTTCAAATAAAAATAATATATTTATATGTTATTTTCACCACGTTTGTCAACGTAGTGTAACGTTTTAACTAATAAAATAATATATTTATTTATAATATTTCCCACGTTATTATGATCCGGATAAAATAATAGTTTTATTATTTTATCACTAAACTTAATTATCGTGTTATTTCTCTAAGTTTAAAATAATATAATAACTTGTGTTATTTTCCTAAACCATTATTAAACGGCACAAACGCACGAATATATTTATTAATTAATGTTATTCGTAGTTAGAGACGTTCGGCACGAAAACACTTTTATCTTAATTAATAAATTAGGAAACCTTTATTCCCGGGGACAAGTTCGTCTAACCGTTGATCCTAAGTATATTTTAGGACGTTCGATCTTTCTGTGTCGTTGCCACAAACTCTTACATGTTCCTAACTGTCACATCTTATTCTAGGGCATTCATAGATTGTCCGCGTGCAATCCATTTATGGTTAGTGTTGCAGCCTTGTGTGGTGCTAATTACTACGCTCTTCTCAGACTCAGGTGAGTTTCACGGCCCCTTTCTACTTGTTTTACTATTGGGGGAGAAACATGCTTACACACAAACATATTTTACTTGTTTCTGTTGAGGAGAAACAAACATGTACACAAACTATCATACTTTTTCTTGTTTTCCCCGTGGGGGAGAAACAGGTACGCAAACAAACATTATGTTGCATGTTTTTCTCGTTGGGGGAGAAAACACGACACAACTATTTTAGATTATTGTAATTCATATGTCATTACTATTGAGGCTAAGCGTGACACACTATCACAGAAAGTCCTCATCATACATCGAACCGTTAATATGGATCTTAGCGAGGTAATGTTTAGTAGTACTACTGTGTTTGACAAGCCCCACCCGCGTTAGTCGCGCTAACTCGATTGGAGGTCGAACGGGTGAAATGTTAGCTTACTCACATTTTCCAGAGTTGATAGACCTGGCAGGAGGCATAAAACACAAACAGTCAGCTTCGGTTGCGAGCGCTTTAGTAAGACATGAACATAGGCTAGCTACCTATAGATATGCATATTGAATGTACATAATCTGGCAAACACTCTATTATTACAAACTTGAAACCTGTGAACTCACCAACCTCGAGTTGAAACTTTTTCTTACATGTTTCTCAGGTCGCTTTGGCACAGGTTGCACACTTAGGACATGCATGGAGTCCTACTGTCATATCATTCATTTCAAACATTTTAAATATTTTACTTATTTATATTAATTGACGATTGTTGCATGTAATTACTTTTGATTTCATCTTAACGTTTACGCTTCCGCATTAACTCTGAGCATTTATGTTATGACTTCTAAGTCCCATATAGTGTCGTTTGATGTAACTAATGACTGAGATCCTGGTGTGTCACCTTCCAAACGGTAAAACTCCGTATGTGGAATTTGGGGGTGTGACACTACCTATCTATCGAAACTACTAGTTTCGATTGAACACACTCAATCGAAACAAGGTAGTTTCGATGGCGAAGACTTAGACTAATAAAAAAGTAAATTACATGAAATGGAAAGTACTTAATCAACAGAAATAACAAACAAGAAAGACATTTTTTCAGTGTTACATTGATTACATAGCTTACAAAATATATTACCCTACAATCTCCCCCTAAGCTATTGCATCAATGTCTTCAAGGTCTTCATGCAGTAGGTGCATCTTCAGATCTTGGAAGGAAGGGATTCACATTGATAGTCACAACTCTTTGGCATGCCATTGCATTGGCCTCATCATATTTAGTGGAAATCTGGATGGGGTGGTTGAAAAGGACTTTCAGGTCTTCAGGTTGAAACTTTAGTAGTTCCATGGGCTCAAATATTAGAATATCTTCTTTACCTTCACATTCTATTACATCACTACCAATGGTTGAGTTGTAGAACCACCTTCTGAAGGTTTGGAGCTGAACATGTACTGATCTTGGCAATTGAATGGATTTGACGGTTGTTGCCGGTTTGTACCGCAGACTTACCCATGGCATTTGGGTTTGAGGATGAACCCTAGTCTTGGAGAGAACTCTCCTTAGATTGGCTTGTAACATCCATGATTTTCTTGTGCATTGTTTTTATGCAATAATGGCATTTAAATTTCATTTCTTGTTCAATGCATTGTGTAGGTCCCCGGGTGTCTCGGATCGGTACGTGTGGGTGTGTGACTAGTCAGACCGGGTGTGGAATACCCGTGACTAGGTGGAGAATCAAACAACACAAAGTAAACCGATAATGAAATCACTTTAATTTCCTTCTATTATAAACTCGAACGGTTATAGAGAGAAAATACTGAGTGCAAATGTCTGCGTACTTAACTTCTGTCAACCTATTCTAATTATACAAAACCTGATCTCTGCGCACTTAACAAGTGCGCATGGCAAATTGCTCATGCGTACTTAGCAAGTACGCAGTGTATTCTTGCGTACTTGCTAAGTACGCAGGAACTAATTCCTGCGCACATGCTAAGTGCGTAAAACACTTAGAGAAAAATTACAACAATGACATGCATTAGAAATTACAACTCGATATCTAATAAATACAGACATTACAATACAAAGACAAATACAATAAACTAAGGCACTATCCAGAGTGCTTGTCACAAAAAAGTTCTTCAACAAACTCCCCATTGACAACTGCTCTGGATTTTCTTCGGTCTTCACTGCTCCCTAGCTTTAGCTTCCATCTTCTTCTTGTAGTCAAGGAAGAACTTGATCACCTTGTCGTATTTAGAAGCAAGGAACTTTGTCCACTCGTCCGTGTACATGCAGTACGTGTCAGCTAGTGCCTCCAGATCTTTCGCAGAGAAGTTTATGAAGCAGACATCATCAAACACTCTGATCAGTTCCCTTGGCACTAAGATTACACTATCGGACCACACCTTTCCAATCACTACCGCCTTGCCCGTTTTAGAATCTACGTACCAGTACCATATGTTACCGAGGAAATTTGAGATAACTTGCTCAGGGGAATCTTGGTTTCACATAGCACTGGCTTGTATACCAGTTTCTTTAATCCTTTCTTAGTCACAGGATGTCTAGCGTTCTTTTCCTCGACTCGCTTGGGCACTTGAGGCTTAAACGTTTCGAATTTCGTAGATCTTACCTCATGATGTAGAACCTGCCACAAACCCATCGCTACTGCGTTATTTGAGTGAACCAGCATCTCTCGGTTTACTAGGTTCACGAGGTCGTATTTTAGTAAGGAGTTGAGAGCTTCGCTGGTCGGTTTCAAGTATTGAACCCCCCCAGCTCGCTTGATTGCAAACAACTTCTTATGCTCATCGAACCTCACAGGTAAGATCATCCCTGTCACTCCGTGTTTGTCTATGATTGAAGTCTTTTGCCATACCGGAGCCGGATCATTTGATGAACTTTCAGGCATATGTTTGTCTTTCTTTGCCTCTGGATCCATAGGTGTAGGGTCGGCAGGGGAGGCTTCAGTGGATGCCTCAACAGTACTAGCAGGCTCGACTGAACCTGTGTCAAGATGAGATTCGAAGGATGGAACTTCGAAGATCTCTCCATCTTCAAACTCATACTCTCCTTCCCCGTCGCCCTTGGGAACTTCTATCACCATATCATCATCTTCCTCATCCCAATCATCACCAGAGTCGATCTCCCCTTCTTCAAGATTGTAGAGAGCCTCGATCTGTGCTTCTTTGGAATAGTCTGGCTTTAAGAATAAGATCGCATTATCCGACACGTCGTCAGATAGATATTTCAAAACGTCAGCTACAGACTTTCCTTTATATCCACCAGAAGCATCACCACCTTCCTGGTGAGTCGACTCCCCCTCAGCCATTGGAACAGCAGAAATGGGCACTATCGCCAAAGCTTGTTGCTCACTTCCACTAGCACCGACTTCAGGATCCTTGTGTTTGTCATCATCCTTTGTCAGATCAACCGAATGACAAGGCTCATCACCGGTAGGTTTAGATGCCTTCTCCTTGTCTTTTTCTTTCTCTTTTTCTTTCTCCCTGAGCAGCAAGCTTCTTGGTCAGGTAAGTTACTAACTTGACCATCATTTCATGTTCTTTCCGCTGCATGTCAAACCGAACCTCTAGAGATGACCTGTGTCCTAGAATCATATTGTTCGTTTGGATCAGTAGTTCGTTCTGGGCCTTCACATTTGCTAGTCTCTCTTCCGTCCCAGTTCTCTGGTTTCTTAAGATAGTAACTTCGTCCACCAACGAATTTATCTGAGCCTGTTGAGCCTCAGATTCTTCCCTTGATTTCTGAACAGTTTCAAGTAGAGCAGCGACTTGGACTTCCAAAGTATCAATCCGTGCATCATTTGGATCAGGATTCCTGGATGTAGAGGCTTCAGCATTATGAAGTGGGGATGAGAAGATAGTATCAAAGTCAAAACCCTGGGAAAAGTCTCCAAAGTTGTAGGGTTGACTGATAGGTTCAAAGGTGGTAGTAGGTATTGTGGATAGGATGGTGGTTGTCGGAGTGGTGGAAGGAGTAATGGTGACTGACTCGGTAAGAATCGGAGTAGTCATCACCATTTGGACAGGTGGTACAGGGAGGGAAACTATCCAGAAACCTCCTCTATGATAACAGTGACAACCATATCAGGTGTAACCTGTGGCCTCCTCCGCTGTCACCGGTATAGCTGTTGTGAAGGTGGGGTAGAAGCTGAATCAGTACTCGCAACCGATACTTGTACTTGCCTCTGAGCACTATCCTCTACCTCATGAGGAATAGCTTGTTGCTGCCTATCCCCCCCGTTGTTTGTTGATACTTTCACGTCATCGTCGTTGTATAGTAGTGTCTGAGTCAGAATTTGGCTCGTATTCACTGCTCGTCGATTGTCGCTTTCTCTTAGAAGATGACTCAGGAAGGGTCACCTTTCTCAATCTTCTCGGGTGTGCCTATGATGGTGCATCATCAGAATCAGATGAATCAGACTTTGTATCTTCGGAGTCGGATCCTTCAGCACCATCATTACCCACTTCTTCGTCTCCTCCTTCAGAAAATTCATCCTCACTTTCAACGTCCTCATCTTCTTGTTGCTCATCAAAATGTTCACTGAGTTCTGGCTCAGACTCATGACTAAACCATCTCCAATCAGCTGGTGCCACATACTCTTCATTAATCAGGTGGCCAAAGAGTGGGGTATGCTCAGGGGTAGGTTCTACACTGCCTAGCTTTAGAAACTGTGCAAACACTCTCTTGTCCACACTTTTGACTTGAAGTCTCTCCCCAATAGCAGGCAGATTTGGCAACGCATCATTGATCAGTAGTTGCACAAATCTTGGGTATAACAGGAATCTAAACCTCTCAGCCGTATTGATCTGATCAGTTAAGACCTTGAAGATGTATCTGAGAAGTTATAACCCATGTTGAGAGACAAGCAAACTATGGCTGCTACAAGATCATGTCCCATAGCATCCTTCCCCGCCTTCCAGGAAGAGATGCACATGATCATCACGTAGGCAAAGTACCTCCAATGATCGAGCACCCACATCTTCTTGTAGGAAGAGTAATCTCATACACCGACGTATCCCATACGCTGCCTCCAACAGCCATCCATAAAGTAATCAGGATAGGCAGTTGGGTCAGTGGCGAGATCCCGAAACTGTAAGACCCTTCTAATGGTGTCCTCAGAAAAAGCAATGTCATGACCCACCACAGTAGTCCGAATGACATTAGGGTTTACCGTGCAGTCTTGATCCACTGTATCCCAGAACTACTCCAGGTACGGTCTTGAGACTATTGGATTTGCTGATATAGCATAGCTGATCTTTGAATGATTCAAGAAAACAACTATCTCTCGGTATTGTAGTGCAACACCCTTCCATTCCGGTTCTTTAAGTGCAAGGAGATTGAACTCACTGGTAAAGGCACGAGCCATCACTGTAAAAACACACAGTAAACGTAATAAGAACAAGGAGATTCATTGGAATTGAATACACATGACCAAGTATAGCAGTTACACACTTAACTGAATTTCAGACTTAGAAAAATTTCACAAGTGTTATTCCTGCGTACTTAGCAAGTACGCAGGGATTTGTTCTTGCGTACTTTGTATTGTAGCAATAAGGAACAGGGACTACCAAAAGGAACTAGATAGTCAAGATTGGGAGGTCGATTGTTGATCAACTCATAACAAGTCTTGTTGTGCCTCTTCACAACCAGAACTCTGTTCAAGACTTGACAAGTTGTATTAATTGCTTCTGCCAAGAAAGTGACAGGAAGTTTTGCATCTGACAGCATTTTGCTTGCAGTCTCAATCAAGGTTCTGTTCTTTCGTTATGCGACTCCATTCTGCTGAGGTGTGTACGGGGCACTAAATTCGTGACGGATCCCCTTCTTGAGACAGAAAAGTTCCATCAAATTATTCTTGAATTCAGTTCCGTTATCATTCCTTATTCTTCTAACCTTCAACTTGCATAGAGATTCCAAGCTCAGGATCAGGTATTGAAGAATGTCAGTAGTTTCGTCCTTCGTACATAAAAAATGCACCCAAGAAAAACGTGAGAAATCATCAGTTACAACCAGACAGAATGACATACCTCCAATACTCCTGATACTTATGGGGCCAAACAGATCCATATGTAATAGCTCCAAAGGGGTACCGATGGAGTTTTGGAGCTTGGGCTTGTGAGACTTCTGTTGCTGTTTGCCCTTTTTACAAGGCATACAATCATCTGCAACGGTAAATCCCAGCTTAGGAATACCGGTTACCAAACCATTTCAGATAAGATGATTCATTTTTCGATAAGAAATGTGTCCGAGTTTCCTATGCCATAAGATAGAGTCAAGCTCTGTCGCTTTGGTAAGCAAACAAGTAGCAACTGATGAGGTGGTTGTTGCCACTCTCATATCAATCTGATAGGTGTTGTTTGTGTAACATTTCTGATTTTTAGTATCCGTATTTTCAATTCAATATAATGCATTTCAAACTCAATTCTAGTGCACTGTTTTGTTTCTTTTCGTACCATCAATTTAATACTATATTTCAATGCAAATCCGCAAATTTTACTCGGTTATATCCTATTAAAACAATACATAAGTATCTAATTATACAAATAGGACAAAAGACTAAAGTTACAAGGTCTGATGTTGAAAAGTAGCAAGAAACCCTAATAGGCACGATCGCGCCTCGTTTTGGCACGGTCGCGCCAAGTGCTTTGCCACGGTCGCGCGACTTGCTTTGGAACGATCGCGCCCGGTGCCTTGGCACGGTCGCGCGACTTGCTTTTGAACGATCGCGCCCGGTGCCTTGGCACGGTCGCGCGTAATAACAGTTGAAACGTAAATACCATTTTAATCGCCCGATCGTTGAGCTCCGTAACCGTCCTACACTTCATTCTCATTAACGAATGCAATAAACCTTTCAGTTACACGAAACATCTCGGATTAATTCAATCAATCTCAAAAAAATCGCTTAGACATTTTAAGAAAACACAAATTCCTTCTTTCGGTCTGAATTATCGCAACCAAGCAGCAGATTCACGCTACTCAATCCTCACTTAAACTGTTGGACTCTCTGGTTTAGCCGGGATTGCAGCAGAAGACGCCGGAAGCCATCCGCATCGCCGCCGGAACTCTTTTCTATCGAACGCTATCCATACATCGTCCTCCCAGGTAATTACTTGGGAACGAGAGGACCAAATGAAACTCAAGTACCCCCATATTTTCACTGATGTCGTAGCTTCCTCTAGCTAAATTTCGGGACGAAATTCCCTCAACATGGGGAGACTGTAACATTTCTGATTTTTACTATCCGTATTTTCAATTCAATATAATGCATTTCAAACTCAATTCTAGTGCACTGTTTTGTTTCTTTTCGTACCATCAATTTAATACAAAACTTCAATGCAAATCCACAAATTTTACTCGGTTATATTCTATTGAAACACTACATAAGTATCTAATTATACAAATACGTCAAAGACTAAAGTTACAAGGTCTGATGTTGAAAAATAGCAAGAAACCCAAATAGGCACGGTCGCGCCTCGTTTTGGCACGGTCGCGCGACTTGCTTTGGAACGATCGCGCCCGGTGCCTTGGCACGGTCGCGCGACTTGCTTTGGAACGATCGCGTCCGGTGCCTTGGCACGGTCGCGCCTAATAACAGTTGAAACGTAAATACCATTTTAATAGCCCGATCGTTGAGCTCCGTAACCGTCCTACACTTCATTCTCATTAACGAATGCAATAAACCTTTCAGTTACACGAAACATCTCGGATTAATTCAATCAATCTCAAAAAAATCGCTTAGACATTTTAAGAAAACACAAATTCCTTCTTTCGGTCTGAATTATCGCAACCAAGCAGCAGATTCACGCTACTCAATCCTCACTTAAACTGTTGGACTCTCTGGTATAGCCGGGATTGCAGCGGAAGACGCCGGAAGCCATCCGCATCGCCGTCGGAACTCTTTTCTATCGAACGCTATCCATACATCGTCCTCCCAGGTAATTGAAACTCCATACTCGTTCGTTTCAGTTCATGGATCAAATGCCCCATATTAATTTGGATTTAATTTTGGAAATCATCTCGAACCGATCCTAAGTTCCTTTTCAAAATAACGTAATCAAACCCGACTCTGGACATGTTTTTAATACAATTAAAGTAACATAATAGTCTCGAAATAATCTAATGGGTGAAAGCCCTATGATTTCCAACCCTGTTATTATAGGATTTAGTCAATTCATTCCTGATTTGGAATAGACGCGGTCGCGCTAATCATCTAGCACGGTCGTTCCTCATGAGACGCGGTCGTGCCGACTACCAGCGCGGTCGTGTCCTCATGTCAAGACCCAATCATGCCCTTTGGCTAATCTCAGTCGTGTCTTAGAATCATAGACTCGATCGTGCCTGGCCAAGGCACGGTCGTGCCTAATGATTTAGTTAGTTAAGCCCTATGTTTGAGCAACACGGTCGCACCGTGACTAGCATGGTCGCTCCCGTGGTTCGAGCACGATCGTGCCCTTCCCAGGCACGGTCGTGTGTGAATTAAATATTTGGCAGAATTATAATTTTATATATTTTTCAAACAATAAATATTTCTGATTAAATTACAAAATAAAAATAGTTGATTTTTATAAAAAAATGAATTTAATTCTATTTAGAAAGATCAAATATTTAATCTTGGAATAAATAGAAAATTATTTATTTAAAGTTTATAAAAATTTAATTTACAATTATTGCTAATCCTTTCATTTAAAAAGTATTTAAATGGTTAAATTACATTTTATAAATAAATAAATAAAATAATGATTATTTATTTACTTTATATTTAAACAAAGATATTTTTTTATTTACACTTAATTACATTTAACACTTACAATATTTTCACAAACGATAATTATTTAATCTACTTAATTAATTATTCAAACTCAAACCTTAAACAAAATACTTCAAAAATGTTTATTTCAAAACCTTATATTTTATTCAATACTTTTAAGTACAAATCAATGGCCTTATACACAAATTCAAATTCAACTTTAAGTTTAAACTTTTGTGCACACTATTGATACAATACGCATTACACACTTGGTTAGCTTGTGCATTTCAAGGATCCTTATTCTACCTAGTATCTTTGTTAGCTACGCCTTCAAACCAAGTGAGTATACATAGCCCCTTTTACTCTTTTATATTTTTGGGGTGAAACATGAACACTACTCAAATTACATGTTTAGATTTACACAAACACCACAAGTGCAAATCCTATTTACATTCATGTGTGCTAATTTGAGCTTTATGCCCGAGTGCTATGTGTGCTAACTTTTGTGAACACTTATGTGCAATCATTAACTATTCAAGCCGACTGTTTTCAATGACAGATCTATTGAGTCTGACAAACCCACCCAGATTGGGGTGATTGATACCGACAACACAATTTTGCATGCTAGTTATAAAGGTTTGATTGTACTTGGTTACTCAATAGTTGCTCTCCATAAATGCCTTATTTATCATGTTATATAAGGATTTGTTTTACAACTATATGCTATCTATATACAAACCTGTGTTATACTCACCAACTTTTTAGTTGACTTTATTTTATTCATGTTTCAGGTTCTAATGTGTGAGATTGATCAAGATGTGCTACACATAGGCTTGGACTTAGTTAATTTAAATAGAAGAACTCTATGTATTTCAATTTTGTTCTATCTTGGATTTGGTTTTGTTTGAATATTTGAAATGAAATTTGACGATTAATATATTTCAATTTAGTCAACCTTGTGCTCATGAACAGTCTACATGTCCCGCCCCGATGATTCCTCCATCGGTCGGGGTGTGACAGTTTGTTCTTGGCGCTCTCATCATAATCCAGTTTTCAGGAACCTCAAAACCAGGTTTGAGAATCAAGCATTTAGTTTTGTCAAACATCACTGAGTACTCCTCGTCGCACATCTGGGAGACACTCAACAAGTTATGCTTCAGCTGCTCGGAGTAGTTGACATTGTCAAAGCTGACATAACCATTTGAAACCACGCCTTGACACGTGATACTCTGGCCTTTCACTCCAGCAAAGGCCACATAGCCGCCTCTGAATGGTTTGATATCTTCAAGCAAGGCCATGTTACCTGTCATGTGTCGGGAGCATCCACTATCTACATACCAACGATTAGAGATAGTACCCTTCGGATGTCCCTGCACGAGTCACAAAAAGAATTAATTAGATTTTGAGACCCAAGCCATAGTGGTCTTGGGTCGTCCGTCTTTCTTAAAATAAACAACCTCAATTAACTCACAGTCGTGACTGTCAAAAACTGATGAATCTTTAGAAGATTTGGGATAAGGAGATTGAGAACATTTGGATTTGTTATTCCAGCACCTCTTCTTTTTCTTAACTGGAACAGTAGACTTAGATTCAATAGCAGCAGGTGAACTAGTGGAAGTTTCACATGATTGAATTTCAGCCAACTGTTCTAGCTTTCTCAATCTCTTGTTCCATCTTCTCCTCTGTGGCTTAGAGAGTTTCACCACAGGTTTCACACCAGTTTGTGCACTACCAGAGGTAGATGCACTAGGTTTAGCTGATAGCTTTCCCTTTTTTGAAATAAATGGTTTGGCCTCGGAAGTGATCTTTGGCTTTACCATAGGTTTTACTGGTGGTTTCACCACATTTGCTTTTTGGACTTTTGGAATTCTTCATTAGTGGTGACTTAGGGATAACAGCCGGTTGTGAAACAATTGGCCGTTTCCCTTGGTTCTTAGTAGGACAGTTCACAAGAATGTGACCAACCGTACCACAGTGAAAGCAAGTTCTCTTTTTCTTTATAATTCCTCTTGTAAGGCTCATTTAATTGGCTTTTGGGAGTATAAATTTTTTGCAAATTTTCTTGATAACCAAGCCCAAAATGAGCTGAAAAAGCTTCTTTCTTAACTTGATTAATGTTTTTATATCCTCTATAAAGCATCACTTTCAATTTCTCATTAGATTCAATGATATCGAGTCCAGTCAAAATGCAATTATCACTATCAGTGATGACGTTTTTCTTCACTTATTGTTCACCTAGCAACTCCTCAGAGACTACTCCTTTAGGGCAGGTGTTCTCAGACCCATCATCAGAAGCAGTAATGAACTCTTCATTAGATGCAGAGTCAGCCTTACTTGAGGAATCATCCTTGTTAGAGGAATCATCCTGACTTGAGGACTCATCAAGGCAAGACAAATCAATGTTAATTAAGTTGTTGACAAATTTCCCGCTAACTGGTGGAATAATGACATTAGTACCTAGCCCTAAGCCATTCACTTGCCTCACTACAGACTCGTAGTGTTCCACCACAAAACGAGAATTTTTCAACTTCTCAATATTGCCTTTCAACTGCAAGATCTCATTTTGTAGCTTGTTGATCTCATTGTTCCTTTTATCCAACCCCTTGCACGCAACATCCAAATGAAACTGTTGATCGCTAATTTTAAGTGAATAATCACGTTTTTCTTTCTTCAACGTTTCAATTGAATCTTTGTAACGTTTTTTGTTTTCCTTGTAGCTTAACGCTGCAATTCGAAGGGGTTCGACTTTGTCTTGAAGCTTAGAGTTTTCAACCTTAAAGCCTAGACATTTGGAACAAGAAATGACAGCAAAAGGATTAGAATCTACCTCATTTGATGAACATGATGCCTCTCCAATAGCCATGAGGGCAACTGCAGTTGTAGACTCTTCTGGATCAGCCACAGAAGCTTCCCTTTCCTTAGCTTCCATCATCTCCATAATCTCAGCCATGAGACCAACCTGTGTTTGTGCAATAAGGGCATCCTCCAAATGAACACCCCAATCAAAGCTATCGTCCTGTTGAGCCACCATTGCATTGGACGTTCCACTTTGAATTTGATTGCGGTTGTTAGAGTTGTACCCTTGGTTGTTTCCTTGATTGCTTCCCTGGCTTGGTCTTGTGAATCCAGAGGCAGGTTCTTTGTCCTTCTAACATTCACGAGCAAAGTGTCCATAGTTCAGACACTTGTAGCACTTGGCCTTGGATTTGCCACCAATGAACTTTCTGCCAGTTCTGTTCAGGAAATGCTCCGCCCTCCTCAAGATCATGGCCATATTCCATTGAATATCCATATCCTCCATATCATCCGGATCCACCTGATTATAGTCTTCTTCGATGGTTTCAGGATCCGTTAGCTTACCGCCGATGAAGTTCTCATAGGCAAGCATGCATGATGATAATAAAGCCACATTATCTTCAGCTATCTTGGCTATTGTTGATTGGTTAGCAGAAGATGTTGGAGAAAGATTTCTTAAGGAGTTCTGGTGATGAGATCTAGAACCAGAACCAGATGCTGCATAGCACGCATGACCACCACAAGCCTTTACAGTTTCTTCCTCATGAGAGTTTCCTGAGAAAAGGGCAATTCCAAAGCCCTATGAATTGGTAGTAGAAGACGTCCCATAATACATATAAGGGTCTTGTATTTGAGGTCTTCCTGAGCTCTCCTTTCTTTTTAGGTTCATGTCATGTGCTTGAACCTTTCCAATTGCCTCATCAATTGTCATCTCATAAAACTTAGAATTCTCTCTCATCAGGGTAGTATACATCTCTAATTTCGGTGGCAAAGCATCCAGAAATTTTTCAACTAATTCCTCATTTGGATAGATGAGGTCAAAAGCTTTCAACTCAGTCTGCAAATGATAGAATCTAGAGATGAGCTCATCTATGGATTCATTCTCCAGATATCTAAAGCACTCATACTAGTTCCTGAGAAGATCCCTTTTACTCTTCTTGATGTCACTGTTACCCTCGAATCTCTTCTACAACGCCTTCCAGAGATCCTTGGAGTTATCGTATCCTCTGAAGCTGTGGAATAACTCCCTGGTCAAGGCCATAGTGATAGATCTGTGTGCCTTCTTGTCTCTATCATAAACTTTCTTTTCTTCTTCATCAAGTTTAGAGATAGGCTTGGGAACTTCCTCGTCAAGGTAAGTGCATGTGGGATGCTTATAGCCCTCTAGAATGGGTATCCATAACGAAGAATCGGTATAAGAAATATAATGTTCAAAGCGTGCTTTCCAGTTTGAATACTCATTTACATTAAGCAGCTTTGGGGGTCTCTGTGGGGTTCCGATCTCGTTGTCATAGTTCAGAAGGTTACCGAGGTTCTGAAGATTTAACATGGTGAACACTTAGTCAAATTTCAGAAAAGTCAAAGAAACTTGCGCACTTGTCTCTGGCCTTGCGCACTTAACAAACCTTGTCTTGCGTATTTAGGATTTGCTCATACGTACTTGATAAGTACGCAGGAGTAAGTGATAAGTACGCAGGAGATTAAGTAAGTACGCAGCAAGACTGTACTTGTTGCCAAATAAGGTAAGTACGTAGGTCACTTTTTCTCCAACTCTCACTAACCTTTTCCGGTCACTGGAAACTCACCAGAGATGGAAGAAATCGAAAATGTGTCAAAACAAAATGAGCCAAAGGGTCAGAAACTCGTTTCTAACCAACCTTTGATGCTCAAAACACTCAAATACACAACAAAAGTCGGTTTTTGATTGTTTTTGCTTCTAAAATAGTGCTCAAGAGCTACCCCTATTTTATCACAAAAATCAACAAAAACACCCACTTTTGCTTGCAAAAACTCTGTAGGATGTGTAGAAGATACTCCAAACAAACTCACAACACTCGAAATCAAGAGCTAAGCTCTGATACCACTTCTAGGTCCCCAGGTGTCTCGGATCGTTACGTGTAGGTGTGTGACTAGTCGGACCGGGTGCGGAATACCCGTGACTAGGTGGAGAATCAAACAACACAAAGTAAACCGACAAAGAAATCACTTTAAAGTTCCTTCTATTATAAACTCGAACGGTTACAGAGAGAAAATATTGAGTGCAAATGTCTGCGTACTTAACTTCTGTGAACCTATTCTATTTATACAAAATCTGATCTCTGCGCACTTAACAAGTGCGCAGGGCAAATTGTTCTTGCGTACTTAGCAAGTACGCAGAGTATTCTTGCGTACTTGCTAAGTACGCAGGAACTAATTCGTGCCCACATGCTAAGTGCGCAAAACACTTAGAGAAAAATTACAACAATGACATGCATTAGAAATTACAACTCGATAACTAATACATACAGACATTACAATACAAAGACAAATACAATAAACTAAGACACTATCCAGAGTGCTTGTCACACAAAAGTGCTTCAACACATTGTGACACATCAATCATAATTACAATGTGTATCAAATTCAGAGTTTCAATTTTGCAGTTGCACATTGTTTCCCTTTATATATATATGACATACGTATATAGGGGGAGGTTCAAATAAGAAGTAGTTTTTTGCTAAGAAATATAAGAAATGATAAAAACCTTAAGAAAAAATATCAAAGAAACTCCGATTGAACAAATTTTAGCGGCGTTGGAACCGTCTCGTCGAACTCTACCATCTTAGCTTTTAAGGTTTAGATTTTACGTTTGAATTTTAGAGTTTTAGCCTTATGATTTAGCCTTAGGGTTTAGATTTTATGGATTAGAATCGGAGTTCGTTTGACCCACTTTTTAGGATTTCTTAGCGAAAAACCACTTTTTAGTGTAACCGTCCCCTATGTATATATACACATTTGTACCTTATAATAATAATTATGTAGGTCCCTCGGGTGTGGCGGATCGTCACATGCAAGTGGGTCTACTAGTCGGACCGGGTGCGGAATACCCGTGACTAGGTGGAGAGTCAAACTAAACAAAGTAAACCGACAAGAGAAAACACTTTAAACGTTCTTTGTATTATAAAGACTTGAAGGTTACAGAGATAAGCACTGAGATTACAATCTGCGTATTTGCGTCTATGTCTAATTACTTAACTTTTGTCAACCTATCCTATTTATACAAGACCTGATGCCTGTGCACTTAGCAAGTGCACATGCCAAAATGCTCTTGCGTACTTGCTAAGTACGCAGGAGCTTTCTCCTGCGCACTTACAAGTGCGCAAAACACTTGGAGAATTTTGCAACAATCAATATGTAAAAGTAAATACAACTCGATAAACTAATACATAAAGACTCTTACATACAATGACAATTACAAACAAAACAATACAACCTAAGACTAAGACTCTATCTATCCAGAGTGTTTGTCACAGGAAAGTGCTTCAACAAACTCCCCCTTGACAACAGCTCTGGATAATCTTTAGTCTTCGGTCTTCACATCTTCAGTCTTCACAGCGCTGGATCTTTAGCTTCCATCTTCTTCTTGTAATCAAGGTAGAACTTAATCACCTTGTCATATTTAGAAGCAAGGAGCTTTGTCCACTCATCCGTGTAGATGCAATAACGTTCTGCTAGTACCTCTAGATCTTTCACAGAAAAGTTGATGAAGCAGACTTCATCAAATATTCTGATCAGTTCCTTTGGCACTATGTTCCAGCTCTCTGAACATCCTTTACCCATGATCACAGCCTCGCCCGTCTTTGGATCTACGTACCAGTACCACATGTCACCAAGAATATCCTGAGATAACTTGCTCAGGGGAATCTTAGTTTCACATCGCACTGGCTTGTATACCAATTTCTTTAAGGGCTTCTTAGTCACAGGATGTACAGCGTGCTTATCCTTGACTCTCTTGGGCACTTGAGGCTTGAACATTTCGAATTTCCCTGATCTTGCTTCTCGCTGCAGAACCACCCACAAACCCATCGCCACTGCGTGATTGGAATGACGGAGCAGCTCTCAGTTTGCTAGGTTCACAAGGTCGTATTTGGGCAAGGAGCTGAACGCTTCACTGGTGGGTTTCAAGTATTGAACCCCGCCAGATCTTTTGATAGCGAGCAGCTGCTTGTTCTCCTCGAACCTTACAGCCAAGATCATCCCTGTTGCTCCGTGTTTGTCTATTATAGACGTCTTTGGCCACACAGGAGCTGGACCCTTTGATGAAGTAGAAGGCATGTCTGTTTCTTTCGGTGCCTCTGGGTCCACAGGTTCAGGGTCAAATAGGGAGGCTTCAGTCGAGGCTTCTACATTACTGGCCTGCTCGACTGAACCTGTATCGAGCGGAGCGTCGAAGGATGGAAATTCAAAGATCTCTCCATCTTCTAGCTTGTACTCTACTTCCCCGTCACCCTTGGGAATTTCGATCACAACATCCTCGTCATCATCATCCCAATCGTCACCAGAGTCGATCTCTCCTTGTTTTAGATTGAAGAGAGCATCGATCTGTGCTTCTTTAGAATAGTCAGGCTCTAGATATAGGATCTCATCATCAGATAAGTCCTTAAGTACTTCAGCCACTGACTTTCCTTTGTCACCACTACCACCACCAGAGGTATCTCCACCCTCTTGATGAGCAGACTCCCCCTGAGCCATTGGAACAGCAGAGATGGGCACGATTGCTAAAGCTTGGTGCTCACCTCCACTAGGACCGGCTTCGGGATCCTTGTCCTTGTCGTCATCCTTAGTCAAGTATACAGGATGACACGCCTCATCACCAGTAGACCTCTTTTCCTTCTCTCCCTTTGTCCTTCTCCTTCTCCCCCTGAGCATCAAGCTTCTTGGTCAGATCAGCAATCAGTTTGACCATCAGCTCATGCTCATTCCTTTGAGTATTCCAAGGACGTCCTGTGACCCAGAACATTTCATTCGTCTTGATTAGGAGCTCGTTCTGGGCCATCACATTCTTCAATCTTTCAGCAGTCCTCATTCTCTGGCTACGTAGGATTCGAACTTCGTCTACCAAAGAGTTAATCTGTGCTTGTTGAGCGTCAGACTCCTCCTTTGATTTCCGAATAGTCTCCGGTAAGTCAGCAACTTGGGTTTCCAGAACATCTATCCTTTCAGCATTCGGATCAGGATGTCTGGATGATGACGCCTCGGTAGTGTGAATAGGGGAGGAGAATATGGTATCAAAGTCAAACCCTTGTGAGAAATCTCCATAATTGAAGGGTTCACTTAAAGGCTCAATGGTGGTGGTTGGGATTGAAGATGTGATGAGTGTTGTAGGGGTTATGGTAGGGATGATGGTGACTGACTCCGTGAGAGTTGGAGTAGTCACTGCCACCTGAGTAGTTGTGGTAGGGAGGGTCACTATCACAGGAATCACTTATGTGATTGTAGTGACGGCCACTTCACTTTGCACTTGTGAATTCCTCCTCCTACGGTGAAGCTGCTGTGAAGGTGGGGTGGAGGCTGAATCAGGACTAGCAGCTGACACTTGTACTAGCTGCTGAGCATCCACCTCACTGGGGATAGAGGGTTGTTGCCTATCGCCCCTGATCTTGTGAATGCTTTCTCTTCTTTGTCTTTGTATAGCAGCGTTAGAGTCAGAGGCTGGCTCGTATTCGCTGCTAGAGGACTGTCGCTTTCTCTTGGAGGACGACTCAGGTAGGGTTACCTTAGCCGTTCTCCTCGGGTGTACTTGCGACGGTGCATCATCGGAATCGGAAGAATCTGACTCAGTCGCTTCCGAGTCGGATCCCTCAGCACCATTATTTCCTCCTTCGTCGTCTCCATCATCAGACGATCCATCATCACTCTCCATTTCCTCCTGTTGTTTGTCAGAGTGTTCACTCAATTCAGGCTTCGAGTCATGACTGTACCATCTCCAGTCACCTGGGGCCACATACGCTTCATTGATGAGGTGGCCAAAGAGTTCTGTATGCACAGGGGTAGGATCTACACTGCCTGGCCTTATGAATTGCGCGAATACTCTTTTGTCCACCCTCTTTACTTGCAGTCTCTCCCCTATAGCAGGAAGGTTTGGTAACGCATCATTAATCAGAAGTTGCACAAACCGAGGGTCTAACAAGAACTGAAACCTCTCCGCTGTGTTGATCTGGTCATTGATGGCCTTAAAGATGTAGCAGGAGAAGTTGTAGCCCTTGTTGAGAGAAAGGCCGACCATGGCTGCTGCAAGGTCATGACCCATGGCATCTTTCCCAGCTTTCCTTGATGAGAGGCACATGATCATGATGTGGGCGAAGTATCTCCATTGGTCTAACACCCACATCTTTTTGTATGAAGCATAGTCCCTCGCACCGACATATCCCATTCTTTGTCTCCAACAGCCGTCCACAAAGTAGTCTGGATAGGATGTCGGGTCAGTCGCGAGATCTCTGAATTGAAGGACCCTTCTTATAGTATCTTCAGAGAAAGCAATAGCATGACCAGCAATGGTAGCCCTTATAACGTTGGGGGTTACCATGCAGTCGTGCTCCGTAGTCTCCCAAATTTGCTCGAGGTAGGGTCTTGACACGATCGGGTCAGCAGAAATGGCGTAGCTGATTCTTGAACGGTTCAAGAAATCAACTATGTCTATGTACTGCAATGCTGCACACTTCCACTCTGGTTCAGTTTTAGCTAACAGGTAGAATTCGTTAGTAAACACCCGAGCCATAATCTGCAAAAACACACAGAAAACAGAATCAGAACAACACGTATCATTGGAAATGGATAAACATGACTCAGTATAGCAGTTACTCTTTGAACTGAATTTCAGACTTAGGAATTTTTGCCAAGTGTTGGTCCTGCGTACTTAGCAAGTACGCAGGAGTTTCCTCTAACATACTTAACAAGTACGCATGAAGTGCTTCTTGCGTTCTTGTTAAGTGCGCAGGAAACGCACTTGGTGAAAAATTCAAAAGTTTGAAATTCACCTTGATGTTCAAAAATTGGTGTGTATTGGGTCACCACTAGGTCGGAATCAATGATTCGAGCCTATGGGACCATTACTTACACCAAGACACTGCTAACCTTGACCGATTTTGACCTAACCGTCGAACGACACCACTGATAGTTCGAATTCAAGCCCAAAGTCAAAATCAAAGGCTAAAAAGGACGATTAAGTTATCCAATCATGTTTTAATGATAAGAGGTTACCCAAACAACCCACAATTTGCCCTAAAAATCACGGATTGAACCTAGATTTTCTTAGTCAATGAATCGGTCCAATGTCACGAATTCGTGGATGGATTAAGCCTAAAATCTCACCAAATTGATGTTATGAGATGATGAAACTTGTAGTGGGACGAAAAATCGGATTGGATCACATGAATTTTTGAGTAATTTTGCAGAGGGAAAGAGTCCGTTTGAATGTGATGAAAAATTCTAAAATTTTCTAACTCCCCCTTTTATACTCGACACTAAAAGGCCGTGCGTACTTAACAAGTGCGCACGATTTAACTCGTGCGTAAGACTTAACTCTTGCGTAATTACAAGTACGCAAGGCTTACTTCATGCGCACTTACAAGTACGCACAAACCCTAAAGTGCGCAAACTTTCAACTCAAATTTATGAAGTTTTTCAAGTCAATTAACGAACAAGTTAAAAATATTCAATCAAGAGGATTCAAATACAATTCAGGAAGGTTAAACACAAATATTTTTGGCTTTTCTGAATAAAATTGAACTATGCATAAACTTAAAATCTTTTTGATCTTTTCTAATAAAAATATACAAGTATTCACACAAACTATTTTTGATCAAAGACACGAGCAGAGGATCATATCAGGCTATCTTTTAGCAAAAACGATACAATATAAACATCAAAGAATATGGGATCATGTCATGGATTACTATTTATTCATAGATAATAAGCACATAAACAAGTAATTCAAGTTGACAATATTATAAGATTTGAAACTATAAGCATTTTTGTATCACGTTCTTGTGTATTAAGGTATTAATTATAAGATATACAACGTGTACCCCACTGATATGCTACACTAATATAAATTGCATTATCTAAAGGCATCTAAGATTTTCCCAATGATTTTCTAAATTTTGAGAATGAAGTTACATCTGTTAGCACAGGAAAAATCAAGCAGAATCCATAAGGATTATCAGGAATCATGAGATTCAGAATCGAGTGATTCATTTGTCTTGGTTTCATTTGATTTTCTTCATTGAATATCGGTATGATGATTCAGGATAATATATATGGTGTTTGAGTTTTAAGGTAAGGGGATCCAACTTTTATCTGGATTTGATTTCAATGAATCAGGAGTGATTCAAGGGTGAATACATGCTCAACGGTTAATGTAGAGACATGTCTTGATTCAATCTCTCCTTGCATACTTGTGAGTATGGGCAGTGAGATGAACCGCATTAATTGTGCTAATGACATAATCCGAAACGGACCTCAAGAGAAAATTATTGCCAAAATCTAACATCCTTTATCTGATAATGATCTTTTCTATTCTTTTACGCACACACACTTGCAAACATGGGTTCAAATCACAGTTGCAGTTTAGATTTAGTTTCCACACTACTAGTGATTCAAAGACGCATACATCCTACTGAAAAATTAAATTACTTGTAAATAAGCAGATTAAAAACATAATAAGTTAAACAATTAAGTAAGCATGACGCAATCATTTCCCATATGAGCAGTCGGTGACGTTTAGATCATTTTTGATGTACTATCATTTCCTCTTTTCTCAAGTTAACTTTGAAATTTTCTCCATTTTCTATTTTGTTTTTGTAAAATATTTTGAAACTTAAAAGAACTATACAGAACATTTAAAAGACATAAAAATTTAACTTCCATGAATTGAATTGATTTAAGAAAAATTAATTTTCACTCAAGATTGAACATTCCTATCAAGTTGACAAGATGCTCAAAACGGGATCGATCAAATGCCTTTGTGAAAAGGTCAGCAAGATTGTCATCCGTGTGAACTTTTACAAGTTCAATTAAATGCTTTTCAGCACAATCACGGATGAAATGATGGCGAATTTCTATATGTTTAGTTTTGGAATGTTTCACCGGGTTATTTGTGATGGACATGGTGACATTGTTGTCAATGAATAGAGGAGTTCTAGTGAAGTTCAAGTCGTAGTCTCTCAAATGCTGCTGAATCCACAATATCTGAGAACAACTGCTCGCTGTAGCAATGTATTCTGCTTCACAAGTTGAGACAGAAACCGTTGACTGCTTCTTGCACTGCCAGGAGACCAGTCTGTCTCCTAAGTGTAACATTTCTGATTTTTAGTATCCGTATTTTCAATTCAATATAATGCATTTCAAACTCATTTCTAGTGCACTGTTTTGTTTCTTCTCGTACCATCAATTTAATACTAAACTTCAATGCAAATCCACAAATTTTACTCGGTTATATTCTATTAAAACACTACATAAGTATCTAATTATATAAATACGTCAAAGACTAAAGTTACAAGGTCTGATGTTGAAAAATAGCAAGAAACCCTAATAGGCACGGTCGCGCCTCGTTTTGGCACGGTCGCGCGACTTGCTTTGGAACGATCGCGCCCGGTGCCTTGGCACGATCGCGCCTAGTTTGGGCACGGTTGCGCCTAATAACAGTCGAAACGTAAATACCGTTTTAATCGCCCGATCGTTGAGCTCCGTAACCGTCCTACACTTCATTCTCATTAACGAATGCAATAAACCTTTCAATTACACGAAACATCTCGGATTAATTCAATCAATCTCAAAAAAATCGCTTAGACATTTCAAGAAAACATAAATTCTTTCTTTCGGTCTGAATTATCGCAACCAAGCAGCAGATTCACGCTACTCAATCCTCACTAAAACTGCTGGACTCTCTGGTTTAGCCGGGATTGCAGCTGAAGACGCCGGAAGCCATCTGCATCGCCGCCGGAACTCTTTTCTATCGAACGCTATCCATACATCGTCCTCCCAGGTAATTGAAACTCCATACTCGTTCATTTCAGTTCACGGATCAAAAGCCCCATATTAATTTGGGCTTTCATTATGGAAATCATCTCGAACCGATCCTAAGTTCCTTTTCAAAATAACGTAATCAAACCCGACTCTGGACATGTTTTTAATAAAATTAAAGTAACATAATAGTCTCGAAATAATATAATAGGTGAAAGCCTTATGATTTCCAACACTGTTTTTATAGGATTTAGTCAATTCGTTCCTGATTTGGAACAGACGCGGTAGCGCTAATCATCTAGCGCGGTCGTGCCTCATGAGACGCGGTCGTGCCGACTACCAGCGCGGTCGTGTCCTCCTGTCCAGACCCAATCATGCCCTTTGGCTAATCTCAGTCGTGTCTTAGAATCAAAGACACGATCGTGCCTGGCCAAGGCACGGTCGTGCCTAATGATTTAGTTATTTAAGCCGTCTGTTTGATCAACACGGTCGCTCTCTGACTAGCATTGTCGCGCCCGTGGTTCGAGCACGATCGTGCCCTTCCCCGGCACGGTCGTGTGTGAGTTAAATTTTTGGCAGAATTATAATTTTATATATTTTTCAGACAATAAATATTTCTGATTAAATTACAAAATAAAAATAGTTGATTTTTATAAAAATGCATTTAATCCTATTTAGAAAGATCAAATATTTAATCTTGGAATAAATAGAAAATTATTTATTTAAAGTTTATAAAAATTAAATTTACAATTATTCCTAAACCTTTCATAAAAAAAGTATTTAAATAGGTAAGTTACATTTTATAAATAAATAAATAAAATAATGATTATTTATTTACTTTATATTTAAAAAAGACATTTATTTATTTACGCTTAATTACATTTAACACTTACCATATTTTCACAAATGATAATTATTTAATCTACTTAATTAATTATTCAAACCCAAACCTTAAACAAAATACTTCAAAAATGTTTATTTAAAAACCTTATATTTTATTCAATACTTTTATGTTCAAATCAATAGCCTTATACACAAATTCAAATTCAACTTTAAACTTAAACTTTTGTGCACACTATTGATACAATACGCATTACACACTAAGTTAACTTGTGCATTTGAAGGATCCTTATTCTACCGAGTATCTTTATTAGCTACGCCTTCAAACCAAGTGAGTCTACATAGCCCCTTTTACTCTTTTACATTGTTGGGGTGAAACATGAACACTACTCAAATTACATGTTTACATTTACACAAACAACACAAGTGCAAATCCTATTTACATTCATGTGTGCAAATTTGAGCTTTATGCCCGAGTGCTATGTGTGCTAACTTTTATGAACACTTATGTGCAATCATTAACTATTTAAGCCGACGGTTTTCAATGATAGATCTATTGAGTCTGACAAACCCACCCAGATTGGGGTGATTGATACCGACAACACATTTTTGCATGCTAGTTACAAAGGTTTGATTGTACTTTGTTACACAATAGCTGCTCCCCATAAATGCCTTATTTATGATGTTATGTAAGGATTTGTTTTACAACTATATGCTATGTATATACAAACCTGTGTTATACTCACCAACTTTTTAGTTGACTTTATTTTATTCATGTTTCAGGTTCTAATGTGTGAGATTGATCAAGATGTGCTACACATAGACTTGGACTTAGTTAATTTAAATAGAAGAACTCTATGTATTTCAATTTTGTTCTATCTTGGATTTGGTTTTGTTTGAGCATTTGAAATGAAATTTGACGATTAATATATATCAATTTAGTCAACCTTGTGCTCATGAACAGTCTACATGTCCCGCCCCGATGATTCCGCCATTGGTCGGGGTGTGACAGATTGGTATCAGAGCCTTGGTTATAGGGAATTAGGTTATTAGACACCTTGACCTAGACTATAACTTTAGGACACCCACTTATGCCATGCTTCATGTTTATATGATTTTATGCTACATGTTATGTGTTACATGTTATGTGTTACATGCTATGTGTTACATGCTATGTGCTACATGTTCTTTATAATTAGTTATTATTTTATTCTTGATGCCTTATTTAAAAAAAATTCATGACTTACTAGGATATCCTTAAATAATAATTAAATAAATAATATCTCTTCCTATATCCTAAAACCTCATAATATTCTTATCTCCTTCTCTATCTATATCCTTCTTAGCATATGAAAACTTCATGAATCTAAATCTATAAAATCTTTTATTTCCTCGTTAAGGCTTTTAAACTTTGTTAATTATTTGAGGACACGTGCAATCTGGAAGGGTGACACATGTATTCTGGGTTTTCTGTCTAGGAAAGCATTTCGCATAAATCCCAATCAACCAAGGGACCCGTATGCTTTCCTGGGAGTTCCCGGGATGAGTGTTTACTTATAGGCTAAAGCATGTCTCCTTAAAAATTATATGAGTTTAATTAACCTTAATGTGTCTTAGTATTCAAGTGATTATATCACTAATTGAGTACAATCCAAACCATGATTAACTATTTTATTTCATTATCTTGTCCTTTTTAATCCAAGCAATTCTCATAAGTTCTTACATATTTTCTTGTCTTGTGAAAATCTGTAGAATGCCTCCTCGTCGTGCTCCCTTGGCCAACACCAACACCGACATCGCTACTATTTTTTCACAACTCGTGACTCAACTCATTCAAGCTAACGGTGCCGCAAACGGTAACCATGGGGCTAATGGTGGTAATGGTGGAAATGGTGGTGCCAACCCATCTCAATGCACCTTCAAACACTTCAACTCGTGAAATCCCCTCAAGTTTTATGGTACCGAAGGAGCTACGGGACTTCTTCAATGGTTCGAAAGCATTGAAAATACCTTTCTCAATAGTGACTGTCCCGACAACCTTCGTGTTCGTCATGCCACAAGTGTCTTACAAAAAAGGGCACTCACGTGGTGGAATGGGGAGAAAAGAAATAGAGGTGTGGATGTAGCGATGGCCTTACCTTGGAATGAGGTTAAAAGGCTAATGACTAAGGATTTCTGTCTTCGAAATGAGGTAAAGAAACTTGAAGCCGAATTTTGGGATCTTGCCTAAGATAGTGGTGAAAACTTGGCATATACAACTCGGTTCCATGAGTTGAGTCTCCTCGTGCCCCACATGGTCACGCCTTTATCCCGCTGCATTGAAAAATACATTGGTGGATTACCTAGGCAAATTCAAGATACTGTTCTAGGGAGAAATCCTGCAACGCTTGAAGATGCTATCCGTTTATCCGCTACCTTAACCGATAACCATGTGAAGGCGGGGACTCTTACTAAAAAAGGCACTAAGAAAGCCTTTGACACTGCAACTCCTTCCACCCACAACAAAGAAGCCATAACTGAACCCTCCCAACATAATAAGAAAAGAAAGGCTAGAAACTATGCTATGGTCACTCCTTCTATGCCCGTTAACCAAGTTGCTCCTATGATTCAAGCACCAGCCAAAAAGCCATATGTTGGGATTTACCCGCTTTGTACCACGTGCAACTATCATCATCCTCAAAACATCCCATGTTGCCTTTGCACTTATTGTGGGAAATATGGCCATACGGTTAATGTGTGTAGGGCCAAAGCTCTTACGGGCCAAGTCAACCCACCAACCAGAACCAATCAACAAGTGACTAATCAAGATGTTCCTGTTATAGCAAATGGGTGGGCACGTTTTGAATGTGGTGACCCTAATCACTTCCGTGATCAGTTACCAAGGTTGATCAATGCTAGACAAGGCGGAGCTCGTGGGCGTACTTTCAATATAAACGCCAATGAAGCTCAAGCCAACAATGATGTGGTCAATGGTACGTTCCTTGTTAATAGTCAATATGCCTCCATTTTATTTGATACCGATGCCGATAAAAGTTTTGTGTCACTTAGTTTTGAACCCTTACTTGCAAAGACACGATCCCAATTAGAGAAAACCTTTACTGTCGAAGTAGCAAATGGTGATTCACTTACAATTGAGTCTGTTATCTATGACTGCTCTCTAGAACTTAATGAACATACATTCCCAATCAATCTTGTACCAATGCCATTAGGAAGTTTTGACATCATCATAGGCATGGATTGGCTATCAAATCATCATACCGGAGTCATCTGTTTCGAGAAATGCATCCGAATACCTCTACCATCGGGAGAAACCTTAAGAGTCTTTGCTGAAAAGCCTTGTAAAGGACTTAAATTAATGTCATCCACTACCGCTCAAAAGTACTTACGAAAGAAGTACATAGCCTTCTTAGCTCATATTGTTCAAAAGGATGTCAGAGAGAAGAGTATACAAGACATTCCCATCATTCGGGATTTTCCCGAAGTATTTCTGAAAAATCTATCCGGTCTTCCACCCGTTCGTCAAGTAGAATTTCGCATTGATCTTGTGCCCGGAGCTAACCCCGTGGCTAGAGCCCCTTACCGTCTTGCACCTTCTGAAATGCAAGAACTTGCAAGTCAACTTCAAGAGCTCTCCGAAAAGGGATTCATTCGTCCAAGTCATTCACCGTGGGGTGCACCCGTCTTGTTCGTCAAAAAGAAAGATGGATCATTCCGCATGTGTATTGACTACCGCAAACTCAACAAACTTACCATCATGAACCGTTACCCTTTGCCTAGAATCGATGACCTCTTTGATCAACTTCAAGGCTCTACTTGCTTCTCGAAGATTGATCTTCGATCCGGTTATCATCTTAGACTGGTTTTGGATCTCTTGAGGAAGGAACAACTATATGCCAAATTCTCCAAATGTGAATTTTGGCTAAAGGAAGTTCAATTTCTTGGTCACATCGTCAACGACAAGGGTATTCATGTTGACCCTGCTAAGATCAAAACGGTTAAGAATTGGAATGCCCCTAAGACTCCCACCGAAGTTCGTTCATTTCTTGGTCTTGCGGGATATTATCGTCGATTCATTTCAAACTTCTCTAAGATTGCTGTCCCTCTTACCGCTTTAACCCACAAGGGTAAAACTTATGAATGGGGACCAAAGCAAGAAGAAGCTTTCCAAACTCTCAAGTAAAAGTTGTGCAATGCTCCTATCTTGACTCTCCCTGATGGGAATGATGATCTAGTTGTCTACTGTTAATTTTCCAACCAAGGTCTCGGTTGTGTTCTCATACAATGAGGCAAAGTAATCGCTTACGCATCAAGACAACTCAAGATTCACGAGAAGAATTATACGACGCACGATCTCGAGTTGGGTGCGGTTGTATTCACCTTGAAGATTTGGAGACATTATCTCTATGGTACAAAGTGTGAGGTGTTCACCGACCACAAAAGTCTCCAACACATCCTCAACCAAAAGGAACTCAATATGAGGCAACGACGTTGGGTTGAACTCCTTAACGACTATGACTGCGAGATTCGTTACCATCCCGGCAATGCGAATGTTGTAGCCGACGCTTTGAGTCGAAAGGACCATGTCATGCTTCAATGTGTCCGAATTCAAACCAACATTCAAAATCGCATCTTAGAAGCTCAACACGTCTCAGTCACCGAGGGTAACATATATGAGGAAATGTCGTGTGGTGTTGAACTTCAATTTGAATCAAAACCCAATGGCTTACTTTATTACTTGAACCGTATTTGGGTTCCCGATCGAGATGATCTCCGTACATTTCTTATGAACGAGGCTCACAAGACTTGTTATTCTATTCATCCTGGTGCGGATAAAATGTACCAAGATCTTCACCAACAATATTGGTGGCCCGGTATAAAGAAAGACATCGCTCTCTATGTTGCCAAATGTCTAACGTGTTCAAAAGTCAAAGCCGAACACCAACGTCCTTCCGGATTACTTGAACAACCGGAAATCCCTGTGTGGAAATGGGAGAACTTAGCCATGGATTTTATTACCAAACTCCCTCGCACCTCGAGTGGTTATGATAGCATTTGGGTGATCATTGATCGTCTCACCAAATCTGCTCATTTCTTGCCTATCCGTGAAGACTATCGGGTTGAGAAACTAGCCCGAATTTACATCGACGAAATTGTGAGCCGTCATGGTGTTCCCTTGAACATAATATCCGATTGAGATGCCCGGTTCACTTCTCGTTTTTGGCAATCTCTTCAATCTGCTCTTGGTACACGATTGGATTTAAGCACGGCTTACCATCCCCAAACTGATGGTCAAACCGAGCGAACAATCCAAACTCTTGAAGACATGCTTAGAGCTTGTGTAATTGATTTTGGTGGCAATTGGGATTCACATTTACCCCTCATCGAGTTCTCTTACAACAATAGCTACCACACAAGTATCAACATAGCTCCATTTGAAGCTCTCTATGGTCGCAAGTGTCATTCTCGAGCTAATTCAAGAAACATCCGACAAGATTATTCAAATCCGTGACAACATTCGAACAACGAGAAGTCGGCAAAAGAGTTATGCCGACAAACGACGAAAACCCTTGGAATTCCAAGTCGGTGACCTTGTTCTTCTAAAGGTGTCTCCGTGGAAGGGTGTGATCCGCTTTGGAAAGAAAGGAAAATTATCACCTCGCTACATGGGCCCATTCAAGATCCTTGAAAGGATTGGGAAAGTGGCTTACAAACTCGAGTTACCTCCATCACTTGGTAACGTGCATCCTACATTTCGTGTGTCTAATCTGAAAAAATGCCTTGCTGATGAAAATCTTCACATACCTCTTGACGACGTGCACATTGACGAAACGATGCACTTCGTTGAGAGACCGGTAGAAATCATGGATCGTGAAATCAAGCAGCTCAAGCGAAGCCGTATTCCTATTGTCAAGGTTCGCTGGGAATCTAAACGTGGTCCTGAGTTTACTTGGGAACGAGAGGACCAAATGAAACTCAAGTACCCCCATATTTTCACTGATGCCGTAGCTTCCTCTAGCTAAATTTCGGGACGAAATTCCCTCAACATGGGGAGACTGTAACATTTCTGATTTTTAGTATCCGTATTTTCAATTCAATATAATGCATTTCAAACACAATTCTAGAGCACTGTTTTGTTTCTTTTCGTACCATCAATTTAATACAAAACTTCAATGCAAATCCACAAATTTTACTCGGTTATATTCTATTAAAACACTACATAAGTATCTAATTATACAAATACGTCAAAGACTAAAGTTACAAGGTCTGATGTTGAAAAATAGCAAGAAACCCTAATAGGCACGGTCGCGCCTCGTTTTGGCACGGTCGCGCCAAGTGCTTTGGCACGGTCGCGCGACTTGCTTTGGAACGATCGCGCCCGGTGCCTTGGCACGGTCGCGTCTAGTTTGGGTACGATCGCGCCTAATAACAGTTGAAACGTAAATACCGTTTTAATCCACCGATCGTTGAGCTCCGTAACCGTCCTACACTTCATTCTCATTAACGAATGCAATAAACCTTTCAATTACACGAAACATCTCGGATTAATTCAATCAACCTCAAAAAAATTGCTTAGACATTTCAAGAAAACACAAATTCCTTCTTTCGGTATGAATTATCGCAACCAAGCAGCAGATTCATGCTACTCAATCCTCACTAAAACTGCTGGACTCTCTGGTTTAGCCGGGATTGCAGCAGAAGACGCCGGAAGCCATCCGCATCGCCGTCGGAACTCTTTTCTATCGAACGCTATCCATACATCGTCCTCCCAGGTAATGGAAACTCCATACTCGTTCGTTTCAGTTCATGGATCAAAAGCTCCAAATTAATTTGGATTTAATTTTGGAAATCATCTCGAACCGATCCTAAGTTCCTTTTCAAAATAACGTAATCAAACCCGACTCTGGACATGTTTTTAATACAATTAAAGTAACATAATAGTCTCGAAATAATCTAATGGGTGAAAGCCCTATGATTTCCAACCCTGTTAATATAGGATTTAGTCAATTCATTCCTGACTTGGATCAGACGCGGTCGCGCTAATCATCTAGCGCGGTCGTGCCTCATGAGACGCGGTCGTGCTGACTACCAGCGCGGTCGTGTCCTCCTGTCAAGACCCAATCATGCCCTTTGGCTAATCTCAGTCGTGTCTTAGAATCATAGACTCGATCGTGCCTGGCCAAGGCACGGTCGTGCCTAATGATTTAGTTAGTTAAGCCCTATGTTTGATCAACACGGTCGCGCCCTGACTTGCATGGTCGCTCCCGTGGTTCGAGCACGATCGTGCCCTTCCCAGGCACGGTCGTGTGTGAATTAAATTTTTGGCAAAATTATAATTTTATATATTTTTCAAACAATAAATATTTCTAATTAAATTACAAAATAAAAATAGTTGATTTTTATAAAAAATACATTTAATTCTATTTAGAAAGATCAAATATTTAATCTTGGAATAAATAGAAAATTATTTATTTAAAGTTTATAAAAATTTAATTTACAATTATTGCTAAACCTTTCATTTAAAAAGTATTTAAATGGTTAAGTTATATTTTATAAATAAATAAATAAATAAATGATTATTTATTTACTTTATATTTAAACAAAGATATTTATTTATTTACACTTAATTACATTTAACACTTACAATATTATCACAAACGATAATTATTTAATCTACTTAATTAATTATTCAAACTCAAACCTTAAACAAAATACTTCAAAAATGTTTATTTCAAAACCTTATATTATATTCAATACTTTTAAGTACAAATCAATAGCCTTATACACAAATTCAAATTCAACTTTAAGCTTAAACTTTTGTGCACACTATTGATACAATACGCATTACACACTTGGTTAGCTTGTGCATTTCAAGGATCCTTATTCTACCAAGTATCTTTGTTAGCTACGCCTTCAAACCAAGTGAGTATACATAGCCCCTTTTACTTTTTTACATTTTTGGGGTGAAACATGAACACTACTCAAATTACATGTTTAGATTTACACAAACAACACAAGTGCAAATCCTATTTACATTCATGTGTGCTAATTTGAGCTTTATGCCCGAGTGCTATGTGTGCTAACTTTTGTGAACACTTATGTGCAATCATTAACTATTCAAGCCGACGGTTTTCAATGACAGATCTATTGAGTCTGACAAACCCACCCAGATTGGGGTGATTGATACCGACAACACAATTTTGCATGCTAGTTATAAAGGTTTGATTGTACTTGGTTACACAATAGTTGCTCTCCATAAATGCCTTATTTATCATGTTATGTAAGGATTTGTTTTACAACTATATGCTATCTATATACAAACCTGTGTTATACTCACCAACTTTTTAGTTGACTTTATTTTATTCATGTTTCAGGTTCTAATGTGTGAGATTGATCAAGATGTGCTACACATAGGCTTGGACTTAGTTAATTTAAATAGAAGAACTCTATATATTTCAATTTTGTTCTATCTTGGATTTGGTTTTGTTTGAATATTTGAAATGAAATTTGACGATTAATATATTTCAATTTAGTCAACCTTGTGCTCATGAACAGTCTACATGTCCCACCCCGATGATTCCGCCATCGGTCGGGGTGTGACAGTTTGTTCTTGGCGCTCTCATCATAATCCAGTTTTCAGGAACCTCAAATCCAGGTTTGAGTATCAAGCATTCAGTTTTGTCAAACATCACTGAGTACTCCTCGTCGCACATCTGGGAGACACTCAACAAGTTATGCTTCAGCTGCTCAGAGTAGTTGACATTGTCAAAGCTGACATAACCATTTGAAACCACGCCTTGACACATGATACTCTGGCCTTTCTCTCCAGCAAAGGCCACATAGCCGTCTCTGAATGGTTTGATATCTTGAAGCAAGGCCATGTTACCTGTCATGTGTCGGGAGCATCCACTATCTACATACCAACGATTAGAGATAGTACCCTTCGGATGTCCCTGCACGAGTCACAAAAAGAATTAATTAGATTTGGAGACCCAAGCCATAGTGGTCTTGGGTCGTCCGTCTTTCTTAAAATAAACAACCTCAATTAACTCACAGTAATGACTGTCAAAAATTGATGAATCTTTAGAAGATTTGGGATAAGGAGATTGAGAACATTTGGATTTGTTATTCCAGTACCTCTTCTTTTTCTTAACTGGAACAGTAGACTTAGATTCAATAGTAGCAGGTGAACTAGTGGAAGTTTCACCTGATTGAATTTCAGCCAACTGTTCTAGCTTTCTCAATCTCTTGGTCCATCTTCTCATCTGTGGCTTAGAGAGTTTCACCACAGGTTTCACACCAGTTTGTGCACTACCAGAGGTAGATGCACTAGGTTTAGCTGATAGCTTTCCCTTTTTTGAAATAAATGGTTTGGCCTCGGAAGTGATCTTTGGCTTTACCATAGGTTTTACTGGTGGTTTCACCACATTTGCTTTTGGACTTTTGGAATTCTTCATTAGTGGTGACTTAGGGATAACAGCCGGTTGTGAAACAATTGGCCGTTTCCCTTGGTTCTTAGTAGGACAGTTCACAAGAATGTGACCAACCGTACCACAGTGAAAGCAAGTTCTCTTTTTCTTTGTAATTCCTCTTGTAAGGCTCATTTAATTTGGCATTAGATGGCTCAGCATGATGAGCAGGAGAAGTTGTTTGGTGAACAGTAGTTTGACCCAATGATGATTGGCTTTTGGGAGTATAAATTTTTTGCAAATTTTCTTGATAACCAAGCCCAAAATGAGCTGAAAAAGCTTCTTTCTTAACTTGATTAATGTTTTTATATCCTCCATAAAGCATCACTTTCAATTTCTCATTAGATTCAATGATATCGAGTCCAGTCAAAATGCAATTATCACTATCAGTGATGACGTTTTTCTTCACTTATTGTTCACCTAGCAACTCCTCAGAGACTACTCCTTTAGGGCAGGTGTTCTCAGACCCATCATCAGAAGCAGTAATGAACTCTTCATTAGATGCAGAGTCAGCCTTACTTGAGGAATCATCCTTGTTAGAGGAATCATCCTGACTTGAGGACTCATCAAGGCAAGACAAATCAATGTCAATTAAGCTGTTGACAAATTTCCCGCTAACTGGTGGAATAATGACATTAGTACCTAGCCCTAAGCCATTCACTTGCCTCACTACAGACTCGTAGTGTTCCACCACAAAACGAGAATTTTTCAACTTCTCAATATTGCCTTTCAACTGCAAGATCTCATTTTGTAGCTTGTTGATCTCATTGTTCCTTTTCTCCAACCCCTTGCACGCAACATCCAAATGAAACTGTTGATCGCTAATTTTAAGTGAATAATCACGTTTTTCTTTCTTCAACGTTTCAATTGAATCTTTGTAACATTTTTCGTTTTCCTTGTAGCTTAACGCTGTAATTCGAAGGGGTTCGACTTTGTCTTGAAGCTTAGAGTTTTCAACCTTAAAGCTTAGACATTTGGAACAAGAAATGACAACAAAAGGATTAGAATCTACCTCATTTGATGAACATGATGCCTCTCCAATAGCCATGAGGGCAACTGCAGTTGTAGACTCTTCTGGATCAGCCACAGAAGCTTCCCTTTCCTTAGCTTCCATCATCTCCATAATCTCAGCCATGAGACCAACCTGTGTTTGTGCAATAAGGGCATCCTCTAAATGAACACCCCAATCAAAGCTATCGTCCTGTTGAGCCACCATTGCATTGGACGTTCCACTTTGAATTTGATTGCGGTTGTTAGAGTTGTACCCTTGGTTGTTTCCTTGATTGCTTCCCTGGCTTGGTCTTGTGAATCCAGAGGCAGGTTCTTTGTCCTTCTAACATTCACGAGCAAAGTGTCCATAGTTCAGACACTTGTAGCACTTGGCCTTGGTTTTGTCAAAACCAACCTTGGCATTAGAATGGCCACCAATGAACTTTCTGCCAGTTCTGTTCAGGAAACGCTCCGCCCTCCTCAAGATCATGGCCATATTCCATTGAATATCCATATCCTCCATATCATCCGGATCCACCTGATTATAGTCTTCTTCGATGGTTTCAGGATCCGTTAGCTTACCGCCGATGAAGTTCTCATAGGCAAGCATGCATGAAGATAATAAAGCCACATGATCTTCAGCTATCTTGGCTATTGTTGATTGGTTAGCAGAAGATGTGGGAGAAAGATTTCTTAAGGAGTTCTGGTGATGAGATCTAGAACCAGAACCAGATGCTGCATAGCACGCATGACCACCACAAGCCTTTACAGTTTCTTCCTCATGAGAGTTTCCTGAGAAAAGGGCAATTCCAAAGCCCTATGAATTGGTAGTAGAAGACGTCCCATAATACATATAAGGGTCTTGTATTTGAGGTCTTCCTGAGCTCTCCTTTCTTTTTAGGTTCATGTCATGTGCTTGAACCTTTCCAATTGCCTAATCAATTGTCATCTCATAAAACTTAGAATTCTCTCTCATCAGGGTAGTATACATCTCTAATTTTGGTGGCAAAGCATCCAGAAATTTTTCAACTAATTCCTCATTTGGATAGATGAGGTCAAAAGCTTTCAACTCAGTCTGCAAATGATAGAATCTAGAGATGAGCTCATCTATGGATTCATTCTCCAGATATCTGAAGCACTCATACTGGTTCCTGATAAGATCCCTTTTACTCTTCTTGATGTCACTGTTACCCTCGAATCTCTTCTGCAACGCCTTCCAGAGATCCTTGGAGTTATCGTATCCTCTGAAGTTGTGGAATAACTCCCTGGTCAAGGCCACAGTGATAGATCTGTGTGCCTTCTTGTCTCTATCATAAACTTTCTTTTCTTCTTCATCAAGTTTAGAGATAGGCTTGGGAACTTCCTCATCAAGGTAAGTGCATGTGGGATGCTTATAGCCCTCTAGAATGGGTATCCATAACGAAGAATCGGTATCCATAAAGAAGAATCGGTATAATAAATATAATGTTCAAAGCGTGCTTTCCAGTTTGAATACTCATTTACATTAAGCAGCTTTGGGGGTCTCTGTGGGGTTCCGATCTCGTTGTCATAGTTCAGAAGGTTACCGAGGTTCTGAAGATTTAACATGGTGAACACTTAGTCAAATTTCAGAAAAGTCAAAGAAACTTGCGCACTTCTCTCTGGCCTTGCGCACTTAACAAACCTAGTCTTGCGTATTTAGGATTTGCTCATACGTACTTGATAAGTACACAGGAGTAAGTGATAAGTACGCAGGAGATTAAGTAAGTACGCAGCAAGACTTTACTTGTTGACAAATAAGGTAAGTACGCAGGTCACTTTTTCTCCAACTCTCACCAACCTTTTCCGGTCACTGGGAACTCACCAGAGATGGAAGAAATCGAAAATGTGACAAAACAAAATGAGCCAAAGGGTCAGAAACTCGTTTCTAACCAACCTTTGATGCTCAAAACACTCAAATACACAACAAAAGTCGGTTTTTGAGTGATTTTTGCTTCTAAAATAGTGCTAAAGAGCTACCCCTATTTTATCACAAAAATCAACAAAAACACCCACTTTTGCTTGCAAAAACTCTGTAGGATGTGTAGAAGATACTCCTAGCAAACTCACAACACTCGAAATCAAGAGCTAAGCTCTGATACCACTTCTAGGTCCCCAGGTGTCTCGGATCGTTACGTGTAGGTGTGTGACTAGTCGGACCGGGTGCGGAATACCTGTGACTAGGTGGAGAATCAAACAACACAAAGTAAACCGACAAAGAAATCACTTTAAAGTTCCTTCTATTATAAACTCGAACGGTTACAGAGAGAAAATATTGAGTGCAAATGTCTGCGTACTTAACTTCTGTGAACCTATTCTATTCATACAAAACCTGATCTCTGCGCACTTAACAAGTGCGCAGGGCAAATTGTTCTTGCGTACTTAGCAAGTACGCAGAGTATTCTTGCGTACTTGCTAAGTACGCAGGAACTAATTCGTGCCCACATGCTAAGTGCGCAAAACACTTAGAGAAAAATTACAACAATGACATGCATTAGAAATTACAACTCGATAACTAATACATACAGACATTACAATACAAAGACAAATACAATAAACTAAGACACTATCCAGAGTGCTTGTCACACAAAAGTGCTTCAACACATTGTGACACATCAATCATAATTACAATGTGTATCAAATTCAGAGTTTCAATTTTGCAGTTGCACATTGTTTCCCTTTATATATATATGACATACGTATATAGGGGGAGGTTCAAATAAGAAGTAGTTTTTTGCTAAGAAATGATAAAAACCTTAAGAAACAATATCAAACAAACTCCGAATGAACAAATTTTAGCGGCGTTGGAACCGTCTCGTCGAACTCTACCATCTTAGCTTTTAAGGTTTAGATTTTACGTTTGAATTTTAGAGTTTTAGCCTTATGATTTAGCCTTAGGGTTTAGATTTTATGGATTAGGTTTTTTTGTGGTGGGGGTGGGGGGGTTTAAGTTTTTAGGGATGGGTTTAGGTTTTTGGAGGGGTGGGGGTGGGGGTGGTGGTTTTAGGCTTTTAGGGGTGGGGTAGGAGGGGGTTTAGGTTTTAGGGGGTGCGAGTGGAGGGGGATTTAGGTTTTTGGGTCCGGGTTAGGATTCCATGAGACAGTTCCAACGCCGCTGGAATGAGCTCAATCGGAGTTCGTTTGACCCACTTTTTAGGATTTCTTAGCGAAAAACCACTTTTTAGTGTAACCGTCCCTATGTATATATACACATTTGTACCTTATAATAATAATTATGTAGGTCCCTCAGGTGTGGCGGATCGTCACATGCAAGTGGGTCTACTAGTCGGACCGGGATGCGGAATACCCGTGACTAGGTGGAGAGTCAAACTAATCAAAGTAAACCGACAACAGAAAACACTTTAAACGTTCTTTGTATTATAAACACTTGAAGGTTACAGAGATAAGCACTGAGATTACAATCTGCGTATTTGCGTCTATGTCTGGGTACTTAACTTCTTTCAACCTATCCTATTTATACAAGACCTGATGCCTGTGCACTTAGCAAGTGCGCATGCCAAAATGCTCTTGCGTACTTAGCAAGTACGCAAAGTTGTTCTTGCGTACTTGCTAAGTACGCAGGAGCTTTCTCCTGCGCACTTACAAGTGCGCAAAACACTTGGAGAATTTTGCAACAATCAATATGTAAAAGTAAATACAACTCGATAAACTAATACATAAAGACTCTTACATACAATGACAATTACAAACAAAACAATACAACCTAAGACTAAGACTCTATCTATCCAGAGTGTTTATCACAGGAAAGTGCTTCAACAAACTCCCCCTTGACAACAGCTCTGGATATTCTTTAGTCTTCGGTCTTCACATCTTCAGTCTTCACAGCGCTTGATCTTTAGCTTCCATCTTCTTCTTGTAATCAAGGTAGAACTTAATCACCTTGTCATATTTAGAAGCAAGGAGCTTTGTCCACTCATCCGTGTAGACGCAATAACGTTCTGCTAGTACCTCTAGATCTTTCACAGAAAAGTTGATGAAGCAGACTTCATCAATTATTCTGATCAGTTCCTTTGGCACTATGTTCCCGCTCTCTGAACATTCTTTACCCCTGATCACAGCCTCGCCCGTCTTTGGATCTACGTACCAGTACCACATGTCACCAAGAATATCCTGAGATAACTTGCTCAGGGGAATCTTAGTTTCACATCGCACTGGCTTGTATACCAATTTCTTTAAGGGCTTCTTAGTCACAGGATGTACAGCGTGCTTATCCTTGACTCTCTTGGGCACTTAAGGCTTGAACATTTCGAATTTCCCCGATCTTGCTTCTCGCTGCAGAACCACCCACAAACCCATCGCCACTGCGTGATTGGAATGACGGAGCAGCTCTCAGTTTGCTAGGTTCACAAGGTCGTATTTGGGCAAGGAGCTGAACGCTTCACTGGTGGGTTTCAAGTATTGAACCCCGCCAGATCTTTTGATAGCGAACAGCTGCTTGTTCTCCTTGAACCATACAGCCAAGATCATCCCTGTTGCTCCGTGTTTGTCTATTATAGACGTCTTTGGCCACACAGGAGCTGGACCCTTTGATGAAGTAGAAGGCATGTCTGTTTCTTTCGGTGCATCTGGGTCCACAGGTTTAGGGTCAACTAGGGAGGCTTCAGTCGAGGCTTCTACATTACTGGCCTGCTCGACTGAACCTGTATTGAGCGGAGCGTCAAAGGATGGAAATTCAAAGATCTCTCCATCTTCTAGCTTGTAATCTACTTCCCCGTCACCCTTGGGAATTTCGGTCACAACATCCTCGTCATCATCATCCCAATCGTCACCAGAGTCGATCTCTCCTTGTTTTAGATTGAAGAGAGCATCGATATGTGCCTCTTTAGAATAGTCAAGCTCTAGATATAGGATCTCATCGTCAGATAAGTCCTTAAGTACTTCAGCCACTGACTTTCCTTTGTCACCACTACCACCACCAGAGGTATCTCCACCCTCTTGATGAGCAGACTCCCCCTGAGCCATTGGAACAGCAGAGATGGGCACGATTGCTAAAGCTTGGTGCTCACCTCCACTAGGACCGGCTTTGGGATCCTTGTCCTTGTCGTCATCCTTAGTCAAGTATACAGGATGACACGCCTCATCACCAGTAGACCTCTTTTCCTTCTCTCTCTTTGTCCTTCTCCTTCTCCCCCTGAGCATCAAGCTTCTTGGTCAGATCAGCAATCAGTTTGACCATCAGCTCATGCTCATTCCTTTGAGTATCAAACCTCAGTTCCAAGGACGTCCTGTGACCCAGAACATTTCATTCGTCTTGATTAGGAGCTCGTTCTGGGCCATCACGTTCTTCAATCTTTCAGCAGTCCTCATTCTCTGGTTACGTAGGATTCGAACTTCGTCTACCAAAGAGTTAATCTGTGCTTGTTGAGCGTCAGACTCCTCCTTTGATTTCCGAATAGTCTCCGGTAAGTCAGCAACTTGGGTTTCCAGAACATCTATCCTTTCAGCATTCGGATCAGGATGTCTGGATGATGACGCCTCGGTAGTGTGAATAGGGGAGGAGAATATGGTATCAAAGTCAAACCCTTGTGTGAAATCTCCATAATTGAAGGGTTCACTTAAAGGCTCAATGGTGGTGGTTGGGATTGAAGATGTGATGAGTGTTGTAGGGGTTATGGTAGGGATGATGGTGACTGACTCCGTGAGAGTTGGAGTAGTCACTGCCACCTGAGTAGTTGTGGTAGGGAGGGTCACTATCACAGGAATCACTTATGTGATTGTAGTGATGGCCACTTCACTTTGCACTTGTGGCCTCCTCCTCCTACGGTGAAGCTGCTGTGAAGGTTGGGTGGAGGCTGAATCAGGACTAGCAGCTGACACTTGTACTAGCTGCTGAGCATCCACCTCACTGGGGATAGAGGGTTGTTGCCTATCGCCCCTGATCTTGTGAATGCTTTCTCTTCTTTGTCTTTGTATAGCAGCGTCAGAGTCAGAGGCTGGCTCGTATTCGCTGCTAGAGGACTGTCGCTTTCTCTTGGAGGATGACTCAGGTAGGGTTACCTTAGCCGTTCTCCTCGGGTGTACCTACGACGGTGGATCATCGGAATCGGAAGAATCTGACTCAGTCGCTTCCGAGTCGGATCCCTCAGCACCATCATTTCCTTCTTCGTCGTCTCTATCATCAGACGATCCATCATCACTCTCCATTTCCTCCTGTTGTTTGTCGGAGTGTTCACTCAATTCAGGCTCCGAGTCATGACTGTACCATCTCCAGTCACCTGGGGCCACATACGCTTCATTGATGAGGTGGCCAAAGAGTTCTGTATGCACAGGGGTAGGATCTACACTGCCTGGCCTTATGAATTGGGCGAATACTCTTTTGTCCACCCTCTTTACTTGCAGTCTCTCCCCGATAGCAGGAAAGTTTGGCAACGCATCATTAATCAGAAGTTGCACAAACCGAGGGTCTAACAAGAACCGAAACCTCTCCGCTGTGTTGATCTGGTCATTGATGGCCTTAAAGATGTAGCAGGAGAAGTTGTAGCCCTTGTTGAGAGAAAGGCCGACCATGGCTGCTGCAAGGTCATGACCCATGGCATCTTTCCCAGCTTTCCTTGATGAGATGCACATGATCATGATGTGGGCGAAGTATCTCCATTGGTCTAACACCCACATCTTTTTGTATGAAGCATAGTCCCTCGCACCGACATATCCCATTCTTTGTCTCCAACAGCCGTCCACAAAGTAGTCTGGATAGGCTGTCGGGTCGGTCGCGAGATCTCTGAATTGAAGGACCCTTCTTATAGTATCTTCAGAGAAAGCAATAGCATGACCAGCAATGGTAGCCCTTATAACGTTGGGGGTTACCGTGCAGTCGTGCTCCGTAGTCTCCCAAATTTGCTCGAGGTAGGGTCTTGACACGATCGGGTCAGCAGAAATGGCGTAGCTGATTCTTGAACGGTTCAAGAAATCAACTATGTCTATGTACTGCAATGCTGCACACTTCCACTCTGGTTCAGTGTTAGCTAACAGGTAGAATTCGTTAGTAAACGCCCGAGCCATAATCTGCAAAAACACAGAAAACAGAATCAGAACAACACGTATCATTGGAAATGGATAAACATGACTCAGTATAGCAGTTACTCTTTGAACTGAATTTCAGACTTAGGAATTTTTGCCAAGTGTTGGTCCTGCGTACTTAACAAGTACGCAGGAGCTTCCTCTTACATACTTAACAAGTACGCATGAAGTGCTTCTTGTGTACTTGTTAAGTGCGCAGGAAACGCACTTGGTGAAAAATTCAAAAGTTTGAAATTCACCTTGATGTTAAAAAATTGGTGTGTATTGGGTCACCACTAGGTCGGAATCAATGATTCGAGCCTATGGGACCATTACTTACACCAAGACACTGCTAACCTTGACCGATTTTGACCTAACCGTCGAACGACACCACTGACGGTTCGAATTCAAGCCCAAAGTCAAAATCAAAGGCTAAAAAGGACGATTAAGTTATCCAATCATGTTTTAATGATAAGAGGTTACCCAAACAACCCACAATTTGCCCTAAAAATCACGGATTGAACCTAGATTTTCTTAGTCAATGAATCGGTCCAATGTCATGAATTCGTGGATGGATTAAGCCTAAAATCTCACCAAATTGATGTTATGAGATGATGAAACTTGTAGTGGGATGAAAAATCGGATTGGATCACATGAATTTTTGAGTAATTTTGCAGAGGGAAAGAGTCCGTTTGAATGTGATGAAAAATTCTGAAATTTTCTAACTCCCCCTTTTATACTCGACACTAAAAGGCCGTGCATACTTAACAAATGCGCACGATTTAACTCGTGCGTAAGACTTAACTCTTGCGTAATTACAAGTACGCAGGGCTTACTTCATGCGCACTTACAAGTACGCACAAACCCTAAAGTACGCAAACTTTCAACTCAAATTTATGAAGTTTTTCAAGTCAATTAACGAACAAGTTAAAAATATTCAATCAAGAGGATTCAAATACAATTCAGGAAGGTTAAACACAAATATTTTTGACTTTTCTGAATAAAATTGAACTATGCATAAACTTAAAATCTTTTTGATCTTTTCTAATAAAAATATACAAGTATTCACACAAACTATTTTTGATCAAAGACACGAGCAGAGGATCATATCAGGCTATCTTTTAGCAAAAACGATACAATATAAACATCAAAGAATATGAGATCATGTCATGGATTACTATTTATTCATAGATAATAAGCACATAAACAAGTAATTCAAGTTGACAATATTATAAGATTTGAAACTATAAGCATCTTTGTATCACGTTCTTGTGTATTAAGGTATTAATTATAAGATATACAACGTGTACCCCACTGATATGCTACACTAATGTAAATTGCATTATCTAAAGGCATCTAAGATTTTCCCAATGATTTTCTAAATTTTGAGAATGAAGGTACATCTGTTAGCACAGGAAAAATCAAGCAGAATCCATAAGGATTATCAGGAATCATGAGATTCAGAATCGAGTGATTCATTTGTCTTGGTTTCATTTGATTTTCTTCATTGAATATCGGTATGATGATTCAGGATAATAAATATGGTGTTTGAGTTTTAAGGTTAGGGGATCCAACTTTTATCTGGATTTGATTTCAATGAATCAGGAGTTATTCAAGGGTGAATACATGCTCAACGGTTAATGTAGAGACATGTCTTGATTCAATCTCTCCTTGCATACTTGTGAGTATGGGCAGTGAGATGAACCGCATTAATTGTGCTAATGGCATAATCCGAAACTGACCTCAAGAGAAAATTATTGCCAAAATCTAACATCCTTTATCTGATAATGATCTTTTCTATTCTTTTACGCACACACACTTGCAAACATGGGTTCAAATCACAGTTGCAGTTTAGATTTAGTTTCCACACTACTAGTGATTCAAAGACGCATACATCCTACTGACAAATTAAATTACTTGTAAATAAGCAGATTAAAAACATAATAAGTTAAACAATTAAGTAAGCATGACGCAATCATTTCCCATATGAGCAGTCTGTGACGTTTAGATCATTTTTGATGTACTATCATTTCCTCTTTTCTCAAGTTAACTTTGAAATTTTCTCCATTTTCTATTTTGTTTTTGTAAAATATTTTGAAACTTAAAAGAACTATACAGAACATTTAAAAGACATAAAAATTTAACTTCCATGAATGGAATTGATTTAAGAAAAATTAATTTTCACTCAAGATTGAACATTCCTATCAAGTTGACAAGATGCTCAAAACGGGATTGATCAAATGCCTTTGTGAAAAGGTCAGCAAGATTGTCATCCGTGTGAACTTTTACAAGTTCAATTAAATGCTTTTCAGCACAATCACGGATGAAATGATGGCGAATTTCTATATGTTTAGTTTTGGAATGTTTCACCGGGTTATTTGTGATGGACATGGTGGCATTGTTGTCAATGAATAGAGGAGTTCTAGTGAAGTTCAAGTCGTAGTCTCTCAATTGCTGCTGAATCCACAATATCTGAGAACAACTGCTCGCTGTAGCAATGTATTCTGCTTAACAAGTTGAGACAGAAACCGTTGACTGCTTCTTGCACTGCCAGGAGACCAGTCTGTCTCCTAAGTGTAACTTTTCTGATTTTTAGTATCCGTATTTTCAATTCAATATAATGCATTTCAAACTCATTTCTAGTGCACTGTTTTGTTTCTTTTCGTACCATCAATTTAATACTAAACTTCAATGCAAATCCACAAATTTTACTCGGTTATATTCTATTAAAACACTACATAAGTATCTAATTATACAAATACGTCAAAGACTAAAGTTACAAGGTCTAATGTTGAAAAATAGCAAGAAACCCTAATAGGCACGGTCTCGCCTCGTTTTGGCACGGTCGTGCCAAGTGCTTTGACACGGTCGCGTGACTTGCTTTGGAACGATCGCGCCCGGTGCCTTGGCACGATCGCGCCTAGTTTGGGCACGGTCGCACCTAATAACAGTCGAAACGTAAATACCGTTTTAATCGCCCGATCGTTGAGCTCCGTAACCGTCCTACACTTCATTCTCATTAACGAATGCAATAAACCTTTCAATTACACGAAACATCTCGGATTAATTCAATCAATCTCAAAAAAATCGCTTAGACATTTCAAGAAAACACAAATTCTTTCTTTCGGTCTGAATTATCGCAACCAAGCAGCAGATTCACGCTACTCAATCCTAACTAAAACAGCTGGACTCTCTGGTTTAGCCGGGATTGCAGCAGAAGACGCCAGAAGCCATCCGCATCGCCGCCGGAACTCTTTTCTATCGAACGCTATCCATACATCGTCCTCCCAGGTAATTGAAACTCCATACTCGTTCGTTTCAGTTCACGGATCAAAAGCCCCATATTAATTTGGGCTTTCATTATGGAAATCATCTCGAACCGATCCTAAGTTCCTTTTCAAAATAACGTAATCAAACCCGACTCTGGACATGTTTTTAATATAATTAAAGTAACATGATAGTCTCGAAATAATCTAATAGGTGAAAGCCCTATGATTTCTAACCCTGTTATTATAGGATTTAGTCAATTCGTTCCTGATTTGGAACAGACGCGGTCGCGCTAATCATCTAGCGCGGTCGTGCCTCATGAGACGCGGTCGTGCCGACTACCAGCGTGGTCGTGTCCTCCTGTCCAGACCCAATCATGCCCTTTTGGCTAATCTCAGTCGTGTCTTAGAATCATAGACACGATCGTGCCTGGCCAAGGCACGGTCGTGCCTAATGATTTAGTTAGTTAAGCCCTCTGTTTGATCAACACGGTCGCGCCCTGACTAGCATGGTCGCGCCCGTGGTTCGAGCACGATCGTGCCCTTCTCAGGCACGGTCGTGTGTGAGTTAAAGTTTTGGCAGAATTATAATTTTATATATTTTTCAGACAATAAATATTTCTGATTAAATTACAAAATAAAAATAGTTGATTTTTATAAAAATGCATTTAATCATATTTAGAAAGATCAAATATTTAATCTTGGAATAAATAGAAAATTATTTATTTAAAGTTTATAAAAATTAAATTTACAATTATTCCTAAACCTTTCATAAAAAAAGTATTTAAATGGTTAAGTTACATTTTATAAATAAATAAATAAAATAATGATTATTTATTTACTTTATATTTAAACAAAGACATTTATTTATTTACACTTAATTACATTTAACACTTACCATATTTTCACAAATGATAATTATTTAATCTACTTAATTAATTATTCAAACTCAAACCTTAAACAAAATACTTCAAAAATGTTTATTTAAAAACCTTATATTTTATTCAATACTTTTATGTTCAAATCAATGGCCTTATACACAAATTCAAATTCAACTTTAAACTTAAACTTTTGTGCACACTATTGATACAATACGCATTATACACTAAGTTAACTTGTGCATTTCAAGGATCCTTATTCTACCTAGTATCTTTATTAGCTACGCCTTCAAACCAAGTGAGTATACATAGCCCATTTTACTCTTTTAGATTGTTTGGGTGAAACATGAACACTACTCAAATTACATGTTTACATTTACACAAACAACACAAGTGCAAATCCTATTTACATTCATGTGTGCAAATTTGAGCTTTATGCCCGAGTGCTATGTGTGCTAACTTTTGTGAACACTTATGTGCAATCTTTAACTATTCAAGCCGACGGTTTTCAATGATAGATCTATTGAGTCTGACAAACCCACCCAGATTGGGTTGATTGATACCGACAACACAATTTTGCATGCTAGTTACAAAGGTTTGATTGTACTTTGTTACACAATAGCTGCTCCCCATAAATGCCTTATTTATGATGTTATGTAAGGATTTGTTTTACAACTATATGCTATGTATATACAAACCTGTGTTATACTCACCAACTTTTTAGTTGACTTTATTTTATTAATGTTTCAGGTTCTAATGTGTGAGATTGATCAAGATGTGCTACACATAGACTTGGACTTAGTTAATTTAAATAGAAGAACTCTATGTATTTCAATTTTGTTCTATCTTGGATTTGGTTTTGTTTGAGCATTTGAAATGAAATTTGACGATTAATATATTTCAATTTAGTCAACCTTGTGCTCATGAACAGTCTACATGTCCCGCCCCGATGATTCCGCCATTGGTCGGGGTGTGACAGATTGGTATCAGAGCCTTGGTTATAGGGAATTAGGTTATTAGACACCTTGACCTAGACTATAACTTTAGGACACCCACTTATGCCATGCTTCATGTTTATATGATTTTATGCTACATGTTATGTGTTACATATTATGTGTTACATGCTATGTGCTACATGTTCTTTATGATTAGTTATTATTTTATTCTTGATGCCTTACTTAAAAAAAATTTAATGACTTACTAGGATATCCTTAAATAATAATTAAATAAATAATATCTCTTCCTATATCCTAAAACCTCATAATATTATTATCTCCTTCTCTATCTATATCCTTCTTAGCATATGAAAACTTCATGAATCTAAATCTATAAAATCTTTTATTTCCTCGTTAAGGCTTTTAAACTTTGTTAATTATTTGAGGACACGTGCAATCTGGAAGGGTGACACATGTATTCTGGGTTTTCTGTCTAGGAAAGCATTTCGCATAAATCCCAATCAACCGAGGGACCCGTATGCTTTCCTGGGAGTTCTCGGGATGAGTGTTTACTTATAGGCTAAAGCATGTCTCCTTAAAAATTATATAAGTTTAATTAACCTTAATGTGTCTTAGTATTCAAGTGATTATATCACTAATTGAGTACAATCCAAACCATGATTAACTATTTTATTTCATTATCTTGTCCTTTTTAATCCAAGCAATTCTCATAAGTTCTTACATATTTTCTTGTCTTGTGAAAATCTGTAGAATGTCTCCTCATCGTGCTCCATTGGCCAACACCAACACCGACATCGCTACTATTCTTGCACAACTCGTGACTCATCTCACTCAAGCTAACGGTGCCGAAAACGGTAACCATGGGGCTAATGGTGGTAATGGTGGAAATGGTGGTGCCAACCCATCTCAATGCACCTTCAAACACTTCAACTCGTGCAATCCCCTCAAGTTTTATGGTACCGAAGGAGCTACGGGACTTCTTCAATGGTTCGAAAGCATTGAGAATACCTTTCTCAATAGTGACTGTCCCGACAACCTTCGTGTTCGTCATGCCACAAGTGTCTTACAAAAAAGGGCACTCACGTGGTGGAATGGGGAGAAAAGAAATAGAGGTGTGGATGTAGTGATGGCCTTACCTTGGAATGAGGTTAAAAGGCTAATGACTGAGGAATTCTGTCTTTGAAAAGAGGTAAAGAAACTTGAAGCCGAATTTTGGGATCTTGCCCAAGATAGTGGTTAAAACTTGGCATATACAACTCGGTTCTATGAGTTGAGTCTCCTCGTGCCCCACATGGTCACGCCTTTATCCCGCTGCATTGAAAAATACATTGGTGGATTACCTAGGCAAATTCAAGATACTGTTCTAGGGAGAAATCCCGCAACGCTTGAAGATGCTATCCGTTTATCCGCTACCTTAACCGATAACCATGTGAAGGCGGGGACTCTTACTAAAAAGGGTACTAAGAAAGCCTTCGACACTGCAACTCCTTCCACCCACAACAAAGAAGCCATAACTGAACCCTCCCGACATAATAAGAAAAGAAAGGCTAGAAACTATGCTATGGTGACTCCTGCTATGCCCGTTAACCAAGTTGCTCCTATGATTCAAGCACCAGCCAAAAAGCCATATGTTGGGATTTACCCGCTTTATACCACGTTCAACTATCATCATCCTCAAAACATCCCATGTCGCCTTTGCACTTATTGTGGGAAATATGGCCATACGGTTAATGTGTGTAGGGCCAAAGCTCTTACGGGCCAAGTCAACCCACCAACCAGAACCAATCAATAATTGACTAATCAAGGTGTTCCTGTTATAGCAAATGGGCGGGCACGTTTTGAATGTGGTTACCCAAATCACTTCCGTGATCAGTGCCCAAGGTTGATCAATGCTAGACAAGGCGGAGCTCGTGGGCGTGCTTTCAATATAAACGCCAATGAAGCTCAAGCCAACAATGATGTGGTCAACGGTACGTTCCTTGTTAATAGTCAATATGCCTCCATTTTATTTGATACCGGTGCCGATAAAAGTTTTGTGTCACTTAGTTTTGAACCCTTACTTGCAAAGACACGATCCCAATTAGAGAAAACCTTCACTGTCGAAGTAGCAAATGGTGATTCACTTACAATTGAGTCTGTTATCTATGACTGCTCTCTAGAACTTAATGAACATACATTCCCAATCAATCTTGTACCAATGCCATTAGGAAGTTTTGACATCATCATAGGCATGGATTGGCTATCAAATCATCATACCGAAGTCATCTGTTTTGAGAAATGCATCCGAATACCTCTACCATCGGGAGAAACCTTAAGAGTCTTTGGTGAAAATCCTTGTAAAGGACTTAAATTAATGTCATGCACTACCGCTCAAAAGTACTTACGAAAGAAGTACATAGCCTTCTTAGCTCATATTGTTCAAAAGGATGTCAGAGAGAAGAGTATACAAGACATTCCCATCATTCGGGATTTTCCCGAAGTATTTCCGAAAGATCTATCCGGTCTTCCACCCGTTCGTCAACTAGAATTTCGCATTGATCCTGTGCCCGGAGCTAACCCCGTGGCTAGAGCCCCTTACCGTCTTGCACCTTCTGAAATGCAAGAACTTGCAAGTCAACTTCAAGAGCTCTCCGAAAAGGGATTCATTCGTCCAAGTCATTCACCGTGGGGTGCACCCGTCTTGTTCGTCAAAAAGAAAGATGGATCATTCCGCATGTGTATTGACTACCGCAAACTCAACAAACTTACCATCAAGAACCGTTACCCTTTGCCTAGAATCGATGACCTCTTTGATCAACTTCAAGGCTCTACTTGCTTCTCGAAGATTGATCTTCGATCCGGTTATCATCAACTCCGTGTGCAAGAAGACGATATTCCAAAGACTGCCTTTCGAACAAGGTATGGTCATTACGAGTTCATGGTTATGCCTTTTGGACTAACCAATGCACCCGCAGTTTTTATGGACCTCATGAATCATGTGTGCAAACCGTACCTTGATAAGTTCGTAATCGTTTTCATCAATGACATTTTAATCTACTCCAAGACTAAAGCCGACCATGAGCAACATCTTAGACTGGTTTTGGATCTCTTGAGGAAGGAACAACTATATGCCAAATTCTCCAAATGTGAATTTTGGCTAAAGGAAGTTCAATTTCTTGGTCACATCGTCAACGACAAGGGTATTCATGTTGACCCTGCTAAGATCGAAACGGTTAACAATTGGAATGCCCCTAAGACTCCCACCGAAGTTCGTTCATTTCTTGGTCTTGCGGGATATTATCGTCGATTCATTTCAAACTTCTCTAAGATTGATGTCCCTCTTACCGCTTTAACCCACAAGGGTAAAACTTATGAATGGGGACCAAAGCAAGAAGAAGCTTTACAAACTCTCAAGTAAAAGTTGTGCAATGCTCCTATCTTGACTCTCCCTGATGGGAATGATGATCTAGTTGTCTACTGTGATGCTTCCAACCAAGGTCTCGGTTGTGTTCTCATGCAACGAGGCAAAGTAATCGCTTACGCATCAAGACAAATCAAGATTCACGAGAAGAATTATACGACGCACGATCTCGAGTTGGGTGCGGTCGAATTCGCATTGAAGATTTGGAGACATTACCTCTATGGCACAAAGTGTGTGGTGTTCACCGACCACAAAAGTCTCTAACACATCTTCAACCAAAAGAAACTCAATATGAGGCAACGACGTTGGGTTGAACTCCTTAATGACTATGACTGCGAGATTCGTTACCATTCCGGCAAAGCAAATGTTGTAGCCGACTCTTTGAGTCGAAAGGACCATGTCATGCTTCAATGTGTCCGAATTCAAACCGACATTCAAAATCGCATCTTAGAAGCTCAACACGTCTCAGTCACCGAGGGTATAATGTATGAGGGAATGTCGTGTGGTGTTGAAATTCAACTTGAATCAAAACCCAAAGGCTTACTTTATTACTTGAACCGTATTTGGGTTCCCGATCGTGATGATCTCCGTACATTTCTTATGAACGAGGCTCACAAGACTCGTTATTCTATTCATCCTGGTGCGGATAAAATGTACCAAGATCTTCACCAACAATATTGGTGGCCCGATATGAAGAAAGACATCGCTCTCTATGTTACTAAATGTCTAACGTGTTCCAAAGTCAAAGCCGAACACCAACGTCCTTCCGAATTACTTGAACAACCGGAAATTCCCGTGTGGAAATGGGAGAACTTAGCCATGGATTTTATTACCAAACTCCCTCGCACCTCGAGTGGTTATGATAGCATTTGGGTGATCATTGATCGTCTCACCAAATCTGCTCATTTCTTGCCTATCCGTGAAGACTATCGGGTTGAGAAACTAGCCCGAATTTACATCGACGAAATTGTGAGCCGTCATGGTGTTCCCTTGAACATAATATCCGATCGAGATGCCCGGTTCACTTCTCGTTTTTGGCAATCTCTTCAATCTGCTCTTGGTACACGATTGGATTTAAGCACGGCTTACCATCCCCAAACTGATGGTTAAACCCTAATTGAGTTCTCTTACAACAATAGCTACCACACGAGTATCAACATGGCTCCATTTGAAGCTCTTTATGGTCGCAAGTGCCGTTCTCCTATCTGTTGGAACGAGATTGGTGAAGCACAAATCACCGGTCCCGAGCTAATTCAAGAAACATCCAACAAGATTATTCAAATCCGTGACAACATTCGAGTAGCGAGAAGTCGGCAAACGAGTTATGCCGACAAACGACGAAAACCCTTAGAATTCCAAGTCGGTGACCTTGTTCTTCTAAAGGTGTCTCCGTGGAAGGGTGTGATCCGTTTTGGAAAGAAAGGCAAGTTAGCACCTTGCTATGTTGGCCCATTCAAGATCCTTGAAAGGATTAGGAAAGTGGCTTACAAACTCGAGTTACCTCCATCACTTGGTAACGTGCATCCTACATTTCATGTGTCTAATCTGAAGAAATGCCTTGCTGATGAAAATCTTCACATACCTCTTGACGACGTGCACATTGACGAAACGATGCACTTCGTTGAGAGACCGGTAGAAATCATGGATCGTGAAATCAAGCAGCTCAAGCGAAGCCGTATTCCTATTGTCAAGGTTCGCTGGGAATCTAAACGTGATCCTGAGTTTACTTGGGAACGAGAGGACCAAATGAAACTCAAGTACCCCCATATTTTCACTGATGTCGTAGCTTCCTCTAGCTAAATTTCGGGACGAAATTCCCTCAACATGGGGAGACTGTAACATTTCTGATTTTTAGTATCCGTATTTTCAATTCAATATAATGCATTTCAAACTCAATTCTAGTGCACTGTTTTGTTTCTTTTCGTACCATCAATTTAATACTAAACTTCAACGCAAATCCACAAATTTTAGTCGGTTATATTATATTAAAACACTACATAAGTATCTAATTATACAAATACGTCAAAGACTAAAGTTACAAGGTCTGATGTTGAAAAATAGCAAGAAACCCTAATAGGCACGGTCGCGCCTCGTTTTGGCACGGTCGCGCCAAGTGCTTTGGCACGGTCGCGCGACTTGCTTTAGAACGGATCGCGCCCAGTGCCTTGGCACGGTCGCACCTAGTTTGGGCACGGTCGCACCTAATAACAGTCGAAACGTAAATACCATTTTAATCGCCCGATCGTTGAGCTCCGTAACCGTCCTACACTTCATTCTCATTAACGAATGCAATAAACCTTTCAATTACACGAAACATCTCGGATTAATTCAATCAATCTCAAAAAAATCGCTTAGCCATTTCAAGAAAACACAAATTCTTTCTTTCGGTCTGAATTATCGCAACCAAGCAGCAGATTCACGCTACTCAATCCTCACTAAAACTGCTGGACTCTCTGGTTTAGCCGGGATTGCAGCAGAAGACGCCGGAAGCCATCCGCATCGCCACTGGAACTCTTTTCTATCGAACACTATCCATACATCGTCCTCCCAGGTAATTGAAACTCCATACTCGTTCGTTTCAGTTCACGGATCAAAAGCCCCATATTAATTTGGGCTTTCATTATGGAAATCATCTCGAACCGATCCGAAGTTCCTTTTCAAAATAACGTAATCAAACCCGACTCTGGACATGTTTTTAATACAATTAAAGTAACATAATAGTCTCGAAATAATCTAATGGGTGAAAGCCCTATGATTTCCAACCCTGTTATTATAGGATTTAGTCAATTCGTTCCTGATTTGGAACAGACGCGGTCGCGCTAATCATCTAGCGCAGTCGTGCCTCATGAGACGCGGTCGTGCCGACTACCAGTGCGGTCGTGTCCTCCTGTCCAGACCCAATCATGCCTTTTGGCTAATCTCAGTCGTGTCTTAGAATCATAGACACGATCGTGTCTGGCCAAGGCACGGTCGTGCCTAATGATTTAATTAGTTAAGCCCTCTGTTTGATCAACACGGTCGCGCCCTGACTAGCATCGTCGCGCCCGTGGTGCGAGCACGATCGTGCCCTTCCCAGGCACGGTCGTGTGTGAGTTAAATTTTTGCCAGAATTATAATTTTATATATTTTTCAGACAATAAATATTTCTGATTAAATTACAAAATAAAAATAGTTGATTTTTATAAAAATGCATTTAATCCTATTTAGAAAGATCAAATATTTAATCTTGGAATAAATAGAAAATTATTTATTTAAAGTTTATAAAAATTAAATTTACAATTATTTCAAAACCTTTCATAAAAAAAAGTATATTTAAATGGTTAAGTTACATTTTATAAATAAATAAATAAAATAATGATTATTTATTTACTTTATATTTAAACAAAGACATCTATTTATTTACACTTAATTACATTTAACACTTACAATATTTTCACAAACGATAATTATTTAATCTACTTAATTAATTATTCAAACTCAAACCTTAAACAAAATACTTCAAAAATGTTTATTTCAAAACCTTATATTTTATTCAATACTTCTAAGTACAAATCAATGGCCTTATACACAAATTCAAATTCAACTTTAAACTTAAACTTTTGTGCACACTATTGATACAATACGCATTACACACTAGGTTAGCTTGTGCATTTCAAGGATCCTTATTCTACCTAGTATCTTTGTTAGCTACTCCTTCAAACCAAGTGAGTATACATAGCCCCTTTTACTCTTTTACATTTTTGGGGTGAAACATGAACACTACTCAAATTACATGTTTACATTTACAAAAACAACTCAAGTGCAAATCCTATTTACATTCATGTGTGCAAATTTGAGCTTTATGCCCGAGTGCTATGTGTGCTAACTTTTGTGAACACTTATGTGCAATCATTAACTATTCAAGCCGATGGTTTTCAATGATAGATCTATTGAGTCTGACAAACCCACCCAGATTGGGGTGATTGATACCGACAACACAATTTTTCATGCTAGTTACAAAGGTTTGATTGTACTTGGTTACACAATAGCTGCTCCCCATAAATGCCTTATTTATCATGTTATGTAAGGATTTGTTTTACAACTATATGCTATCTATATACAAACCTGTGTTATACTCACCAACTTTTTAGTTGACTTTATTTTATTCATGTTTCAGGTTCTTATGTGTGAGATTGATCAAGATGTGCTACACATAGGCTTGGACTTAGTTAATTTAAATAGAAGAACTCTATGTATTTCAATTTTCTTCTATCTTGGATTTGGTTTTGTTTGAATATTTGAAATGAAATTTGACGATTAATATATTTCAATTTAGTCAAGCTTGTGCTGATGAACAGTCTACATGTCCCGCCCCGATGATTCCGCCATCGGTCGGGGTGTGACACTAAGAATTGACATCCACCAGAAGTTGACTTTCTGTCAAGGTTACAACCGCCATAATCTGAATCAAGGTAGGCTTTGAAGTTGAATGACTGCTGCTTAGAGTACCAAAGACCTAATTAGGGTTTCCCTTTCAGGTATTTGAAAATTCTCTTCATGGCTATCATATATGACTCCTTCAGTTGACACTGAAACCTTGAGCACAAGCACACGACAAACATTATATCGGGTCTTGAAGCTGTGAGATACATAAGTGATCCGATCATCCCACGGTATAATATGCTATCTACATCATTTCCATCTTTGTCAGGATGCAGACCATGATTGACTGGGATAGGTGTCCCATAAGTACTGCTATCATTCATCATGTACTTTGACAAGATGTCCTGCACATACTTGGTTTGATGGAGGTAAATGCCATCCTCTCTTTGACTGACTTGCAGACCCAGGAAGAATGACAATTCACCCATATTACTTATTTCAAACTTGGACTTCATCACCTGCTCGAATTCCCTACACATCCCTTCATTAGTAGATCCAAAGATAACGTCGTCGACGTATACTTGTACAAGAAGAATGTCACCTCCTGCTTTCCTAGAGGGTTGAGTCAATCTGTCCACGGTAGAAACCATTAGACAGTAAGTGCTTAGATAATGTCTCATACCATGCCCGCGGTGCTTGATGAAGACCATAAAGTGCTTTGTCGAGCTTATACACTTTATTGATATTATGCGGATCTTCAAAACCGGGAGGTTGAGTGACATAGACCTCTTCATGAACTTTACCATAAAGGAAACACTCTTCACATCAAGTTGATGGATCTTGAAGCCGACATATGTGGCATAAGCCAAGAACAGTCGAATGGCCTCAATTCTAGCAACTGGGGCATATACTTCCGTGTAATCCAAGCCCTCTTACTGATAAAAACCCTGAACAACCAACCTTGCTTTGTTGTTCACAACAACATGACGATCAACCGTCTTGCATTTGAACACCCATCTGGTTCCAATTGGCTGAAAGCCTTTTGGCAAGTCAACCAAATCCCACACGTGCAACGTTTGGAATTGAGACAATTCATCTTGCATCGCCTCAATCCAGCAGTTGTCAGTGAGAGCCTCCTTCACATTCTTTGGCTCTAACTGGGACACGAATGCAACATGCAGACATGTTTTCATGACACCAGTGTCGACTATCTCTGTGTAAAGACTGGTGTTCTTAGTGATGGTTCGATGACGAGTCTGAACACCGGCATAAGGATGACCAATAATGTTGTCGATTCTATGATTCCTATGCACTCTCGTCTCCGGTACAGTCGGTTCCTGAATTTCTGGATCAAGATTCGTGCTTAACTCCCCCATTTCTTGTGTTCTAGAGGAAGAAGATTCAATGTTAGTTGGATCAACTGGAGCTTCATTTCCTATAGTTGTGTTAGTATTAGCTTGAGCGTCATTTCCAACAACAAGAACATCTTCACTGTTATCACTGTCATGAGTTCCAGATGCAGATGCAGCATTCAAATCAGGAGTTACAATTGGTACAGTAGCACAAGTAGAGAAGCTGGAGTCATTGTCGCCACCCAATAATTCATAAACATTTGCGGCGTCAACTGCAGATAGATCAGGAAGATTGAATGACTTGAATAGCGCATAATAATCAAAACCCCAAGCTGGACCTGTTGGTGTAGATGCATAATATGTCCCTAATCCCTTGTAATATGTATTTCATCTATGTTTAATGTAATTATTTGATGTATTACTGAAATTACATGTTTATCCTTAATGTTTACTCATATATAATGACTGTGTATTAAACGATCTGATAAATATCGATAACGTTGATCAATCGTGCTATTGAAAGGCCCATTCGCACGAATGGATCATGAGAATGATCCATTCGCGCGAATAGATCATGAGAATGATTCATTCGCTAGAATAAGTCATGAGAATGATTCATTCGTACGAATGAACCATTCTAATGATTCATTCTTACGAATGAACCATTCTGTTGATTCATTCGCACGAATGAGTCCATTCACATGGCTCATTCGTACGAATGGCCTCAGCACTATATATAGAACTTTCACTTCATGAGCACATAGACAACACATATACACATAGAAGAGACTAACCAGAGCAGAACCAGACTAAGCAACAGAACACACAAACTCTTTGCAACTGTATTGTCGAATCTCTGTCCGTTGAAAGTTTCCAGGTCTTGTATCCAACTTCTCTACACCAAAGGGTCGATAGAAACCTTCGTTTCGACATCTAATACGCTCGTTTCTTACGACCCGATCCGTGTCATAGATTGGATTGCCAATCAAATCAGATTCCGCACGATTTGGTTCGGTTAATGTGTTGAATCATTGGATCAAGGTAGATCCCGATCCAACAAAGTGGTATCAGAGCCATTGTGCTCTAGATTCAACATAGAAAATCTAATCTTGCTTTTTCTAGCTACTTGAATGTTATAAAGATCACTTGATCGTTGTTTAGCCACGTTCAAAACTTGTGATTATTGCTTCTGAGTGATCTGATCATTTCAGTTTCCAGATCTAATAATAGGCTCAATCATTGGTGCTTTTTGGTGCAAAAAAGTCAAACAGCCCTCTGTCGTACGAATGGCTACTATGATGAACTTCATTCGCACGAATGGCTCCTACCATTCGCACGAATAGATCAAGTCTCCCTCTCATTTGTTCAAACTTCCAATCGCACGAATAGAAAATTCCATTCGCACGAATAGAAAATTCCATTCGCACGAATAGACCCATTCGCACGAATAGACCCATTCACATAAATCTCTTCTAAATTTTTTTTTGTGTCGAAAAACTTCGTTTTTTACCATGTCGGACTTAGCCTTTGTTGCCAGTCAGAACAGTAAAATCCAAAACTTGTTATTAATCGATAATGAAGCTGGAAATGCTAACAAGGCTCCAAAACTCATGACAATGGACGAATATCATCACTGGAAAAACAGGTTTGAGATACACATTAATGGAGTTGATACAAACTTATGGATGATGATAGAGAATGGATATCAAAAAGTGTTGAGTGAGGATGGAACTCCTGTTTTGGCTTCCCTTTTAAGCGAACAACAAAGAAAAGATTACGACTTAGAAAAGAAGGCATATGCTATCTTATCTCAGGCCATATCAAGAGAAATATTTCATCAATTCAGGCAGTTTACATCTTCAAAATCTCTGTGGGTTACCTTAGAACAACGTCACGAAGGAAATGCTTCGTTGAAAGCTATCAATGCTAAGGCCATTAAGAAGGAATTTGATAATTTCATGTATATTGGGAATGAGTCCTTAGATGATCTATTTGAGAGATTCTATCACTTGATGAGTGAATTGCATGCCCATGAGATCAAAACAACGAAAGAAGAAAAGGTTCAATGCATGGCAGATGCGCTACCACCAAAATGGGATTCATTCTTGATGGTTCTCATACAGAACAATACTCTTGAAACCATTGATATCAATGAATATCTTCAGAAATTGAGAGAACAAGAGGTGATGAATAAGTGGAAGTTAAAGAGAGGCGTACAAGCTCAGGATCCTTCATTGTACTATTCCACATCAACTCAACAAAATGCTCCTTTGCAGACTGCGTTTGTATCAAACATGTCAAATGTTTCAGCCAGCCAGTCTTCAACAGCTCATGCTTCAGTTTCATCAAGCTCGGTTCCACAGCAGGGAAATACTGCTAGTACTCCTCCACCAAACCCCATTAAATTGCAAACAGACAACTTCGACAAGGTTACTATCGAAGTGGCCAAGGAACACATGGCACTGTTGTCTACCGTTCTCAATTCATATGACAGTCTTGTTGCTGGACAGGTTGGAAACAGTCATCTGACAGCAGAAGACTATGCTCAGATTGATAAGGATGAAATGGATCGAATTGATATAATGTGGACTTTTGCAAGTGCAGTCAGAAGAGCGAGAGATTATGTAAAAAGGACAGGAAAAACTCTCGAAGGGAACAAAGACACTACTTATGGTTTTGATCTATCTGCTGTTGTTTGTTTTAACTGTGGTGAGAAAGGGCATTTTGCTAGGCAATGTGAAAAGCCTAAACAGACTGGAAACCGCAACCCTTTCAACAACCGTCAAAGCCAACCGGAGCCACAAAATCAAAATACAGAAACAATCCTTGTTCCAGTTACTCTGGCACAAGATAAGGACACTTCAAGTGGAACAAAAGCTATGGTTGTTCAAACAGATGAGACTGTTGATTGGTCTTTTAAATTTGGAGCTGATGGCAGTTCAGGGGATAGAGCTTACATGGCAAAGGCTGTAGAAATCAATGAAGAATCAGATTCTGATGCTGAGAGAGAGATTGCTTCAGAAAGTTCATCAGCTGAAGACGACACATCTTCAAACAGTTCTGGCTTCACAGCTGAGAATGAAGAAAAATCATCTGTTGTCTCTTCAAGTCAATCGACAGCTGATGTGGATGATAACAATTCCTCTTCTGAATCTACCTGTAGCTATGCTTTTATGGTAAAAACATCCACAGGCATTTAGGTAAATTCTGACAGTTTTGAAAGTGAGTCTGAATCTCAACCGTGTTTAATTTGTGATGAACTTGAGAAGAAATTTGAGACACTTAAAAGTCACAACACAGACTTAATTGCTGATTTAACTAATTGTCTTGAAGCAAACCGTGTTTTAAAGGGAAACGAACTTGCCTTCAAAAACAAAATTGATCTTTTAAACAGGCAAGTTCATGAATTAGAAATCTGTGTTATCAACAAACAAAATGCCATAACTTTTTATTTAAACACGATTGATGAAACAAAGAAAAAGCTGGCGCTTGTCGAATGTGATTATGAAACTTTAAATCAAAAGCTGAAAAGTTATTCAAATTCTTCTTACCTTCTTGATTACATGATTTCACGGCGTACAGGAAAGAAAAATGCTGGGTTTGGGTATAAAAATTATCCTCCACCGGTGTTGAATACTATGGTAAACACACCGGATGATAACCCAATCATTGACTTTAAGGTCAAAACGCCACTTGTCGTTGATCCAACCGAAAACAAAATTTCTCAACCAAAGGTTAACGATAATGGTGCTTCAACCTCGAAGTCCCAGTGTGTTGATGGAATGGTAGAAGAGTGGGATGAAGACGACGATGAGTGTCCTACTCGTGGTTTGGGACACAAAAACTCGTCTGCTCCACAAAATGACAGCATTGGTATTTCAAAATCTGCTTCTAAAAATGTTTTTAAAATTAAACCAACCAATTGCCGTCCATCTTATCCCACTACTTCTGATAAGAAGAGTCAAGTAACCAAAGCCTTAATCAAAAAGGTTAATTTTGTTAAAGCTGGAGAGTCTGTTCAATCAAACAAGTCACTCTCTTCAGCTGAACAAAAAGAAGCTAAGGCTGGTGGTTCAAAAACTCACCAAAGTGAAAATCAATACAGATCTATGAGGTTGGTTGAGCGGAGATACTGTTTCGAGTGCGGTACAAAAGGACACGTTGTTGTCAACTGTACTTATCTTCAGAAGCCAAGTAAAAGAGTTAACCATTTTCCAGAAAATAAACAAAAGTTTTTAAAGTCAAAATCTAACTCTTTTACCCAACAACAAGTGCATCAAAAGAAAGTTAAACAAAAGATGCATGACTTGTTGGTCTCTGATTCGAGTTCCACACCTGTACAAATCGTTAAGCAATCCACTGTTTACCACAAACAGTCGTTGCACAAACAACATGTGTGGAAAGCAAAATCAGATGATGCTTCTGACGACTGTACTTCAAAGTCAAATGGTTGTTCCAAAAATCCACAAGGACAGTGGATGGATTGTACTGCTGTAGATGAGACTGGGAAACCCAAGACCGTAAAGGCTTGGGTTCCTAACCTAAACTAATTACTTTCCTTATTGTGCAGGTTGTCCTTTATAATCCTATTAGCAATAATTGGATTATTGATAGTGGGGCATCCAGGCATATGACTGGGAACTTAGCTCTCCTTTTCAACGTCAGAAATATCAAAGGGGGCTATGTTTCATTTGCAGGCGATAAAGGTGGTTTTATCTCATCTCAGGGAACACTGTCTAATGGAGCTGTCAGCTTTGAGAAGGTCAACTTTGTCAAACAATTGGATAACAACTTACTTTCTGTTTCTCAAATCTTTGATAAGGAGTTCAAGGTTCTTTTTGATGACAAGCATTGTTATATCTTGAAAAAGGAGTTTATGATTCCAGAAGACATGGTGGTTATGTCTGCTCCAAGAGTGAATGATCTTTATATTCTTGACATGTCACAAGCATCATCCTCAATGTCCACAGCATCATGTTTTGTTTCAAAAGCCACTGAGAAGGATTCTATTTTATGGCACAAAAGAATGGGACATCTCAGTCTCAGAAAAATGAATCATTTGGTGCACACAAATCTTATTGAAGGAGTCACTGTGAAAAGTTTTCATCTTCCTGACGTGTGTGTTTCTTGCAAGCAAGGCAAACAAACCAAGAAATCTCATAAACCCAAATCTCAACATTCCATCACTATACCACTAGAGCTCTTACACATGGACTTGTTTGGTCCTATCAACCGGAAGAGCATTGCTGGAGACTTATATTGTTTGGTTGTGACGGATGAGTATTCAAGATATTCTTGGGTGATGTTCTTAAAAGAAAAATCTGAAACGTTTGAATATGTGGAGATTCTGATTACCAAAATGGAGTCTCTGTATAAGTTAAAGGTTAGGAGGATCCGTTCGGACAATGGTACTGAATTTAAAAATCACCTTATGGAAACTTTCTGTCAAAAACTTGGTATTCCCCATGAATTCAGTGCGCCATATGTTCCACAAATGAACGGTGTTGATGAGAGGAAGAATCGGACCTTGATAGAAGCTGCAAGGACTATGCTCGCTGACTCAAACTTACCCGTGCAATTCTGGAATGAAGCTCTTGCTAATGTGTGTTACACGCTCAACCGGGTTCTAGTTGTCAAGCGTCACGATAAAACTTGCTTTGAATTGTTGCATCAAAGGAAACCGAACTTACAGTATCTTGAACCGTTCGGCGCTCCATGTACCATGTTGAAAAAGGATGCTCATGGCAAGTTTAACGAGAAAGTAGAGGAAGGTTACTTTTTAGGGTACAGCACTCCCAATAAAAGAGTTTACAACAAAGCTTCTGGGAATGTAGAAGAATGGTACCATGTTGATGTTCAAAAGTATACCTCTCCTGCTGCTGGAAAAGGTCTTCCTTAGATGTTTGATTATGAAGAACTTTTTGCCTCGTTTAATCTTCCTCCAGAATGTTCAGATGAGGAGGTTGCTTTTCAAATGATGTATGATGCTCAAAACGCACCTGATGAACATGTGCAACCTACTCCCTCATCATCTGACATTCCTGAGTCCTCCAATAACACACAAGTCACACAGGATGATGACTCTTCTTCTTCTTCAGAGTATGAGGGTTCTCGACAAGAAATAGACCAGGTGATTGAAGATCCTTCCCATGATGTTGTACAATTGAGTGATGATGTTTCACATTCTGTGGCAATTGAACAGAGTATCACAAACCTTGATCAAACTGTTGAGGTTCCTGCTCATCCTGTGGGTAGGATTGATAGAATTCATCCTCAACATAACATTATTGGTGATCCCACATCTGGTGTTAAAACTAGGGGTCAGATCAACTCTGGAGTCTACTCAGAAATCATGGAATCTGGTGTGGTCAACGATTGTGCGCATTCATGTTTCGTCTCGCAAATCGATCCACGGTCTATAACAGATGCTTTAAAAGAAGAATCTTGGGTAAATGCAATGCAGGAAGAACTACTCCAATTTCAGAAGCTCGGAGTTTGGAAGTTAGTTGATTTACCAAAAGGAGCTAAGAAGATTGGTACTCGATGGGTTCTTCGTTGCAAAAGGGATGATCAAGGAATAGTCATAAGAAATAAGGCTCGTTTGGTCGTTCAGGGATTTAGGCAAATTGAAGGTATAGATTACAATGAAGTGTTTGCACCGGTTGCTCGTCTGGAAGCAATTCGATTTTTTTTTGCTTATGCATCCTACAAAAGGTTCAAAGTCTATCAAATGGATGTAAAGAGTGCATTCCTTCATGGAGAAATCAGTGAAGTCGTATACGTCAGTCAACCTCCCGGGTTTGAAGATCCTATGCATCGTGACCGTGTCTACAAATTGGACAAGGCACTGTACGGATTGCACCAAGCTCCGCGAGCATGGTACGAGACACTTTCCACTCATCTTCTGAACAATGGATTTAGAAGAGGTGTCATCGACTGCACGTTGTTTATCCGGGAAAAGGGTGGAGAACTTTTAATGGTACAGGTATACGTGGATGACATTATTTTCGGATCGACGAATGATGTTATGTGCAAAGAATTTGAAAAAAGTTATGCAGGACAAGTTCGAGATGAGTTCCATGGGAGAGATGAAGTTCTTTCTAGGGCTACAAGTAGATCAATCTGAGACAGGGATTTTCCTTCATCAAACAAATTATGTTGGAGACATACTAAGCCGATTCAGTATGACTGATGCCAAACCTGCCGGTACTCCATTGGCGATCAATCACGGTATTTCGCCTGATGACAAGGGGGAGTATATTGATGCTACTCTCTATCGAGCCATGATCGGATCTCTCCTGTATCTCACGGCATCTCGACCAGACATCATGTTCGCCACGTGTCTCTGTGCCCGATATCAGTCAAAACCAAAAGTCTCCCACTTAATTACTGTCAAAAGGATTTTTCGTTATCTGAAGGGTACTCCTGATCTTGGATTATGGTACTCTAATGATGATAACTTTGAGCTTACTGCATATAGTGATTCTGATTATGGTGGTTGCAAAACAGACTTCAAGTCTACATCTGCAGGGTGTCAGTTCTTTGGAAACCGTCTTGTGGCATAGCAATGCAAAAAAGCAGACTTCAGTGGCTACATCTACATGTGAAGCTGAATACATCGCTACTGCCAGTTGCTGTTCTCAGATTATCTGGATTCAACAGCAACTTCGGGACTACGGTTTGCAATTCTCTAACACTCCTATTTATGTAGATAATTCTGCTGCCATAGCTATCACTAAGAATCCGGTTCAGCATTCAAAAACCAAACACATCGGCATAAAATATCACTTCATTCGTGATTGTTTTGAAAAGAAACTAATTGAGGTGGTTCAAATTAACACTGATTTCCAAAAGGCCGACCTCTATACAAAAGCCTTTGACAAACCAAGATTTTTATTCTTGTTAGAGGTAAACGGCATGAAAAAGAAGGATGACGTTGTTCCGGACCAAGAGTCGAGTCAATAATCATTTTTATCAATTACGTTCCTGTATATATTTTCTTTCTTGCGTTTATTAAAAATCTCAAAAACTCAAAAAGATTTTTCATTTTAAAATTTTTGGGGGAGAAAATGTCAGTAAGAAAATGATCTCTCACTGAGAAAAATGATAGTACACAGACGCTAGTTATCTGAGACTCCAAAAAGATTTTCTTAATTGTGTACAGTTTGTTTAAAAAAAAAAAAAAAAAAAAAAAAAAAGATTTTCCATTTTTGTACAGTTTAAAACCCAAAAACATCTGAAAAACTCAAAAATGAGAAATCGTATCAAACCTTTGGGAAGTGATGGCACACTAACCATATGTATGAAGCACATTGCATTTATTGTCATAGTGAATAGTCACACTAGGTCGACATGTGATGCATTGATAGGCTTATCTTACTGAATCTCGACCATTGATGATCAATCTATACCATATTAGATATTGTCTTGTGAGTCACATAATGGTGAAAGGATTGACGAAAATCAACAATAGAAACTGAAGGTGTTTCTCATTCTGTGCACACCAGTTATCATCGGTTTAATGAGATATCAGAAAGTAGTTATAAAATTAAAAATTAGATTCCGAAGTCGTATACGTGCCATATTGCCTTGTAAATACCTGGCTGAAGCCGTCCATGCGATTAAGAATAAAATAAAAGTATGAATCTGAATCCGTATATGTGCCATATTACCGGGTTGCAGCCTGGTTGAAGCCATCCATGGGATAGGATGAACACAAACACCGTTAGCTGCATACGTGCCATATTGCCTTGTAAATACGTGGCTGAAGCCGTCCATGAGCTGATGGCTGTCACTGTGAATACTAAAAAAAAAATAAAAAAATAAAAAATTGGTGTAGTAAAGAAGTAACAGGGAATAACTGAGATCTCATGAACTTATGATGGATGGTTAAGTAAGTTGTGCTGATTTTGAAACATTAACATGTTTTGAAAAGTAATTCAAGTCAATTCTTAACCAGTGTGGGACACACAGACAATGGACTCAATCTTTCAAGATCATCTTGTAAGTGTTGAGAAGAGGTCTGCATAGGTTTAAGATGGACAAACATATCAATGATCGCATTTTGACTAAGTGTACTTAAAGCTCAGATAATTTGCAATGTTGCTGATTGCTATGAGTTTAGTACTGATCCCATGTTTGGATCTTTCTCACAAAAAGATGTGTAAATACCATTGTATAGTTGTATCTACAAAATTCAAAATGTCTCAGATCATTGGTCACTAAGTCTGTATGATTTCTCATAAGGATCATTCTTACTAAGACATGCGTGTATATATCTTGTTGATATTATTTTCAGCATTACATATTCAAAAATCCAAAAAGATTTTACTTTTCCTGAATTTTAGATTATCTGATAAGACTCGAACGACTGTCAGAAAATCAAAATTTGAAAACCGCTTGACTTTCTGATTGATCAAATCGTTCCTTTACTTCATAAACTATTCCAAAACTTCATAATTGATCCCTTACTTCATAATTAAATTTTTGTTAAAACCAATGTGGTCGGATACCCCATTTAACCTGAAAAGTTTAATTTACTAAAAGAGGTTATCCATTCGTACGAATGGATGAGCAGAATGGCTCACTCGTACGCATGGATGATGAGAATAGGTTATTCACACGAATGGACTGACCAGAATGGTCTACTCGTACGAATGAGTGGCAGAATGAATCAAGTCTGGGTCACTCGCACGAATGAACCAGGCCATCCTATAAATAGGCCATTCATTCGCATGTGCAGAATCATTCGCACAAATCAGAAATCATTCGCACGTCTGTTTCATCATAATCTGAAAGTTACCCAAAATTTCGTCAAATCTGTAATCTAATCATTCGTTTTCATTTTACAGGTATAACCCCACAAGTATTCATCGATTGTATACCGATTTGCAGATGTTCGATTAGATTTAGGATTCAAAACCGAAAAACAAACTAAAAACGTAAAAAGTGACTTAATAAACCAATTAAAATGCTAAATATTGGTTGAAAACCATAGTCGAGTGTGTTGGTGTCTTTTTCGGCAAATCTTTTCAAGTGTTGGTTGATTTTTGGACAAATTGGATCGCGACCCGTCTGTCATACGAATGGACACACTCTTCATGTTCATTCGTACGAATGAACGCTCATTCACACGAATGAGAACTCATTCACACAAATGAGAACTCATTCACACGAATGAATACTCATTCATATGAATGAAACTCATTCGCACGAATGAATAGGCAGAATGATCCATTCACACGAATGAACCAACTCTTAGGGTTCATTCGTACAAAGGGAAAATGGTCCAAAAGTTCATATTTCCAAAATCTTGCACGTACTGATCTGATGTGCTTCATGTTTTTGTGTTTGCAGACTGATCGTTATGGCGCACAGAGCTCCAGTTGTTCTTAAGGCTTCAATAAAAAGCAACATATGTGCGTACATGATTCCTACATCAAAGAATGCACGTCCGTTTGTCGGCATGATCGATTTTTTATCAAGATCAAGGATTGCTCATGCTATATCCCATCACCGGACTCCATATACGTCGCATCAAAGGGAGTTCTGGGCCTCTGCCGAGATTGACTGCGAGGTATCTCCACCGGTCATACGAGGGAAGATCGCAGGTCAAGATGTGGTTGTATCGGCAGCTCACATTCGCCGATTATGTCAATTCGGTGATCATCCTGAAGATCCAGTGACACTGGATAAATATCTGGTCCGCGGATGCTTCATGAGAATAAAGTACGACGGGAATCTAGCCGAGGGAGTTTTAAACAAAGCGAACCTCTGTCCGCAGTACAAGTATCTAGGGCATGTTCTTCTGCATTTCCTCGGTTCCCGTCGTGGCGGTTTCGACGACATGCGCGAAACAATTCAGAGCGCATTCGTTGCTCTGGTGTTGAACATTCCGTTCAACTTTTCCGAGATGGTGTTCACGCATCTTAAGGAAAACATCTATCTAAAAGGGGACAATGCGTATCTTATGTACCCCAGATTCTTACAAATGATAATAGATGACCAACTTCCTCTTCTACCAAGGTCAGACGTCGACATAATCAAGTTAGAACACATGACGGACGTCACTCTAAACAGGGTACAGACCTACAGGGGAAGACCAACAAAGCCACCTCACAAACGACTCATTGGACATCTGGCAAATCCAGAGTATGTGGCACCAGCAAACAGAAAAGGGCGTCACGATAACAGTGATTCTGACAGGGAGGATATTGTTGTACCTCCAGCTGACGACCAAGATGATGACGACCAAGATGGTCAGGGAGATGGTGGCAATGCTCCTAGTGTTCCATCTACCGCTACCACCACCCCCACTGTTACTGCTATCGATCCTTCCCTTCCAACTAACCTAGAAGACGTTAACCTGGACACCGTCCTGTTTACTGATTCTGAGGACACTGAAGATGATTTTGAAATCAGTCAACAAGGGGCAAGATTGGTCGCAACAAAACGAAAAAGGGGAGCAGATCAAGGAATCTCAAGGGTTGATGATGACGTCAGGGATGCTGACTTTGTCCCTGTCTGTCCACAAGTATCTGCTGCTCCTTTTTCCCAATCTACCCCAGTCAAGAGAGGAAAAGGAAAGAGAATGGCCAAACACCAAAAGTTTAAGCTTGTTAGGAGGACGGAGAGCACCTCTGCCACTACAGCAACTGCCACCAGGTCTGAGGCTCCAATGTCAACATCTATGCCTCAGACACAAACTGTGCCTCCTCCCATCTACACGACTGCTCCTACATCACAGCCATCAACTATTCGAACTGAATCTTCAATGTCACTGCCGACTGTCTCTCTACACGACCAGATCAGTACTTTAAACAGTTTGGTACTTCGTTTACTGGCTCAGAATGAAGAGCAATCAAAGCGTCTTGATCAACAGGGCTCGCAGATCAGTCAGTTGACTCTGCAAAATACTGAACAAGCCCAAGCCATCACAAGTCTTTCCAATAGATGCAATGATCAGCAAGTCCTCCTTCTCACTGCTATAAACCAGAATCAAAAGTTGTCTACAACTGTTGATGCACATACTCAGAGGATACAAAGGCTAGAGGAGGAAAACAAAAAGCTGTTGGAAGACTTAGAAAGCAGAAGAGACCCGACACCCAGAATTGAGGGTGCTCGCAATGATGGTGATGATGGTGATGATGATGACGATGATGACGATGAGGATGATGATGATGATGACGATGATGATGATGATAGTGATGATGATGATGACAATAATGACAAAGATAAGGATGATGGTGCCAATGCTGGTGCTGCATCAAGTGCTTCAAAGACAGCAGAAGCAGAGGCACGCACAAAGCAAAAATCAGACAAATCAGAAGGCCCATCATCAGATACACAAAAGGGCACTGAAGGTTGATAGTTTTTGTTTTAAGTGTTTTAAGTTGTCTTATTGTAAATATTAGATTATTATGTAAATAATTTCAGTTTTATTTTGATTAAATCAATGAAATTTCTTATTCTCACATGTTTATTTTATGATTGTTTATGTAAATAGTTTTGGATGTGATGCCTCTCAAGCAACAACCTTCAAAGTTAACTTATGTGCTTGACATGCAAGGGATCATCCAACATTCAGTTATTTATGACAAAGAGGAAGGGGAAATCGTACACTGCTTGTCAAAAGAACAGATTGCCGAGCTATTTCAAATGAATCCCGACGAAGTCATCACTGAAGAGGCATCTGTTCCTACAACTGATTATCCCTCCTCTGACGAACTAGAAGACGTTGATGAGGTTGAAGTCGAAGACATCACTAATCAAGAATATCCAAAGTACACATCAGTAGATGGTGATGATCTTCCCTCCTTCGCAGACTTATTCACTCAGCAGTCCGACGAGGAGGTCAACTGCATTATCGACAACAAAGGAGATGAAGCCGGTCCCTCCACTATTGACATTGACGAGCTGAATGAACGTAAAAGTCAGTGGATGGAATACATGGCCGAATTAAAGAAGAACTCAAAGCCCTCTCCTCCAACCAAGTACACTAAAGTTTATCGACTCAAAGGACACAAGTCTGATGGTCGTATAATCAGTTGGGCATACTTCAACGACTTAAGCTGCTATGCTATAAAAAGAGAGAAGGGCATACAATATTTCAGGTATCCTCATGACTTCAAGACGCTGCCCGCATTTGAAGTAAATCAATTGGCACGTCTAAAGCTTCTATACAGCGAATCTTCCGGTCTATCCGAATGGTTTGAACGTCAATTACAATACGAATACCGGAAGAAGTGGGTGAACTTCAAGCCAAAAATGCCTACACGTTACATTCATAAGGAAAAGGTTCATCCAATCACCAAGAAGCCCCTAATTGTCTTAAAGTGGAAACCTCCAACGATCATGAAGAAGATTCCTTTAAGGAAAATGATCCAGGACTTCTCAGATCAGTTCAAATGGTGGTACTATGATGGGCGTACTGGTGAAGCTGTTATAGTGCTTTGTAAAGAATGGTCATGGGAGACCATCAGGGTCTTTGATCCCTTGTGGCTGACCAACTTGTCTGAACAAGATGTTACAACTTTATACAAGTGTCAGCCATTTTTTGAAGTTGCAGATATAGACCAGGCGTTGCAGTATGTGAAAGTGATACATATATGCTTTGCTTTTGACATACACGCCGGAGTTAACTGGAAAACTCATACAAAAGAGATGTTGAAGACCAACTCATGTTAGTTAGGTCATTTTGAAGGGATCTAGGTCCAAGGGGGAGTATGTAGATGCATAATATGTCCCTAATCCCTTGTAATATGTATTTCATCTATGTTTAATGTAATTATTTGATGTATTATTGAAATTACATGTTTATCCTTAATGTTTACTCATATATAACGACTGTGTATTAAACGATCTGATAAATATCGATAACGTTGATCAATCGTGCTATTGAAAGTCCCATTCGCACGAATGGATCATGAGAATGATCCATTCACGCGAATAGATCATGAGAATGATTCATTCGCTAGAATAAGTCATGAGAATGATTCATTCGTACGAATGAACCATTCTAATGATTCATTCTTACGAATGAACCCTTCTGCTGATTCATTCGCACGAATAAGTCCATTAACATGGCTCATTCGTACGAATGGCCCCAGCACTATATATAGAACTTTCACTTCATGAGCACATAGACAACACATATACACATAGAAGAGACTAACAAGAGCAGAACCAGACTAAGCAACAGAACACACAAACTCTTTGCACCTGTATTGTCGAATCTCTGTCCGTTGAGAGTTTCCAGGTCTTGTATCTAACTTCTCTACACCAAAGGGTCGATAGAAACCTTCGTTTCGACATCTAATCCGCTCGTTTCTTACGACCCGATCCGTGTCATAGATTGGATTGCCAATCAAATCGGATTCCGCATGATTTGGTTCGGTTAATGTGTTGAATCATTGGATCAAGGTAGATCCCGATCCAACAGTTGGTTCGGGTGGAATGCTGTGTTTACTGCAATCCACTTCAAACCATTCCTCGACATTACGAGTTCCTATGTTGTACACTCTCTTGCAAGGCGAGTTGGCAACGTATCCTAAGAAGATACCTTCCACCGCTTTTGCATGAAACTTAGACTGGCGGTCTTTGTACTGTAGCAACAAGGAACAGGGACTACCAAAAGGAACTAGGTAATCAAGATTGGGAAGTCTATTGTTGATCAACTCGTAACAAGTCTTGGTGTGCCTCTTCACAACAAGAACTCTGTTTAAGACGTGACAAGCTGTATTAACGGCTTCTGCCCAGAAAGTGACAGGAAGCTTTGCATCCGACAGCATAGTCCCTGCAGTCTCAATCAGTGTTATGTTCTTCCGTTCAGCAACTCCATTCTGCTGAGGCGTGTACAGCGCGCTGAATTCGTGACGGATCCCTTTCTTGAGACAGAAAAGCTCCATCAAATTATTCTTGAACTCAGTTCCGTTGTCGCTCCTTATCCTTCTAACTTTCAGCTTGCAAAGAGATTCCAAGCACAGGACCAAGTATTGAAGAATATCAGCAGTCTCGTCTTTAGTACCTAAAAAATGCACCCAAGAAAAACGTGAGAAATCATCAGTTGCAACCAGACCGAACGACTTACCTCCAATACTCCTGATACTTATGGGGCCAAACAGATCCATGTGTAATAGCTCCAAAGGGGTATCAATAGAGTTTTGGAGCTTGGGCTTGTGAGACTTCCGTTGCTGTTTGCCCTTTTTACAAGGTATACAGTCATCTGCAACGGTAAATCTCAGCTTAGGAACCCCGGTTACCAAACCGTTTCGGACAAGATGATTCATTTTACGATACGAAATATGTCCGAGTTTCCTATGCCACAAGATGGAGTCGAGATCTTTCGCTTTTGTAAGCAAACAAGTAGCAACTGATGAGGTGGTTGTTGCTACGCTCATATCGATCTGATAGGTGTCGTTTGTTCTTGGCGCTCTGATCAGGATCCAATCTTCGGGAACTTCAAAACCGGGTTTGAGAATCAGGCATTCTGACTTGTCAAACATCACCAAGTACTCCTTATCACACATTTGGGAGACACTCAACAGGTTATGCTTCAGCTGCTCCCAGAAATTGACATTGTCAAAGCTGACACAACCGTTCGAAACCACGCCTTGACACGTGATGTTGCCGCCTTTTTCTCCGGCAAAGGCCACATAGCCGCCTCTGAATAGTTTAACGTCTTGAAGCAAGGCCATGTTTCATGTCATGTGCCGGGAGCATCCACTATCTACATACCAACAGTTAGAGATAGTCCCCTTCGAACGTCCCTGCACGAGTCACAAAAGATTAGTTAGATTTGGAGACCCAAGCCATTGTGGTCTTGGGTCGTCCATCCTTTTCAAAATAAACTACTTCCTTTAGCTCACAGTCGTGATGACTGTTAAAAATTGATGAATCTTTAAAAGAATTAGAATTGGGAGATTGAGAATTTTTGGATTTGGCAGTCTAGAATCTCTTCTGTTTCTTAACCGGAACAAGAGACTTAGATTCAACAACATTAGGTGAACTTGTGGAAGCTTTACCTGATTGAACCGAAGTCAGCTGTTCCTGGTTTCTCAACCTCTTGTTTCTTCTTCTTCTCTGTGGCTTTGAGAGTCTCGCCACAGGTTTCTCACCAGTGCGTGTACTACCGGAGGTTGGTACACAAGGTACAGCAGGTTGCGTTACCTTTCTTGAAACAGATGGTTTAGCTTCAGATTTGGTCTTAGGCTTTACCATCAGTTTGACTGGTGGTTTCACCACATTTTGTTTTGGATTTTTGGGAGCTTTCACTGGTGGCGACCTGAGGATAACAGCTAGTTGTGGAACAACATGTTGTTTCCCTTGGTACTTAGAAGGACAGTTCACAATCATGTGACCAACCAAGCCACAGTGAAAACAATTTCTCTTGTCTACATAAGTTCTCTTGTAAGGCTCATTAGATCTGACCTTAGATAACTCAGCATTATGAGAAGGAGGAGTTGGTTTATGAACATAAGTCTAAACCTTTACAGTTTGGTTTTTGGGAGTATAATATCTTTCTAAATTTTCTTTATACCCAAGCCCATAATGAGATGAAAAAGCTTCTTTCTTTGCTTGGTTAAGACTTTTATACCCCCCATAAAGCATTACCTTTAGATTATCATTTGTTTCAATGATATCGGGTTCAGTTAAAATGCAATTATCACCATTAGTGATAACGTTTTTCTTTACCTTTTGTTCAGTCAACAACTCCTCAGATACTACTCCTTCAAGGCAAGAGTTAACTGACCCGTCCTCAGAAGCAGTAACGAACTCCTCACTTGATGTGGAGTTAGCCTTACTAGAGGATTCATCCTTTTTAGGGGAATCATCCTTATCAGTGGACTCATCTAGATAAGTGAGATCAATGTCTATTAAGCTATTGACAAACTTCCCGCTCACTGGTGGAGGAATGGCATTAGTACCCAAACCTAACCCATTCAGTTTTCTCACTACTGATTCGTAGTGTTCCACCACAAAGCGAGAGTTTTTAAACTTCTCATTAGCACATTTTAACTGCAAGATCTCATTTTACAGTTTGTTGATTTCATTGTTCCATTTTTCCAACCCCGTGTATACAACGTCTAAGTGAAGCTGTTGATCGCTTATTTTTATAGATTTGGAGACATTACCTCTATGGCACAAAGTGTGTGGTTTTCACCGACCACAAAAGTCTCTAACACATCTTCAACCAAAAGGAACTCAATATGAGGCAACGGCGTTGGGTTGAACTCCTTAACTACTATGACTGCGAGATTCGTTACCATTCCGGCAAAGAGAATGTTGTAGCCGACGCTTTGAGTCGAAAGGACCATGTCATGCTTCAATGTGTCCGAATTCAAACCGACATTCAAAATCGCATCTTAGAAGCTCAACACGTCTCAGTCACCGAGGGTAACATGTATGAGGAAATGTCGTGTGGTGTTGAAATTCAACTTGAATCAAAACCCAATGGCTTACTTTATTACTTGAACCGTATTTGGGTTCCCGATCGTGATGATCTCCGTACATTTCTTATGAACGAGGCTCACAAGACTCGTTATTCTATTCATCCTGGTGCGGATAAAATGTACCAAGATCTTCACCAACAATATTGGTGGCCCGGTATGAAGAAAGACATCGCTCTCTATGTTGCCAATTGTCTAACGTGTTCCAAAGTCAAAGCAGAACACCAACGTCCTTCCGGATTACTTGAACAACCGGAAATTCCCGTGTGGAAATGGGAGAACTTAGCCATGGATTTTATTACCAAACTCCCTCGCACCTCGAGTGGTTATGATAGCATTTGGGTGATCATTGATCGTCTCACCAAATCTGCTCATTTCTTGCCTATCCGTGAAGACTATCGGGTTGAGAAACTAGCCCGAATTTACATCGACGAAATTGTGAGCCGTCATGGTGTTCCCTTGAACATAATATCCGATCGAGATGCCCGGTTCACTTCTCGTTTTTGGCAATCTCTTCAATCTGCTCTTGGTACACGATTGGATTTAAGCACGGCTTACCATCCCCAAACTGATGGTCAAACCGAGCGAACAATCCAAACTCTTGAAGACATGCTTAGAGCTTGTGTAATTGATTTTGGTGGCAATTGGGATTCACATTTACCCCTAATTGAGTTCTCTTACAACAATAGCTACCACACGAGTATCAACATGGCTCCATTTGAAGCTCTTTATGGTCGCAAGTGCCGTTCTCCTATCTGTTGGAACGAGATTGGTGAAGCACAAATCACCGGTCCCGAGCTAATTCAAGAAAAATCCAACAAGATTATTCAAATCCGTGACAACATTCGAGTAGCGAGAAGTCGGCAAACGAATTATGCCGACAAACGACGAAAACCCTTATAATTCCAAGTCGGTGACCTTGTACTTCTAAAGGTGTCTCCGTGGAAGGGTGTGATCCGTTTTGGAAAGAAAGGCAAGTTAGCACCTCGCTATGTTGGCCCATTCAAGATCCTTGAAAGGATTGGGAAAGTGGCTTACAAACTCGAGTTACCTCCATCACTTGGTAACGTGCATCCTACATTTCATGTGTCTAATCTGAAGAAATGCCTTGCTGATGAAAATCTTCACATACCTCTTGACGATGTGCACATTGACGAAACGATGCACTTCGTTGAGAGACCGGTAGAAATCATGGATCGTGAAATCAAGCAGCTCAAGCGAAGCCGTATTCCTATTGTCAAGGTTCGCTGGGAATCTAAACGTTGTCCTGAGTTTACTTGGGAACGAGAGGACCAAATGAAACTCAAGTACCCCCATATTTTCACTGATGCCGTAGCTTCCTCTAGCTAAATTTCGGGACGAAATTCCCTCAACATGGGGAGACTGTAACATTTCTGATTCTTAGTATCCGTATTTTCAATTCAATATAATGCATTTCAAACTCAATTCTAGTGCACTGTTTTGTTTCTTTTCGTACCATCAATTTAATACTAAACTTCAATGCAAATCCACAAATTTTACTCGGTTATATTCTATTAAAACACTACATAAGTATCTAATTATACAAATACGTCAAAGACTAAAGTTACAAGGTCTGATGTTGAAAAATAGCAAGAAACCCTAATAGGCACGGTCGCACCTCGTTTTGGCACGGTCGCGCGACTTGCTTTAGAACGATCGCGCCCAGTGCCTTGGCACGGTCGCGCCTAGTTTGGGCACGGTCGCGCCTAATAACAGTCGAAACGTAAATACCGTTTTAATCACCCGATCGTTGAGCTCCGTAACCGTCCTACACTTCATTCTCATTAACGAATGCAATAAACCTTTCAATTACACGAAACATCTCGGATTAATTCAATCAATCTCAAAAAAATCTCTTAGCCATTTAAAGAAAACACAAATTCTTTCTTTCGGTCTAAATTATCGCAACCAAGCAGCAGATTCACGCTACTCATTCCTCACTAAAACTGCTGGACTCTCTGGTTTAGCCGGGATTGCAGCAGAAGACGCCGGAAGCCATCCGCATCGCCGCGGAACTCTTTTCTATCGATCACTATCCATACATCGTCCTCCCAGGTAATTGAAACTCCATACTCGTTCGTTTCAGTTCACGGATCAAAAGCCCCATATTAATTTGGGCTTTCATTATGGAAATCATCTCGAACCGATCCTAAGTTCCTTTTCAAAATAACGTAATCAAACCCGACTCTGGACATGTTTTTAATACAATTAAAGTAACATAATAGTCTTGAAATAATCTAATGGGTGAAAGCCCTATGATTTCCAACCCTGTATTATAGGATTTAGTCAATTCGTTCCTGATTTGGAACAGACGCGGTCGCGCTAATCTTCTAGCGCGGTCGTGCCTCATGAGACGCGGTCGTGCCGACTACCAGAGCGGTCGTGTTCTCCTGTCCAGACCCAATCATGCCTTTTGGCTAATCTCAGTCGTGTCTTAGAATCATAGACACGATCGTGTCTGGCCAAGGCACGGTCGTGCCTAATGATTTAGTTAGTTAAGCCCTCTGTTTGATCAACACGGTCGCGCCTTGACTAGCATGGTCGCGCCCGTGGTGCGAGCACGATCGTGCCCTTCCCAGGCACGGTCGTGTGTGAGTTAATTTTTGGCAGAATTATAATTTTATATATTTTTCAGACAATAAATATTTCTGATTAAATTACAAAATAAAAATAGTTGATTTTTATAAAAATGCATTTAATCCTATTTAGAAAGATCAAATATTTAATCTTGGAATAAATAGAAAATTATTTATTTAAAGTTTATAAAAATTAAATTTACAATTATTTCAAAACCTTTCATAAAAAAAGTATTTAAATGGTTAAGTTATATTTTATAAATAAATAAATAAAATAATGATTATTTATTTACTTTATATTTAAACAAAGACATTTATTTATTTACACTTAATTACATTTAACACTTACAATATTTTCACAAACGATAATTATTTAATCTACTTAATTAATTATTCAAACTCAAACCTTAAACAAAATACTTCAAAAATGTTTATTTCAAAACCTTATATTTTATTCAATACTTTTAAGTACAAATCAATGGCCTTATACACAAATTCAAATTCAACTTTAAACTTAAACTTTTGTGCACACTATTGATACAATACGCATTACACACTAGGTTAGCTTGTGCATTTCAAGGATCCTTATTCTACCTAGTATCTTTGTTAGCTACTCCTTCAAACCAAGTGAGTATACATAGCCCCTTTTACTCTTTTACATTTTTGGGGTGAAACATGAACACTACTCAAATTACATGTTTACATTTACACAAACAACACAAGTGCAAATCCTATTTACATTCCGGTGTGCAAATTTGAGCTTTATGCCCGAGTGCTATGTGTGCTAACTTTTGTGAACACTTATGTGCAATCATTAACTATTCAAGCCGACGGTTTTCAATGATAGATCTATTGAGTCTGACAAACCCACCTAGATTGGGGTGATTCCGACAACACAATTTTTCATGCTAGTTACAAAGGTTTGATTGTACTTGGTTACACAATAGCTGCTCCCCATAAATGCCTTATTTATCATGTTATGTAAGGATTTGTTTTACAACTATATGCTATCTATATACAAACCTGTGTTATACTCACCAACTTTTTAGTTGACTTTATTTTATTCATGTTTCAGGTTCTAATGTGTGAGATTGATCAAGATGTGCTACACATAGGCTTGGACTTAGTTAATTTAAATAGAAGAACTCTATGTATTTCAATTTTGTTCTATCTTGGATTTGGTTTTGTTTGAATATTTGAAATGAAATTTGACGATTAATATATTTCAATTTAGTCAACCTTGTGCTGATGAACAGTCTACATTTCCCGCCCCGATGATTCCGCCATCGGTCGGGGTGTGACACTAAGAATTGACATCCACCAGAAGTTGACTTTCTGTCAAGGTTACAACCGCCATAATCTGAATCAAGGTAGGCTTTGAAGTCGAATGACTGCTGCTTAGAGTACCAAAGGCCTAATTAGGGTTTCCCTTTCAGGTATTTGAAAATTCTCTTCATGGCTATCATATATGACTCCTTCAGTTGACACTGAAACCTTGAGCACAAGCACACGACAAACATTATATCGGGTCTTGAAGCTGTGAGATACATAAGTGATCCGATCATCCCACGGTATAATATGCTATCTACATCATTTCCATCTTTGTCAGGATGCAGACCATGATTGACTGGGATAGGTGTGCCATAAGTACTGCTATCATTCATCATGTACTTTGACAAGATGTCCTGCACATACTTGGTTTGATGGAGGTAAATGCCATCCTCTCTTTGACTGACTTGCAGACCCAGGAAGAATGACAATTCACCCATATTACTTATTTCAAACTTGGACTTCATCACCTGCTCGAATTCCCTACACATCCCTTCATTAGTAGATCCAAAGATAATGTCGTCGACGTATACTTGTACAAGAAGAATGTCACCTCCTGCTTTCCTATTGAAGAGGGTTGAGTCAATCTGTCCACGGTCGAAACCATTAGACAGTAAGTGCTTAGATAATGTCTCATACCATGCCCGCGGTGCTTGATGAAGACCATAAAGTGCTTTGTCGAGCTTATACACTTTATTGATATTATGCGGATCTTCAAAACCGGGAGGTTGAGTGACATAGACCTCTTCATGAACTTTACCATAAAGGAAACACTCTTCACATCAAGTTGATGGATCTTGAAGCCGACATATGTGGCATAAGCCAAGAACAGTCGAATGGCCTCAATTCTAGCAACTGGGGCATATACTTCCGTGTAATCCAAGCCCTCTTGCTGATAAAAACCCTGAACAACCAACCTTGCTTTGTTCTTCACAACAACATGACGATCAACCGTCTTGCATTTGAACGCCCATCTGGTTCCAATTGGCTGAAAGCCTTTTGGCAAGTCAACCAAATCCCACACGTGTAATGTTTGGAATTGAGACAATTCATCTTGCATCGCCTCAATCCAGCAGTTGTCAGTGAGAGCCTCCTTCACATTCTTTGGCTCTAACTAGGACACGAATGCAGCATGCAGACATGTTTCCATGACACCAGTGTCAACTATCTCTGTGTAAAGACTGGTGTTCTTAGTGATGGTTTGATGACGAGTCTGAACACAGGCATAAGGATCACCAATAATGTTGTCGATTCGATGATTCCTATGAACTCTCGTCTCCGGTACAGTCGGTTCCTGAATTTCTGGATCAAGATTCGTGCTTAACTCCCCCATTTTCTGTGTTCTAGGGGAAGAAGATTCAATGTTAATTGGATCAACTGGAGCTTCATTTCCTATAGTTGTGTTAGGATTAGCTTGAGCGTCATTTCCAACAACAAGAACATCTTCACTGTTATCACTGTCATGAGTTCCAGATGCAGATGCAGCATTGGAATCAGGAGTTACAATTGGTACAGTAGCACAAGTAGAGAAGCTGGAGTCATTGTCGCCACCCAATAATTCATAAACATTTGCGGCGTCAACTGTAGATAGATCAGGAAGATTGAATGACTTGAATAGCGCATAATAATCAAAACCCCAAGCTGGACCTGTTGGTTCGGGTGGAATGCTGTGTTTACTGCAATCCACTTCAAACCATTCCTCGACATTACGAGTTCCTATGTTGTACACTCTCTTGCAAGGCGAGTTGGCAACGTATCCTAAGAAGATACCTTCCACCGCTTTTGCATGAAACTTAGACTGGCGGTCTTTGTACTGTAGCAACAAGGAACAGGGACTACCAAAAGGAACTAGGTAATCAAGATTGGGAAGTCTATTGTTGATCAACTCGTAACAAGTCTTGTTGTGCCTCTTCACAACCAGAACTCTGTTTAAGACGTGACAAGCTGTATTAACGGCTTCTGCCCAGAAAGTGACAGGAAGCTTTGCATCCGACAGCATAGTCCCTACAGTCTCAATCAGTGTTCTGTTCTTCCGTTCAGCAACTCCATTCTGCTGAGGCGTGTACAGCGCGCTGAATTCGTGACGGATCCCTTTCTTGAGACAGAAAAGCTCCATCAAATTATTCTTGAACTCAGTTCCGTTGTCGCTCCTTATCCTTCTAACTTTCAGCTTGCAAAGAGATTCCATGCACAGGACCAAGTATTGAAGAATATCAGCAGTCTCGTCTTTAGTACCTAAAAAATGCACCTAAGAAAAACGTGAGAAATCATCAGTTGCAACCAGACCGAACGACTTACCTCCAATACTCCTGATACTTATGGGGCCAAACAGATCCATGTGTAATAGCTCCAAAGGGGTATCAATAGAGTTTTGGAGCTTGGGCTTGTGAGACTTCCGTTGTTGTTTGCCCTTTTTACAAGGCATACAGTCATCTGCAACGGTAAATATCAGCTTAGGAACCCCGGTTACCAAACCGTTTCGGACAAGATGATTCATTTTACGATACGAAATATGTCCGAGTTTCCTATGCCACAAGATGGAGTCGAGATCCGTCGCTTTTGTAAGCAAACAAGTAGCAACTGATGAGGTGGTTGTTGCCACGCTCATATCGATCTGATAGGTGTCGTTTGTTCTTGGCGCTCTCATCAGGATCCAATCTTCGGGACCTTCAAAACCGGGTTTGAGAATCAGGCATTCTGACTTGTCAAACATCACCAAGTACTCCTTATCACACATTTGGGAGACACTCAAAAGGTTATGCTTCAGCTGCTCCCAGAAATTGACATTGTCAAAGCTGACACAACCGTTCGAAACCACGCCTTGACACGTGATGTTGCCGCCTTTTTCTCCGGCAAAGGCCACATAGTCGCCTCTGAATGGTTTAACGTCTTGAAGCAAGGCCATGTTTCCTGTCATGTGCCAGGAGCATCCACTATCTACATACCAACAGTTAGAGATAGTCCCCTTCGAACATCCCTGCACGAGTCACAAAAGATTAGTTAGATTTGGAGACCCAAGCCATTGTGGTCTTGGGTCGTCCATCCTTTTCAAAATAAACTACTTCCTTTAGCTCACAGTCGTGATGACTGTTCAAAATTGATGAATCTTTAAAAGAATTAGAATTGGGAGATTGAGAATTTTTGGATTTGGCAGTCCAGAATCTCTTCTGTTTCTTAACCGGAACAAGAGACTTAGATTCAACAACAGTAGGTGAACTTGTGGAAGCTTTACCTGATTGAACCGAAGTCAGCTGTTCCAGGTTTCTCAACCTCTTGTTTCTTCTTCTTCTTCTCTGTGGCTTTGAGAGTCTCGCCACAGGTTTCTCACCAGTGCGTGTACTACCGGAGGTAGGTACACAAGGTACAGCAGGTTGCGTTACCTTTCTTGAAACAGATGGTTTAGCTTCAGATTTGGTCTTAGGCTTTACCATCAGTTTGACTGGTGGTTTCACCACATTTTGTTTTGGATTTTTGGGAGCTTTCACTGGTGGCGACCTGAGGATAACAGCTAGTTGTGGAACAACATGTTGTTTCCCTTGGTACTTAGAAGGACAGTTCACAATCATGTGACCAACCAAGCCACAGTGAAAACAATTTCTCTTGTCTACATAAGTTCTCTTGTAAGGCTCATTAGATCTGACCTTAGATAACTCAGCATTATGAGAAGGAGGAGTTGGTTTATGAACATTAGTCTGAACGTTTACAGTTTGGTTTTTGGGAGTATAATATTTTTCCAAATTTTCTTTATACCCAAGCCCATAATGAGCTGAAAAAGCTTCTTTCTTTGCTTGGTTAAGACTTTTATACCCCCCATAAAGCATTACCTTTAGATTATAATTTGTTTCAATGATATCGGGTTCAGTTAAAATGCAATTATCACCATTAGTGATAACGTTTTTCTTTACCTTTTGTTCAGTCAACAACTCCTCAGATACTACTCCTTCAGGGCAAGAGTTAACTGACCCGTCCTCAGAAGCAGTAACGAACTCCTCACTTGATGTGGAGTTAGCCTTACTAGAGGATTCATCCTTTTTAGGGGAATCATCCTTATCAGAGGACTCATCTAGACAAGTGAGATCAATGTCTATTAAGCTATTGACAAACTTCCCGCTCACTGGTGGAGGAATGGCATTAGTACTCAAACCTAACCCATTCAGTTTTCTCACTACTGATTCGTAGTGTTCCACCACAAAGCGAGAGTTTTTCAACTTCTCATTAGCACATTTTAACTGCAAGATCTCATTTTACAGTTTGTTGATTTCATTGTTCCGTTTTTCCAACCCCCTGTATACAACGTCTAAGTGAAGCTGTTGATCGCTTATTTTTATAGAATATTCATATTTTTCTAAAATCAACGTTTCAATAGAATCTTTAAAACGTTTTTCATTTTCTTTATAGTTTAGAGTTGCCAAACATTGGGGTTCGATTTTGTCTTGGAGCCTAGAATTTTCAAGTTTTAGCCCTAGACATTTAGAACATGAAATAACAGAGAAAGGGTTAGAATCTAACTCAGACGATGAACTTGTTGCTTCTCCAATGGCCATGAGAGCAACAGCAGTGGTCGTCTCCTCTTTATCAGCTACAGGTGTAGGTCCCTAAATCGGTGTGTGACGGATCTCTAGACTCGCGGTACGACACGGTGATAACGTGCGGAATCCATGATCAACGTGCTCGTGTAACTCAATCAACAACAACGGTGTAAATAAACTCTTTGTATTTCCACCACAATATCAGGTTACAAGATTCACATAATTCTCTCTGGTCTACTCTGATATCGTCTCTTCTATCTTCTTTCTGTTTCACAGACTCTGTTCTGTATTTATAAACTACTGTTCTGCACCAGGCGAACTTAACAAGTTCGCCTAAAAGTTGCTTAGGAGAACTTATTAAGTTCGCCTATAATAGGCTAAGCGAACTTATTAAGTTCGCCTCTGATAGACTAAGCGAACTTAACAAGTTCGCCTCTAATAAACCAGGCGAACTTATTAAGTTCGCCTCTAATAGGCTAGAGTTCGCCTCTCTATGAACTTATACAGAATTTTATCAACAGTTACAAAACATGTCCTAACAGACTCCCCTATAACTGTTGCTAACAATTCTATCAATTACAAGTCAAAGACTCTAAGACTAAGACATAATATCTTCAAGCTCGTTGTCACCAGAATATGCTCCAACAGACTCCCCCTTGACAACAGCTTCAGAAGATTGTCACCAGTCTTCATATATCATCAAACACACTGTAGTCTTCGTCTTGTTCATCTGCACACTCTCTTTCTATTTCTAGAAGAAAACTTGGGAGAAGGACCCCTTGTCAACTTCTGTCTGGAATTTTCAGTTTTTGCAAAGGAGAACAACTAAGAATAACCAACAATTAAGATTTCCATGGAAACTGAAAAAATAAAATCTTTTTGGTTTTTCTTTGTATAAACTGAAATGTAAAATACAAAATCACATCTTTTTGGTCAAACATCACGGGTAAGAAGATCATATCAGTAAAAACAATGCATCAATCACACATTTTGGAAATAAAATCCATATAATATCAAATGGTATCCTATGTCATTCTTTCAAGCCTTGACCAATCAAACCAATATCTTTCAAGATTATCACACTCTATCTTTTCAAGACTTTCATATTGCATGTTATGATACGCGATAAACATTCAAAGAAAATAGGATCAGGCTATGACACACAAATTCAAATTGTCAATATTATAAGATTTGAAACTAAAGCATCTCATTCCCACTTTCTTGTGAGTTAAGGTACCATTTAAGTATGAAATACAACGTGTACCCCACTAATATGCCAACAAAAAGTAAATGCACTATCTTCAAGACATATGAGATTTTACTAAAGATTATCCGAATTTCCAGAATGAGGAGACATCACTTAGCACATGAATAGCAGAATCCAAATTGGATTGTATAAGATTCAATGTGATTCAGAATCGAATGATTCAATGTTTTGGCTTATATATGTGGAATCATAAGATTCAGGTACGTGGATCCAATTGTTATCTGGATTATGAATTCAATGGAATCAGTAAAGATGATTTATCAATATGATCCAAGGGCTAGTATATGTTTGACAGATGTTGTCAAGTACATATCTTGATTATACTTCAAATTGCATGCTTTTCGGGACATGGGCACTGAAGCAAATCGAATGAATAGTGCTAAGGACATAACCCGAAACTGATCTCATAGGAAAATCTTTATTAAAAGCTATTATTCTTTATCTGATAGTGATCTTTAACACACACACCCAGGCATAAAATGGGTTCAAATTACAGTTGTAACATATGCAATTATGTTTTCACACTACTAATGGTTCAGTGACGCTTTTAGTCTACTGACAATTCAAATTATATGCATACACAACACTATCATTTCCTATTTGTGTAGTCTCTGAAGTTTAGATCAACACATATACTTCAGATATATTAACATAAAGCACCAACCAGTTAATCTAAGGTCATGTGTGAAAGAACATCTACTGATGTACTATCATCTCTTCTTTAACTTCAAGTAATGTCGATTTTAACTTTTTCAATTTGTTTGGATTATTTTTCAAAATCATTTTCAAAGAAAGTAAAACAAACGAAAATAAAATCTTCCATGAAAACATTTTATGAAAAACATTTTACTTGGTTACTCAGGATTAAGCAAGTCAATCAATTAAAAACTCAAACCGATGTAATCCTGTAATTGAATGCCTTTGCCTTTTGACACCAACACAGTTATGTACTCCTCCTGTCCTGTAGACTCCCTCTCAACTAGTTAAATGGTTGCATCAAAGACTTTATGCTCACCATCGTCATCCTAAGTTTCAGGTTATCATTTGGACTATGTAAAACTCTTTCCAAAACATTGTGTGTGACATATTCTCCCCCTTGAGCATCAAGTCGTTGAATCAAATAGATTTCTCAGTTATCAATAACTCTTTACTCTCTACAGATGTCATTCCCTGTCATGTGCTAAGAACCACCACTATCAACAACCAAAATGGTATTAATAGTCCATCTTGATAAATCCTGCACAACTAACAAGAAACATTAATTTGAAATTAGGACCCAAGCCATGGTAGTCATGGGTCGTCCATCTGTATCAAAATAATAAACCTCACTCCATTCACAATCGAATCTCTCATCAATTTTTGGAGATTGTTCCGACGAGTCAGAAACAGAAACTTTAGATTTCCAAACATACTTCTTTTCATTAAGTTTTTTTGCTTAAAATGTGAAATTTTTGAACATTTTCTTTCATTTGAAAATTGATTTGATTGTGAAAACTCTTGTTGTTCTAAAAGTTTTCGCAATCTTCTGTTTCTCCTTCGTCTTTGAGTTCTAGAAAGCCTAACCTCAGATTTTGAATTACCATTTGATATATCACGAGGTTTAACTACATTTTGGTTAACATAAGGCTTACCATGAGTTCTTACCTTTTCTGGAGTAACATGTCGGTTACCTTTGGCTTTGTGAGGACAAGCAATCCGAATATGACCAACAATACCACAGTAAAAGCAAGATCTCGTCTCACGATGATCTATCATATAAGGAATCTTCACACGATAAGATGCACTTGAAGAAGATTTTGAGACGGAACAAACTTTTTCTCAACAGGTTTTGATTCAGGCTTCATCTTCTCAGGAACTACATGCTTCTTTACTTTATTTTTGTAAGGACAATTCACCACAATGTGTCCCATCTCATTACAATGAAAACATGTACGCCAGTCTTTATAATCTCTGACAAATGGAACTCTCCTTGAATTAGAAGAACTTCCAAATGTATAATTTCCAGATGAATTAGAATCAACCTTTGAGTCTTCTTTCTTAACAGCTTTCGGTATCCCTTCTACCTTAGCTTCATCAAAATATTCATCATCACTCTCATCAGAATACACCATATCTTCACCTGTGACCGGATTCACTTTCAACACAGTCTTAGGATCTAAATCCTCATTATTTATAATCTCAGGTGTAGCAGAATAATTTCCGTTGAATGGTGGAGGAACATAGCCAATACCACTAGTTCCCTTCCTCTCTTCAGTATTATCATGATAATATCCTAATATGAATGATGAATTTCCAAAGCTTTCTAACTTTCTGTGTAATCCGATTCCCTCTGCTTTAGATTCAGCTAGTTCCTTATCTTTCTCAACAAGATCATTATTTCTTTTCTCAATTACTGCAAAGGACATATCCAGGTGATATGCCTGCTCTTTGATCTTTAAAGTCAGAGAATTTAGATCCCTCTTCAGTGATTCTATTCTCTTAATACACACATTCTCATTATCCTTCAATTTATGATTTACCGTGTGCATCGATTTCATATCACAAATGAGGTTTACGTTGTCATCCATAACCCTCATCATTTTATCCTTAACTGAAACACAGTTAGAACAAAATGTTTTAGAGTTAGAAAATACCTCAGGTTTTACTTTTAAAGAAGATGCACCAGGAGCCATGAAAACGTCATCATCAGCTTCACCCTTTTGATCAACAATGACAGGCTCAACATCAGTGTCTGATACACTCATATCATCTTCAACTGTCTAGAAGCTTACTTCAGTCTCTACATCACTCTCGATAGACTGAGTACTTTCACCAGATCTAATACTCTCACTATCACTTAACTCGGTAGAAGAATCACTTTCAGAAACATTCTGCTTTACTACTTCTTCTTTGATCAAGACCACAAACGCTTGAGTAGTAGCTTCACCCTTTTTCTTCAAAGCTTCCCATAGTTCTCTTGAAGTTGGACACTTCCCGAGACTATGAATTATTTCTTTTGGTAAAGACATCGTTAAAGTTTCACACGTTTTCATCTCTCGATCAAACTTCTGCTTTTCTAGTTTTCTAAGAGCTGTCACTGGTTTAGGAACATCATAATATCTCATATAGTCATAAGTAGGATGCACATATCCTTCAAATATGGATGTCCAAAAGTTTTCATCAGTTTCTAATACGAACTGTTCGAAACCGGACTTTCCAGCTACGAAAATCTGATATGCACAAAAGACTTGGTGGCATCGTTCCAACCTCATTATCATTACATGAAATTGACATTTTGAATTTTTTGCGAAAATATCCAGAAAAAATTTCCCGCCAAAATACTCTTTTTAAAAAAATTCAAAAATTCAAAATTTCAAAAATGATTCAAAACGACCATATAAACTTTCCCTAAAAAATTTGGACAAGAAGAATTTTCCCGCCAAAATACTTTTTTTTTGTTTTTATTTATTATTTTTTTTTATGAACACTAGCTAAGTTCACCTGATACTGTACAAGCGAACTTGCGAACTTAATAAGTTCGTCTCAGAGACACCCAAGCGAACTTAATAAGTTCGCTTAAACCAGAATTCAAAAATCTGATCAAGTTCGCCTAAAATAATGTAACATCTCGGAATTTAGTATTCATATTTCAATGCAATGTAATGCAATTTCAAATTCAATGTTCGTGCACTGCCTTATTATTTTGCTTACCTTAAACGAAATGCAATGATTCAATACAAATTCGCAAGTTTTACTCGATTATATACATTTAAACACTATACAATAAACTATTTTATTCAAACTCATCGAACCTGAAAAGTCAAGGACTAAAGTTGAAAAATGTCAAGAAACCCTAGTCTAGCACGGTCGTGCTTCGTCCTAGCACGGTCGCGCCAAGTGCTTTAGCACGGTCGCGCGACCTGCTTTGGAACGATCGCGCCCGGTGCCTACGCACGGTCGTGCCATATTTAGGCACGGTCGCGCCTGTGAAACAGCTGAAGCGTAACTGCAATTTTAATCGTCCGATTGTTCGAATTCATAACCGTTTTACGTTATACTTTCAAAATAATACTACCAATCATTTCTTTTTCGACCAAATAACCAAAATTCGTTCAACTCAAAGGATTCTCTCTCAAATATTTCCATGGAAACTCTCTCAAGCAATTCGATCCAAGTTCTCTCAAATCCAGCATCATCGTCACGCCATCCGATCTCTCCTGAAGCTACGGAACCGTTGAAACAGTCGGGATCACATCAGAAGACGCCGGGGCTCAATCCCGCCGTCACCGGAACTCCCTCTCCATCGTTCTCTATCGATTCGCTTCTATTCAGGTTAATTGAATCCTCTAAATTATTCATTCCAGTATCTAAATCAAAAGCCCTTTATTAATTTGGGTTTTCAATTCGTAAATCTGTCTGAATCAGAAACCATGTTTTATTTAAAATAATTTAATCGAATCCACTGTTAAAAATGTTGTTAATACAATTAAAATATCCTAAAAGACTCGTAATATCCCATTAATCAAAAGCCCTAACAATTCCAGCGTTTAAAATACAAGCATTTGTCAATTCGTGTCTGATTTGGAAGAGACACGATCGCGCTAATCGTCTAGCGCGGCCGTGCCTCATAGAGCGCGGTCGTGCCGACTAGCAGCGTGGGCGTGTCCTCCTGTCCAGACCTTGTCATGCCCTCTGGGCTAGTCTCTGTTGTGTCTAAAGATCATAGACACGACTGTGCCGGGCCAAGGCACGGTCGTTTCTGTTGACTTGTCTAGATTGTGCTCCTGTTAATCAACCCGGTCGCGCCCGTGGCTTGAGCACGATCGTGCCCTTCCGAGGCACGGTCGTGTGAGATTCAGAACTTTTATCAGAATTATAATTTTATATATTTTAATCAGTAAATGTTTCAAATTTTATAAAAAATATGTTTTATGTATTTAAAAATGGATTAAAAGTTTAATTTTGGCATAAATATAATTTATTTAAAAGTTTATGAAAAATAAATTCATATTTACTATCTTACACTTAAATGATATTTTAAATAATTAAGTTACAAAATTTATAAATAAATAAGATAATGATTATTTATTTAATTTACATTTTAAATCAAACTTATTTATTATTTATACTTAATTACAATTAATATTTACATTATTTCATAAACTATAATTATATATTTATTCAATTATTCAATTCAAACCTAATCAAATTATTTTGAAAATATTTTACTTCAAACTCTATATATTTTATTCAATACTTTTTAAATACAAATCAATAGTTTTATACACAAGTTCAACTTTCATTTTAGACTTAAACCTTATGCATCTATTTGATTCAATACACATTACTCTTTAGGTTAAATAGTGCATTTCGAGAATCATATTTGCTATCTATAATATTTGTTAGCTACACTTCCATACCAAGTGAGTATTCACAACCCCTTTTACTCTTTTACACTTTTAGGGTGGAACATGAACTCTATACGCATTACACATTTACATTTACACAAACAACACAAGTGCAAAAATCCTATTTACATACATGTGTGCAAAATTTGAGCTTTGTGCCCGATTGCTAGGTGTGCTAACCTTTGTATGCTCTTATGTGCAATCATTAACTATACAAGCCGACGGTTTTCAATGATAGATCTATTGAGTCTGACAAACCCACCCATGGTGCGCGGTGATTGAAACCGACAACACATTTGTTTTGCATGCTAGTCACAAGGTTTGGTTGTACATGGTTACACAATAGCTGATCCCCATAAATGCCTTATTTTATCATGTTTTGTAAAGGATTTGTTTTCAACTATATGCTATCTACATACAACTGTGTTATACTCACCAACTTTTTAGTTGACTTTATTTTATTCATGTTTCAGGCCCCAATATGTGAGATTGATTCAAGACGTGTTCAACATAGGATTTGGACTTAGCAATTTAAATCAAGAACTTTATGAATTGTTTTATGTTTCTTGTTGAATTTGGTTTGTACTTGGATTATTTGTAATGGAAATTTAACTTTAATATATTTCAATTTAGTCAACCATGTGCTATGAACAGTCTACATGTCCCGCCCCGATGATTCCGCCATTGGTCGGGGTGTGACAGATTGGTATCAGAGCCTTGGTTATAGGGAATTAGGTTATTAGACACCTTGACCAAGACTATAACTTTAGGTCACCCACTTATACTATGCTTCATGATTTTTGTGCTATGTGTTACATACTATGTGCTATATGTTATATGTTGCATGCTTAATATGATTACTTATTATTTCATTTTGATGACTTATGTGTTTTAAATCCATGACTTATTAGGATATTCTTAATAATTAAATAAATAATATCCTTTCCTATATTCTAAAACCTCATAATATTCCTATTTTCTTTTCTATCTTTATCCTTTCTAAGCATGTGGAAAATTCTTGAAGAAAAAATCTCTAAAATTTTTTATTTCTTCGTTAAGGTTTTTAAACTTGTTAAATTATTTGAGGACGCGTGCAATCTGGAAGGGTGACACCTGTATTTTAGGTTTTCTGTCTAGGAAAGCATTTCCTGGGAATTTTCGAGATGAGTGTTTACTTATAAGCTAAAGCATGTCTCCTTGAAAAATTATATAAGTTTAAATTAACCTTAATGTGCCATAGTATTCAAGTGATTTTGTCACTTTTGAGTACAATCCAAACTATGAATATCTATTTTTTATTTTATTTTGTTATCTCATTCTATTAAATCCTAGCAATTATCATAAGTTCTTACAATCTTTTCTTGTCTTGTGAAAATCTGTAGAATGCCTCCTCGTCGTGCTCGCGCAACCAACGCCAACACCGACATTGCTGCTATTCTCACCCAATTGGTGACACAACTCACCCAAGCCAATGGCGCCACCAATGGCAACAATGGTGGAAATGGAAGCAATAGTGGTAATAATGGTGGAAATGGTGGAAATGGTGGTAACAATCCATCTCAATGCACCTTCAAGCACTTCAACTCGTGCAATCCCCTAAAGTTCTATGGTACCGAAGGAGCTACTGGACTCCTTCAATGGTTCGAAAGCATTGAGAATACCTTTCTCAATAGTGACTGTCCCGACAACCTCCGTGTTCGTCATGCTACAAGTGTCCTACAAAAACGGGCACTTACTTGGTGGAATGGGGAGAAAAGAAATAGGGGTGTTGATGTAGCTATGGCCTTACCTTGGGATGAGGTCAAAAGGCTTATGACCGAGGAGTTCTGTCCTAGAAATGAAGTGAAAAAGTTAGAGGCTGAATTTTGGGATCTTGCCCAAGATAGTGGTGAAAACTTGGCTTATACGACTCGGTTCCATGAGTTGAGTCTTCTAGTGCCCCACATGGTCACTCCTTTGTCCCGTTGTATAGAAAAGTATATTGGTGGGCTACCAAGACAAATCCAAGATACTGTCTTAGGTAGAAATCCTGCTACTCTGGAGGATGCTATTCGTCTAGCCGCTACCTTAACTGATAATCATGTGAAAGCTGGAACTCTTACCAAAAAGGGTTCTAAGAAAGTTTCTAAAACCGTAACCCCTCCTACCCACAACAAAGAAGCCACAACTGAACCCTCTCGCAATAACAAAAAGAGGAAAGTTAGAAATTTTGCTGTGGTTACTCCTGCTATTCCCGTTAATCAAGTTGCACCCGTAGTTCAAGCACCGGCCAAAAAGCCATATGTTGGGATCTACCCTCTTTGTGCCACCTGCAATTATCATCATCCTCAAAATATCCCATGTCGCCTTTGTACTTATTGTGGGAGATATGGTCATACAGTTAGTGTTTGTAGGACCAAAGCTCTTACGGGCCAAGTCAACCCTCCAAACCGAACCGTACCTCAAGTGGCTAACCAAGGTACTCCCGCCATTGCTAATGGGCGTGCTTGTTATGAGTGTGGTGACCCGAACCATTTTCGTGATCAATGTCCAAGACTTGCAAATGCTAGACAAGGTGGAGCTCGTGGGCGTGCGTTCAACATAAACGCCAACGAAGCTCAAGCCAACAATGACGTGGTTAATGGTACGTTCCTTGTTAATAGTCAATATGCCTCCATTTTGTTCGATACCAGTGCCGATAAAAGTTTTGTGTCACTTAATTTTGAGCCTTTACTTGCAAAGACATGATCCCAATTAGAGAAAACCTTCACCGTTGAAATAGCAAATGGTGACTCCCTTACCATTGAGTCTATTATTTATGATTGCTCCTTAGAACTAAATGATCATTCATTCCCATTCAACCTTGTTCCAATGCCACTAGGAAGCTTTGATATTATCATAGGTATGGATTGGCTATCAAATCATCATGCCGAAGTCATTTGCTTTGAAAAGTGTATCCGAATTCCGCTACCATCGGGAGAAACCTTAAGGGTTTTTGGTGAAAAGCCTTGCAAGGGATTTAAGTTGATGTCGTGTACTACCGCTCAAAAGTACTTACGAAAGAAGTACATTGCTTTCTTAGCTCATATTGTTCAAAAGGATGTCAAGGAGAAGAGTATCCAAGACATTCCGATCATTCGGGATTTCCCCGAAGTTTTTCCTAAGGATTTATCCGGTCTTCCTCCCGTTCGTCAAGTAGAGTTCCGTATTGATCTTATACCTGGAGCAAACCACGTTGCTAGAGCTCCTTATCGTCTTGCACCTTCCGAAATGCAAGAGCTTGCAAGTCAACTTCAAGAACTCTCCGATAAAGGTTTCATTCGCCCAAGTCATTCACCGTGGGGTGCACCCGTCTTATTTGTTAAGAAGAAGGATGGATCATTTCGCATGTGCATTAACTACCGCGAACTTAATAATCTTACTATCAAGAACCGTTATCCTTTGCCTAGAATCGATGATCTATTTGATCAACTTCAAGGTTCTACTTGTTTCTCAAAGATTGATCTTCGATCCGGTTATCATCAGCTCCGAGTTCAAGAAGATGACATTCCTAAGACTGCTTTTCGAACAAGGTATGGTCATTACGAGTTCATGGTTATGCCTTTCGGGCTAACCAATGCACCCGCAGTTTTCATGGATCTCATGAATCGTGTGTGCAAACCGTACCTTGATAAATTCATGATCATTTTTGTTGATGATATCTTAATCTATTCCAAGACTAAAGCCAACCATGAAGAACACCTTAGATTGGTTTTGGACCTCTTGAGAAAAGAACAACTATATGCCAAATTTTCCAAATGCGAATTTTGGCTAAAAGAAGTTTAATTTCTTGGTCACATCGTCAACGACAAGGGTATTCATGTTGATCCTGCTAAGATTGAAACAGTTAAGAATTGGAATGCCCCGAAGACTCCTACCGAAGTTCGTTCATTTCTTGGTCTTGCGGGTTATTATCGTCGTTTCATCTCAAACTTCTCAAAGATTGCTGTCCCTCTTACCTCTCTGACCCACAAGGGTAAGACTTATGAATTGGGACCGAAGCAAGAAGAAGCTTTCCAAACCCTCAAGCAAAAGTTGTGCAATGCTCCCATATTGACTCTCCCCGATGGAAATGATGATTTAGTTGTCTATTGTGATGCTTCTAACCAAGGTCTTGGTTGTGTTCTCATGCAACGAGGCAAAGTAATCGCTTATGCATCTAGGCAACTCAAAGTTCATGAGAAGAATTATACGACGCACGATCTCGAGTTGGGTGCAGTCGTATTCGCGTTAAATATTTGGAGACATTACCTATATGGCACGAAATGTGTGGTATTCACCGACCACAAAAGTCTTCAACATATCTTCAACCAAAAAGAACTCAATATGAGGCAACGACGTTGGGTCGAACTCCTTAACGACTACGACTGCAAGATTCGTTACCATCCCGGCAAAGCGAATGTTGTAGCCGATGCTTTGAGGAAAGGACCATGTTATGCTTCATTGTGTATTCGAACCAATATTCAAACCCGTATCTTAGAAGCTCAACACATCTCGGTAACCGAGGGTAACATGTATGAAGAAATGTCGTGTGGTGTTGAACTTCTTTATGAATCAAAGCTCAATGGCTTACTTTATTACTTGAACCGTATTTGGATTCCCGATCGCGACGATCTCCGTACATTTCTCATGAACGAGGCTCATAAGACTCGTTATTCTATTCATCCTGGTGCGGATAAAATGTAACTAGATCTTCGCCAACTTTATTGGTGGCCCGGTATGAAGAAAGACATTGCTCTTTATGTGGCCAAATGCTTAACCTGTTCCAAAGTCAAAGCCGAACATCAACGTCCATCTGGGCTACTCGAACAACCATAAATTCCCGTGTGGAAATGGGAGAATCTAGCTATGGATTTTATTACCATGCTCCCTCCCACCTCGAGTGGTTATGATAGTATTTGGGTGATCATTGATCGACTCACCAAATCTGCTCACTTCTTGCCTATACGTGAAGACTTCAAAGTGGAGAAATTAGCCCGAATTTACATTGATGAAATTGTGAGCTGTCATGGTGTTCCCTTGAACATAATATCCGATAGAGACCCTCGGTTCACTTCTCAATTTTGGCAATCTCTCCAAAAGGCTCTTGGTACTCGATTAGATTTGAGCACAGCTTACCATTCCCAAACTGATGGTTAAACCGAGCGAATAATCCAAACTCTTGAAGACATGCTTAGAGCTTGTGTAATCTATTTTGGTGGCAATTGGGATTCACATCTATCCCTCATTGAGTTTTCTTACAACAATAGCTACCACACAAGTATCAACATGGCTCCATTCGAAGCTCTCTATGGTCGCAAGTGTCGTTCTCCTATCTGTTGGAGTGAGATTGGTGAAGCACAAATCACTGGTCCCGAGTTAATTCAAGAAACATCTGACAAGATTATTCAAATCCGTGACAATATTCGAGTAGCGAGGAGTCGGCAAAAGAGTTATGCCGACAAACGTCGAAAACCCTTGGAATTCCAAGTCGGTGATCTTGTTCTTCTTAAGGTGTCTCCATGGAAGGGCGTGATCCGTTTTGGAAAGAAAGGCAAGTTAGCACCTCGCTATGTTGGTCCATTCAAGATCCTTGAAAGGATTGGGAAAGTGGCTTACAAGCTCGAGTTACCTCCATCTCTTGGCAATGTACATCCAACATTTCATATATCTAATCTGAAGAAGTGTCTCGCTGATGAAAATCTCCATATACCGCTTGACGACGTGCGCATTGATGAAACGATGCACTTCCTTGAGAAGCCGGTGGAAATTATGGATCGCGAGGTCAAACAGCTCAAGCGAAGTCGCATTCCTATTGTCAAAGTTCGTTGGGAATCTAAGCGTGGTCCTGAGTTCACTTGGGAACGAGAAGACCAAATGAAGCTCAAGTACCCTCATCTCTTTATTGATATTGTTGTAACCTCTAGCTAAATTTCGGGACGAAATTCTCTCAACATGGGGAGACTGTAACATCTCGGAATTTAGTATTCATATTTCAATGCAATGTAATGCAATTTCAAATTCAATGTTCGTGCACTGCCTTGTTATTTTGCTTACCTTAAACGAAATGCAATGATTCAATACAAATTCGCAAGTTTTACTCGATTATATACATTTAAACACTATACAAGAAACTATTTTATTCAAACTCATCGAACCTGAAAAGTCAAGGACTAAAGTTGAAAAATGTCAAGAAACCCTAGTCTAGCACGGTCGTGCTTCGTCCTAGCACGGTCGCGCCAAGTGCTTTAGCACGGTCGCGCGACCTGCTTTGGAACGATCGCGCCCAGTGCCTAGGCACGGTCGTGCCATATTTAGGCACGGGCGCGCCTGTGAAACAGCTGAAGCGTAACTGCAATTTTAATCGTCCGATTGTTCGAATTCATAACCGTTTTACGTTATACTTTCAAAATAATACTACCAATCATTTCTTTTTCAACCAAATAACCAAAATTTGTTCAACTCAAAGGATTCTCTCTCAAATATTTCCAAGGAAACTCTCTCAAGCAATTCGATCCAAGTTCTCTCAAATCCAGCATCATCGTCACGCCATCCGATCTCTCCTGAAGCTACGGAACCGTTGAAACAGTCGGGATCACATCAAAAGACGCCGGGGCTCAATCCCGCCATCACCGGAACTCCCTCTCCATCGTTCTCTATCGATTCGTTTCTATTCAGGTTAATTGAATCCTCTAATTTATTCATTCCAGTATCTAAATCAAAAGCCCTTTATTAATTTGGGTTTTCAATTCGTAAATCTGTCTGAATCAGAAACCATGTTTTATTTAAAATAATTTAATCGAATCCACTGTTAAAAATGTTGTTAATACAATTAAAATATCCTAAAAGACTCGTAATAACCCATTAATCAAAAGCCCTAACAATTCCAGCGTTTAAAATACAAGCATTTGTCAATTCGTGTCTGATTTGGAAGAGACACGGTCGCGCTAATCGTCTAGCGCGGTCGTGCCTCATAGAGCGCGGTCGTGCCGACTAGCAGCGCGGGCGTGTCCTCCTGTCTAGACCTTGTCATGCCCTCTGGACTAGTCTCTGTTGTGTCTAAAGATCATAGACACGACCGTGCCGGGCCAAGGCACGGTCGTGCCTGTTGACTTGTCTAGATTGTGCTCCTGTTGATCAACCCGGTGGCGCCCCGACTAGCGCGGTCGTGCCCGTGGCTTGAGCACGATCGTGCCCTTCCGAGGCACGGTCGTGTGAGATTCAGAACTTTTATCAGAATTATAATTTTATATATTTTAATCAGTAAATGTTTCAAATTTTATAAAAAATATGGTTTATGTATTTAAAAATGGATTAAAAGTTTAATCTTGGCATAAATATAATTTATTTAAAAGTTTGTGAAAAATAAATTCATATTTACTATCTTACACTTAAATGATATTTTAAATAATTAAGTTACAAAATTTATAAATAAATAAGATAATGATTATTTATTTAATTTACATTTTAAATCAAACTTATTTATTATTTATACTTAATTAAAATTAATATTTATATTATTTCATAAACTATAATTATATATTTATTCAATTATTCAATTCAAACCTAATCAAATTATTTCAAAAATATTTTACTTCAAACTCTATATATTTTATTCAATACTTTTTAAATACAAATCAATAGTTTTATACACAAATTCAACTTTCATTTTAGACTTAAACCTTATGCATCTATTTGATTCAATACACATTACTCTTTAGGTTAAATTGTGCATTTCGAGGATCATATTTGCTATCTAAAATCTTTGTTAGCTACACTTCCATACCAAGTGAGTATTCACAACCCCTTTTAATCTTTTACACTTTTGGGGTGGAACATGAACTCTATACGCATTACACATTACACATTTACATTTACACAAACAACACAAGTGCAAAAATCCTATTTACATACATGTGTGCAAAATTTGAGCTTTGTGCCCGAGTGCTAGGTGTGTTAACCTTTGTATGCTCTTATGTGCAATCATTAACTATACAAGCTGACGGTTTTCAATGATAGATCTATTGAGTCTGACAAACCCACCCATGGTGCGCGGTGATTGAAACCGACAACACATTTGTTTTGCATGCTAGTCACAAGGTTTGGTTGTACGTGGTTACACAATAGCTGCTCCCCATAAATGCCTTATTTTATCATGTTTTGTAAAGGATTTGTTTTCAACTATATGCTATCTACATACAACTGTGTTATACTCACCAACGTTTTATTTGACTTTATTTTATTCATGTTTCAGGCCCCAATATGTGAGATTGATTCAAGGCGTGTTCAACATAGGATTTGGACTTAGCAATTTAAATCAAGAACTTTATGAATTGCTTTATGTTTCTTGTTGAATTTGGTTTGTACTTGGATTATTTGTAATGGAAATTTAACTTTAATATATTTCAATTTAGTCAACCATGTGCTATGAACAGTCTACATGTCCCGCCCCGATGATTCCGCCATCGGTCGGGGTGTGACAAATAAGTTCACTTAATCCTGTGAGAAGCCTACTTGACAAGTTCGCCTGCACAAGAAATCAGCAAGTTCGCTTCCTTCAACAGATTCAAACTCAAGAACACTTCAAACAACTTTCGCGAACCAGAGATAGACCGAAATCATCATTAATAACTGATTTGAAGGAATTAATCAAAATTGAACCATAGGATTGTGTAATTTGTCAATTAGAAGCTTTCTATTGGATCAATTTCGTCAAAATCCTCTTCAAAAACACCAAATCAGATCAAAATCAGTCTTGAAAACTCCATGGTAATGAAAAACTCAAAAATGATGAATTTGATGTTGATTAGACACGAAAACACCACGAATCTTCTGCTAATCAAGAGCAATAGCTCTGATACCACTTGTAGGTCCCTAATTCGGTGTGTGACGGATCTCTAGACTCGCGGTAAGACACAGTGATAACGTGCGAAATCCATGATCAACGTGCTCGTGTAACTCAATCAACAACAACGGTGTAAATAAACTCTTTGTATTTCCACCACAATATCAGGTTACAAGATTCACAGAATTCTCTCTGGTCTACTCTGATATCGTCTCTTCTATCTTCTTCCTGTTTCACAGACTCTGTTCTGTATTTATAAACTACTGTTCTGTACCAGGCGAACTTAACAAGTTCGCCTAAAAGATGCTTAGGAGAACTTATTAAGTTCGCCTCTAATAGGCTAAGCGAACTTATTAAGTTCGCCTCTGATAGACTAAGCGAACTTAACAAGTTCGCCTCTGATAAACCAGGCGAACTTATTAAGTTCTCCTCTCTATGAACTTATACAGAATTTTATCAACAGTTATGTAGGTCCCGAGAGCCTCGTCGCGCAGCGGAAATAACACGATATGTTCTGTGATTTGTGTGGGAACAAAGAGAACGAAGCAGATAAACAAGAACAAAAACAACAGATAATGAAACGAAACATAATCCATAACAAAGAAGTCATCCCGTATTACAGACTACATACCGAAGGAACACACATCTCTCATCTAAGCTCACGGTCCAGGGGTCGGGAGAGCTCTTCCCGACCCGGACATCTCTCAACCTGTTCCAGAGTTCCACCTATAAATGAAGACAAGTCTTCTATTTATAGGGGCATGAACACTTCCTGCGTACTTGACAAGTACGCAAGGCAAAAGCCTTGCGTACTTACTAAGTACGCATGGTTTGGTCATGCGTACTTGACAAGTACGCTGTACGCAGGACCAAACTAGTGTGCGGGCTAAGTACTCAGGAACACCCTCCTACGTACTAGCCACGTACACCGATACATAGAATTTAATCTATAGTTACAAAACATGCTTCTATAAACTCCCTCTTAACTATAGCATCAAATTCTATCTATCTCTAACACTGATATACATCAGTTTACAAAGAATGTCCTAACAGACTCCCTCTAAACTAATGACATCAAGTGTCTTCTGGCGAGACTTGATCTTCTGGCATTCCACTTGAGATCTTCAAATCTTCAAACTTCAGTCTTCAGTTGCCGAGTGATGACAAACCCGACTCCCTCATAACTGTAGCTTTCATTGTAGACCAAACCAAGTGCTTCAATAAGAACCAACTAACCCAACACAACTCATTGTAGTTCATCCCCTCAGCAGTAGCAACCTCCACCCTGACTTAGGACTCTGAGTCTTACAATGTCTTCCTAACCAGGTGACAATAGTAGACTAAGACAACTCCAAATCAGCTGGCATATGATAGAGAGTTTGAGTTTCGAATAACCTGCATCAAACTAATCAGCTCCCATAGGAATTCCAGTAAGATAAACTTAAGTCTTTAACCAGATGTGTCCAACTCTATCCTGTATCTTCACGAGTCAACCAAATTCCCGAAGATGTTCATTTCCAATATCCCCTTTCAGGTTAAGCTCCATCTGACTAGACCAGAAACAAGGGTATGTTTCCTATCCCATCGACCAATGATAAAAGGTTCCATCTTCAACTAATAATCCAACGAATATCCCGCTTCATCTTGAAGACACATGATAGAATCAAACACGATAAATATAGTTTACACGAGAAATCACGGTTGAGATCCATGTTACGTCAAAGAGGTATATATATAGGAAGTACCAACGGCTTTTCCACCACCTCTTTAATGTCTCATGAATACAGATTTTATCCCCCTCATTTCTCTGTAAACTATGACCAGCTTCATCACCACTTCACTCAAATCCTCAAAAAGCACAACTAGCCAACTCCAGGATTTTATTCTTTTATTCCTTTGCAAAGATCCAAAACAGCAAATCCTTGGGTTCAAGTTGTTCCGGTATTCATCCCCTATTAAATAAGTATCCCAGATACTCGTAGCCTACATATTCAGGTTTGAATACCTAAACAAGATGATTCTTTTTCCGAAAGACCCAAAGCAGCCACATCTTCACAAATAGACGAGACCTTTAGCCGATGACGACCCAATTGCTCCCATTAGTTCAGCATTCATACCCTATTAAATAAGTATCCCGGATACTCATAGCCTACATTTTCAAGTATGGACCCTTAAACAATGTATGACAAGTGGTATCATCCAACAAAAATCTCGTCCGTGTTTTTCACCAAGGCACATCGTATACAAATTTTGGTCCGGAAAAACCAAAATTACTATCTTCTCAAAAATGGCCCGAAACACGCGTACAAATGATCACTAAAAATTTTGGTCAAGAAAAGTTTTCCCGCCAAAAAACTCATGAATACAGATTATTTTTTATTTTTATTTTTTAATCTCAGAGGCTAGTTCATGCGTACTTAGTAAATACGCACATAAAGGGTGCTCATCCGTATTTAGTAAATACGCAAAGCCAAGTGCTCATGCGTATTTGATAAGTTCGCAAAATGCCCGTGCGTACATGCTAAGTACGCAGAGGAAATACTCATGCGTACTTAACAAGTACGCAGGACAACTTCGGGCAAAACCCATGCGTACTTAGTAAGTACGCAGAAAAGCTGAATTTACGTACTTATCAAAAAGTAACAGCGTTCTTGACGGATTTTGAGAAAAATGCTCGAAAAGTGATGGATCTGAGAAATTAATGCTTCCAAAAGCTTCGAAAACATCATCTAACAAACCCTTAGCCTTCCAAACACCAAATGAAGTGATAACAAACTCAGATTTAAGGATTTTTGCAAGAAAAAGTAGCGACTTTTATATCTCAGATCTGCTCAAAAAACCCTAAAACCCGAAACTGGAACACAAATCAGCGAACACCGAGGCTCTGATACCACTTGTAGGTCCCGAGAGCCTCGTCGCGCAGCGGAAATAACACGATATGTTCTGTGATTTGTGTGGGAACAAAGAGAACGAAGCAGATAAACAAGAACAAAGACAACAGATAATGAAACAAAACGTAATCCATAACGAATAAGTCATCCCGTATTACAGACTACATACCGAAGGAACATACATCTCTCATCAAAGCTCACAGTCCAGGGTTCGGGAGAGCTCTTCCCGACCCGGACATCTCTCAACCTGTTCCAGAGTTCCACCTACAAATGAAGACAAGTCTTCTATTTATAGGGGCAGGAACACTTCCTGCGTACTTGACAAGTACGCAAGGCAAAAGCCTTGCGTACTTACTAAGTACGCATGGTTTGGTCATGCGTACTTGACAAGTACGCAAGGCAAAAGCCTTGCGTACTTACTAAGTACGCAAGACCAAACTGGTGTGCGGGCTAAGTACTCAGGAACACCCTCCTACGTACTAGCCACGTACACCGATACATAGAATTTAATCTATAGTTACAAAACATGCTTCTACAAGTTACAAAACATGTCCTAACAACAGGAGCTTCCATTTCTTCAGCTTCCTTCACCTCCTCTGTAGCAGCAGTTGTAGATTATTCTAGGTCAGCCATAGAAGCTTCCCTTTTCTCTCCTTCCATCATCTCCATGATCTCAGCCATGAGACCAACCTGTGTTTGTGCGATGATGGAATTCTCAAGATGAACACCCCAATAAAAGCTTTCGTCCTGTTGGGCTACTAGTGCATTGGACGTTCCAGCTTGGCTTTGATTGTGGTAGTTTGAGTTGTTGTGGCCATGGCTGTTTCCTTGGCTGGGTTGGGTAAAACCAGAGGCAGGTGCTCTGTCTTTCTGACACTCACGAGCAAAGTGTCCATAGTTCAGGCACTTGTAGCATTTGGCCTTAGATTTGTCAAACCCGACCTTGGCATTAGGATGCCCGCCAATAAACTTTCTTCCTGTTCTGTTCAGGAAACGCTTGGCTCTCCTCAATAGCATGGCCATATTCCATTGAATATCCATGTCCTCCATGTCATCAGGATCCACTTGATTAAAATCTTCTTCAATCGTCTCGGGATCAGTAAGCTTCCACCAATGAAATTCTCATACGCAAGCATACAAGATGAGAATAGTGCTACATGATCTTCAGCTATTCTGGTTATAGCTGAGTGGTTAGCTGAAGACGTAGCAGGAGGATTTCTTGAGGTATTTTGATGATGAGACCCCAACCCTGATCCAGATGCATAGCATGCATGACCACCACACCCAGTTGAGTGGTCTTCTTCAGTAGGTTTCCAGTGAAGGGCAATTCCAGAGCCCGATGACTTGGATGTAGAAGTCGTCCCATGATACATTGAAGGGTCTTGTATCTGGGGTCTTCCTGAGCTCTCCTTTCTTTTTAGGTTCATGTCATGAGCTTAAACCTTTCCTATTGCCTCCTCTACTGTCAACTCATAGAATTTAGGATTTTCCCTCATCAGGGTTGTGTACATCTCAAACTTGGGTGGTAAAGCATCCAAAAACTTTTCCACCATCTCTTCATCTGGATACCTGAGTTCAAAATCCTTCAACTCAGTCTGTAAATGGTAGAATCTAGAGATGAGGTCATCTAAAGATTCGTTCTGTAAAAATCTGAAGCACTCATACTGCTTCCTGAAAAGATCCCGCTTACTCTTCTTGATGTCACTATTTCCTTCGAATCTCTTCTATAAAACTTTCCAGAGATCCTTAGAATTGTCATACCCTCAGAAACTGGGGAACAATTCCTGAGTTAATGCCATAGTGATCGAACCAAGTGCCTTCTTTTCACGATCATAAGCTTTCTTTTCTTCGTCAGAAAGCTTAGAGATAGGTTTGGGCATGGTTTCATCAAGATAGATGTGTGTGGGATGCTTATATCCCTCAAGGATTGGTATCCATAGCGATGAGTCGGTATACGAAATGTAGTGCTCAAAACGTGCTTTCCAATTAGAATAATCGTTCAAGTTCAGCAACTTTGGTGGTTTCTGTGGTGTACCGATCTCACTATCATAATTTAACAGGTTTCCCAAATTCTGAAGATTCGACATAGTGAACACTTAGTCAAATTTCAGAAAAACCAGACACAGTTGCGTACTTGATTTTTGGCCTTACGCACTTGAGAAATGGTCTTGCGTATTTAGATTTGCTCTTGCGTACTTGTAAGTACGCAGGAGTAAATGGTAAGTACGCAGGATATAACTTAAGTTCATACAAGTTCAGTCTTGCGTACTTGTAAGTACGCAGGGGATAAGTCTTGCGTATTTAGTAAGTACGCACAAAACTGTACTTTTTGCCAGAAATGGTAAGTACGCAGGATACCTTTTCAGCAACTTTCACCAAACTTTTTCGGTCACCTGAAACTCGCTAGAAATGGTAAAAATTGGTCTGATGATCAATGCAAATGAGCCAAAGGGTCAGAAACTTGTTTCTAACCAACCTTTGATGCTCAAAACACTCAAATACACAACAAAAATCAGTTTTTGAGTGATTTTTGCTTCTAAAATGGTGCTCAAGAGCTACCCCTATTTTATCACAAAAATCAACAAAAATACTTCTTTTTGCTTGTAAAAACTCAATAGAAACTCTCCAAACTCACTCACAACACTCGAAATCAGGAGCAATGCTCTGATACCACTTGTAGGTCCCTCGGGTGTGGCGGATCGTCACATGCAAGTGGGTCTACTAGTCGGACCGGGTGCGGAATACCCGTGACTAGGTGGAGAGTCAAACTAAACAAAGTAAACCGACAAGAGAAAACACTTTAAACGTTCTTTGTATTATAAACACTTGAAGGTTACAGAGATAAGCACTGAGATTACAATGTGCGTATTTGCGTCTATGTCTGCGTACTTAACTTCTGTCAACCTATCCCATTTATACAGGACCTGATGCCTGCGCACTTAGCAAGTGCGCAGGACAAAATGCTCTTGCGTACTTAGCAAGTACGCAAAGTTATTCTTGCGTACTTGCTAAGTACGCATGAGCTTTCTCCTGCGCATTTACAAGTGCGCAAAACACTTAGAGAATTTAGCAACATTCAGTATGTAAAAGTAAATACAACTCGAAAAACTAATACATAAAGACTCTTTCCAGTCCAACTATCTATAGAAAATCTTTCTTCTTTATAGATTTATTATAGATTCGTTGCTAGGATTTTGACATGTGTATATCTAGAATTCAACAGAATTTATTGATCATTACATATAATTCAATTAAGATATTGTATGAAAGTATGATTTCTTCTATTCTCCTTTGAGAATTGGAGGATTTTTGATTGAGTGGAAAAAGAAGGATTTTTTTGTCTACCTTACTTTCTTCATTTTTCCTTATATCAATAACTCAATCAAAATGCAATTATCTCGACGAAAAAAAATGTCTGTTATGCTTAATATCTTTAGTTTGATCTGTCTTAATTCTGCCCTTTATCCGAGTAGTCTTTTCTTCGCCAAATTGCCCGAAGCCTAGGAGTACATCTTGGATTTGTCAATTATGTTATGGACGGAGTCCAGCTCATGACGACCTGGTCGAATTGGGAGAAGCTGTAGGTATTATTGCAGGTCAATCTATTAGAGAACCGGGCACTCAATTAACATTAAGAACTTTTCATACTGGCGGAGTATTCACAGGGGGTACTGCAGAACATGTGCGAGCCCCTTCTAATGGAAAAATAAAATTCAATGAGGATTTGGTTCATCCGAAACATACACGTCATGGACATCCTGCTTTTCTATGTTCTAGAGACTTGTATTCACATAGTGCTTTTAATCAATCTGATTTATTTCGTACCCTTCGCTCAATGAGAAAATGAGTCCAATTCTAAGGGATCAAACCTATGGGACTTAAGGAATAATATAAAAA